>RJWH01000172.1:0-457990 GCA_004363575.1 Solenodon paradoxus
CTCCTGGCCAACATTTCTGCTGTGGGAACAAAAGTTGCACATACAAACTGTTCACAGGGACGGTAATCCACTTACTCCACAAAATCACTGCAAGTACAGTTAATAGATTTTCAGACAAAATTGAGTTAGGAATCAGTGTGGGCAAATGCTACCATTTCCTGCTGATTATTACTGGTTTGTTTGTTTTTCAATATGATCATCAAATTTGTTGGCTCTTTCTTAAAGACAAGAGAAAGAATGGTAATGTAAATTGCTTAACTTTTTTTTTTTTTTTTTTTTTTTAAGCAAACATTTGAACAAGGTTTACAACTTGGAAAAGATGGTGGATGTTTTGAATCCAAGATGGACTTTTCTTTGAACAGCATAACTTCAAAGCACTTGTTCAGGCTCAGAGGAGGTAGCAGCTTGTTAAGAAAAAACTCTTCCACTATTGGCTCCCAAAATAACTTTTCTAAGGAGCTAAGTTAGGACTAAGGCAAGCAGTCAACAGGTTGGATTTTTTTTTTTTTTTTTAGCAGAGAGACTGGGAGCAAGAGAAACTTAATTATATCCCTTTACCTATTTTAGGTACTTGTTGCTCGTTTTCTATATAACCAAAGTTTATTTAGCATGAGGGAATATTATTTCAGGGGGAGGAAATATTCCAGAGACCGTTCCTTACTAGATGTGTGAAAGTGAGCATCCTACTAACACCTTCTTTAGGTAATCATTTTCCTCATTTCTAAAACAGAGGTGCTAGAACTTTCTTCATAACTATGATAAGAATAATAAAGGAGATCATTTGCGCAAAGCAATGACAGAACATTCTGAAGAAAGGCAGCAAGTAGTAAGAGTATAGATGCTTTTGAGCCTTCTCTATTATGTGAATATACATTGTGATTTATACCCGCCCCCACCATTGCCAACTGGGCAGCAATGTTCATTGTGCACCAAAACAGGTCTTCTGGGCTGGCTGTCAAGATGTACCATATGCTGATCTGGTTTAATCTAGAAGAGGTTTGTCCAGAGATGGGTCTTTACAGAAAAGAGCAAAGACCTGACTTGCCTTGCTCACTTTCGAATGCTCAGTACACACAACAGTGCTTGGAAAAGGGTCAATGAATATTTATTATGAGAATCAAAGAATGCTCAAAGAACTTTGTGGCTGTGAGCGAGGTCTAAATAGCAGAATGTGTAAATGAAATTGGGAAATTTCCATCCTTGCATTTGGTTGATGCATTGGGATTGCTGCCTTTGGCTCTTGTTACAAAATAACAATGATACTTTCTAATATACTGACCATTTATAAATGTGTAGCCCTTACCTTTAAGATAGGAAGGAGGAGTCAATATTTCATCAGAAGATACAAATTTCATTGTATTTGGGACATCAAGTGATTATTGTTAATGCAATTATAGGTAAATTAATTTCCTTCAAGTTTTGTTCAAAATTGTTATAGCTGTCTTTCAATGTTTTAAATGTTAACTTTGTTATGAAGTCAGTAGATTTAGATTAGGGAATTAAACTGAATTAATTTCAATGCCCAGGATTCTTAATTGCCAGTCACAGTAGTATTTCCTCTTGCCCATTTTATAATTAACCCTAATTATGGGTCTATAATGTGTTTATTTAGTTATTCAAATGCTCTTGTGCTTTGAAGCATGGGTCACTTAAATTTGTGGCCCAATGAAAGTCTAAAAAACTTTGTAATCACGAAAGTTGCTCTTGAAGTAACCAGGACATTATCGACCTACCTAGAGAAATGAGTTCCTCAGGCTAAAATATCTATCAATAAAGCAAGACCAATATTGAAGTTACAATATTGTAATATTGCATAGAAAAGAAAATAAGAGAATTATCCACGCCTTAGTGAGCTTGCTATCTACTTACTGAACTATCATGAAATTGGAGAGCAACCTTTCCAGGGTCTCTTTACTGTGTCCCCAAAGCGTGTGACCAGGGGAGAACTGGGGGATGGGAAATCTGAGAAGGAGAGCAAATCACTGATGGAATTCATCGAAGTGGGGAGGAATCTTAGTTGTACTAAAAACATAATCAAATAGATTATCTCAAACCACATTTACTCTAACATGGATAACAGACTGGGAGTACCTATAGAGACATTTGTTAGGGAAACTAGGAAAATTCAAAAATGACCTTATTCTCCTCATTTATTTCAATGGAGTTAATGAATTTCATCATAGTTCCAAAGGAGCATGAGTGAGGTGGTGGGAGAGGTTTGAAGATGTTTAGGGATCATTTGAAGTTTTGGTAAGTTACTTTGTGGATCCAACTGAGGTCTGGACAATTTACTCTTAGTGGATGTCTAACTGTGCAATTATAAACATAATAATAATATAAACATAATATAAACATATAAACATAATATAAACATAATCTGTCATCTGAATGTGTCAGAAGGAAAAGAGAAGAATTTGTGTTGGATAAAGTCACGATTACAGGTGGGACATATACCCTAGCTTTATAAAGTTGGAATAGTTAAAATGCTGGTGATGAAAAAAGTTAAAATGCTTTGTTAAACTAGGAAAGAAAACAGGTAGAAAGGACTCATAGTTTCTAAGAATGAGGAAAGTTAGATGTTTGGAGTTTGTTCAGTGGAAATAATGCAAGATTCCTGGTAAAACCATCTGTTTTGGGTAAGAGAAGTGAATTTCAGAATATATAACTTGGAAATGGTGAACGCACATATTGTGGATATGATTGTTGGAATTGGATCTTATGTTTTTGCTCCCTCTCCATTGGAAAACATGCTTTGCTCTGAGGAGTTGGAGGTTAGTGAGATGATGGTAAACTTTTGAGACACTGATTATTTTAGTTTTAGGTTATACCTTGTCATATACCTATGTTTCCATAGAATTAATAGAACCACACTTTCATTCATAATTATGCTAGAAAACATGTGTTTTGTACAACTGATTGTTTTCTTCTCATATACCAGGACAAAATGTGGGATGTTGAACGTTAAGTTTTGCTGACTCAGGAGTGGCAGTCCACCAACATGCTGATTATATCAAGCCATTAAAGACCCTGAGATCATTTCACTATTTAAAATTTCTTGAGGGCACAATCTGTGATTATTTTTATTTGTGTTCTAGACACTCAGTGAACTCTCTGATACCTAGGAACTGTTTGATGTATTAAAGAGTGAATGAATGAATGAGAGCAAGGCTAGAACATAAAAGAGAGCTCTAAGTTAAGATTGGTGAAAGCGAGGAAATGAAGATGGATTTCAGTAGATGACAAGAAGATGGGAAGGGTGATCTAATTAAAGGGTATTAACTTCACATAAGGGAGTGCTATTGAGCAGTTGTGGAGGTAGCATTGGGAAATGAGAAGAATTCATACTCTTTCCACTTTGCTAAGGAGGAGGCATGAACAGAAACTAGAAAGGATGAAGGAGAAGGAAGGGATGTCATCAGGGATAGCCATAAACAGTGTCTCAAAGTCCTTCAAGGATAAATGATTCACAGTAACACCGTGTACCTATTAAAAGAATATGACATTTCCCTGGGTATTTGGCAAGGCATCTATTTTAAAGTTTGCTTGAATGTGACTTTGATCTTTTAAGAAGTCTGAGGGAAGAGTAACACATATTTACTAAATATTTCTGACAGAATTAAGTTTTTAATCTTGTTCTTTATATTGCTATAGTCTGCCTACCATGATTTAGAATTCTGGCCTCATGTGGCTAGTTCCAAAGTACAGTTTTGATTAATCAGAGAATTGGTTTAATCATTTGTTGCAAGGAATAATAAATTACTGCAGCTGGAGATTCTTTGACTATCTCTTATGCTAGGTCTACTTTGGCCTGCTTCTAATTATTTGACATACTGTACCATATTATTATGTCCAAATCAGATTGAATATAAGGCCCAGAATGAAAAAGAAAAAAATGGTAAGGAAATTGGGATCAGGAAAACATGTGAACTATATTAGGTTGTTATTGTTTTGCTCAATGAAAGAAGAATAAAAAGCAAAATCCTGGCAAAATAACAGAAGACATTTTTATGGCAGGGAAAAATGACACTGAGATGATGAAATGAAGAGCAGTATAAAGTTCCAGAATGAGCTGCAGCAAGTTCACAACTTACTGACCTATCACTTTCACATAGAACTATGACTCTTCACATTCTGAGGTTTATTACTTGGAAATATCCACTCTGCAAGAGAGAGGCCATTTTCCCAACCCTACCATATTCTATCTAACATGTGGGTTACTTGGTGTTTATTGTGGTCCAATACCAACCACTATAAAAAGGGTAAAGACATACATGTCACAGAGCACCAAACAAGTTACATGGCAGAAGTGAAGTATTACTCATAAAATAGCCATAAAGTCGATTTTAGTTGTTCCATTGAATTCCATTGAATGTAAAATCCACCACAGTTCCTGACCTGCCTCTCAAATGTCAGGGAATTAAGAATTCCTGAGAACATGGAATAAGTAATACATAATTTTGGAAGGAAGTCTCACTCAAATACATTTCAACTGTCAGATCCAGGTGACTTGCAGCAAAAACGAATACCTAACTGATGTTATGTATCATCGACCTTTTTAGAAGGAATTTTGTTTATCTGTGATGGGTTAAATTTATAGACAGAAAGGACAGAAAATCAATGCTTACAGTAAGAAATGCAATAAAAGTGGCCTTTGTCTTACACATGCACTTCCCTTTCATCTTTTCTGTGTATTAGTAGACTTTCTTTGCAGTTCATCACTTCAGTCCATATCCATTCTCATTGACCATTTTCCTGAGAAATGTCTGAGCACTACAGTTCTCACCAACATTTCAGAAGAACCTCTGGTCTACACTTTTCTAAACTCTGAATATGGACTAAAACTCTGGTTCTGACTAATTGAGGGGTGGGGGAGGGGCATGATTTGGCCCCTAAGGGACATTGTGGCTGTCACAGTCATGGGGGTACTCCATTACGTGGCCCCAGGAGGTCGAATGGAGTCACACAGATGCTTACACATTTGTTTTCTGCTTAAGTCCTTGAAGTTAAGGACCACATTCTTTGTCTTTGTTCCTCCAGCTTCTAGCTCAAGAATATTTGAGTGAACAAGGAATTGAATGAATCAGAAAAACAAGGTGTGAGTGGGCATGTTTATTATGAAGTGTTTGCTGGAACCAATGGAGTGTTCAAAAATGTACTCTGCTTTGTTAAATAAAAGATTGAAGGACATTGATGAATTTAATATTTGAAGGGGTCACAAACTTTTAAATGGTTAAGGAGCCAATTCTTTCAATAGCCTTTCCTCCTTATTTACTTAGAAAATCATTACATGTTTGACAGTTTTTGCAACTGATGAAAATGACCAAGGAAATTATTGCTATGCAAAAATTAAGACTCCCGAATCCCTGTTTTTAAGAAATCTGTTTTCTTAAAGAGACAATGATCAGAATTTGCTTCCATCACCTGAGAGAGATAATGTTTCAGAATCCTAAAACGAACTAAAAAAACATTCTTTCGGGAAGCCTGTTTCAGTCAGAATGTTGTAATTTCCTTTTGAAACTCCAGCTGTTCCACAGCACGCAGTTAAATTAAGTGTAAGCGCTGTTAAATAGGAGGAAACCATTAAAATATTTTAAAAATGACTAGCATCCAGTGTTTTAATCAAATAATTTGCTAATCACTCAGTATGGCGTAGCCTTCCAATCAGCCTCTGTTAACTCAATCCTCACTGCTGCCTGAGGCCTGCTCTTCCCCGACTCCTCTCCTCCCGCCTTCTTCCCTTTCCCTCCTTCTTCCCTTCCCCTGCCTCCTTCCCTCCTTCTGCCCCTCCTTCTCCTCTTTCTCTTCTTCCCTCTCCTCCTCCTCCTCCTCCTCCACCCCTTCCCCTTTTTCCTCCTCCTCTTCTCTGCAGCCAACTAGACTCTTATTTCTCTTTGGAATATTCCTCAGAGCCCATTAAGGAGTGCTTTAATCCAAGAGGATCTAGATGATCAAGAAAAATTAAACTCCTAATAAGCAAAATCGCAAGAAATTTGGACAAAATGACTCTCCGCATCACAGATTTTGTTTACTAGTGGGTAATTAATTCTCCACATATGTTGGGAACATCTGTCGCCGTGACCTGCCATTGGATCTGCGGAACAACTGCTGTGTGGTTTCCCCACAGGTCATTAGCAGCGCTCTGAAAGGAAGCCCCTTCCTCCTGCCCTCGGCAGGGCAGCTTTCTTTTTAGCTGGGAGGTTCTCCAGGTAGGTTCCTCCGAGTTTGCCGGCCTCCACCACTCTTCCCTTTGCCACTGGGAGGCCTCTCTGGCCTCCTGTTTTGTCTCCACCAGACTCAGAGCAGGAGGAAGCAGCTCCTGGATGTGGGGTAAAGAAGCTCTAGGTGAGGTGCTAGGGAAGTCTTTCTGCTCCAACCCGGGCTGTTTTGGTTTGTGGAAGCAAAAGTCTTCAAGCACAGCTGATTGGGAGTCAGCAGAAATCTGGATGTTTCGGAGTTGTGACTTCCAAGTGGAATTGGTGAGAAACTGGCCTCAGATTTCTAGGGCATCTTTGCCAAGAGAACTTGTCCTAACAGAAATTAAGGCTGGCAAAAAAAAAAAAAAGTGTGGTAGGGCCGTTGGCACCTATGAGGAGATGCCATTCATTGGCTGGCATCTGAGCAGAGCAAAGCAAAGGGAAAGGGAGGCTGTGGAAAAGGGAGAGCATTTGCCTGTCTCTCTGAGGTTTGATCAAAGGCCAGTGCTCCTCCTGGGAGCCCAGAAAAACAGAGATAAAAATTTGAGGCTATGTAGGAACTCTTCCGGAAAGACGATGAGAGGACTATGTTGACTGACTGTAGGCTATGAAATGTTCACTCATATTACTCCCTGGGTTCCTAACACAGCACTCAACACTCCTGGTTTGTTACTGTGTCTGTTCCTCCACTAACACAGTACACTTATCAAATTCAGGGAGTTTGCCTCACTTTCTTGGTACCTCCAATCATCTATTCTACTATCTCTTCTACTATTCTCCCAGCCTTTGCAAAGCAGATGCTCACACAAGTGCGACAAACGACTGGTTGGATGTTACGGTCCTTCCTCACTACAATCCTATGGAGTTGGAATTACACATTTCATTGTCCGAGTTGCAATACTGAGGCTCAGAGGTTTCCAAATGAACCAGCATTCCGGGGCTGCCTCATCCGTGCCTTTTTCAGCGGCATAGTGTGGTCCATCGGCCCTGTTTCCTGGGAAGTGTGGGTGGCATTCTCTCAGAAAAAAAAGAAAGATTTGTAACTTCGAATCAAATCATTGAGCGAAACTTCAGTCTTTCTGTAAAAGTCACTTACCAAGTGTTGACAGTGGGGAAGAACACAGAGTTAAGGGAGCAGAAGGAGAGATTTTAGAAACAAAGGAAGAGCGGACACCTTTCCAACACAGCCCTGAATTAAGTAGAAGCACTCAGTGAACAGCAGAGGTAGAGGCTTAATGGTCTTTTCAGTTTCACTCCGAGTCTCATTCACCTTGGATTGATAATGATTGTTGGCTAAGCTCTTGGAATGCATTACAAGATCTGGTGAACTTTCTTTGTAAAGGCGCCTTGATTCCTCCACCTAGTAGCTTGTTTATTTAAAGGATAGTTTGGAGATAGCCAGCTGATATTTTTTTATTTGACTTGGTATTTTTTTGTTCAGTTTTTTAAAATAGTAATATTTATTATTTCTTTTGCTCGCTATGCTGTATTCATTTTAGGATATTGAATTGCATTTCAGTTTATATTTCACACCACACTCACCACCAAAGTCCCAGTGTCCTTGTTCTCCCCTCCCTGTCCCTTGTAACTACAGTCCTGTGTCCTGTTATTTTTATTGGGATTTGTAGGTTCATTTGTTTCATTTCCTTATATTACACATATGAGTGAAGCCATTCTGTATTTCTCTTTTTCTTTCTGATTTATTTCATTTAACATGATCTGCCCCAGTTTCATCCAGATTGTTGCAAAGAGCACAATTCCATCTCTTTTAGCAGCTGCATAGAATTCCATTGAGCATATAGACCATAGTCTTTATCCAGTCGTCAGTTGATAGGCATTTAGGTTGTTTCCATGTCTTGGTTATTGTGAACTGTACTGCTGTGCGCATAGGGGTGCAGATACTTTCCCTGATTATAGATTTTGTATCCTCTAGGTATATGCCTAGGAGTGGGATTGCTGAATCAAATGGTACATCCATCTTTTTTTTTTTTTTTTTTTTGAGACATTTCCATATTGTCTTACAAAGAGATTGCAAAAACTTACATTCTCTTGGTGTTCTTTATAATAGCATTTTGAGCCCTAACGATTTCTGATAAATCAATTTCAAGTTATTTGATTTTAACTCAATTCAACAAATGCTCTTACTGAGTGCCTGTTATGTGCCAAGCATTATACTTAGGAGAAGGGATTCACAGACTCATGATACAGTCCCTGCCTTTGAGAAGTTTGCAAATATTGACTAAGCTAAAATAAATTATAATTTATTTTAAATTCAATCATTTAATTGAATGGGACAGCAGAGTTACGTTCAGAATCCTGAACTGAATAGGGAACATGTAACTCTGATTGGTGACACTGAGATATTCCATTAACAGGTGACATTTGAATTGGGTCTTGAAGGGCAAATTATTTTTCACTCAGTGGCATCATGGTTCAGAGTATGAACTCTGGAGCTGCCTTCATTCATTTTCTTGCTCTTTCCCTCTGATTATGATACCTTGGTCAAGTTGATTAATTTTTCTCTTCCCCAGTTTCTTTACCTGTGGAATTTTGGTATTAAAAGTTCCTGCCTTTAACATTTCTATGAAACTCTAGAAAGTATTAAGAAAATGTTTACAACTCTATTACACACTGTGGTTCTATAGATGTGTTGAATATGTAAGGAAAAAAATATATATAGCTAAAAGGATGAAAAGCTATGATTTCTCCGGGAGCCACTGAATAGTTCTCTATGGATGGAGTGTATTTTATGCATTGGCTAGTTCTTTCTGGGCATTGCCTATGATATATCTAGAAAAATGATTTTGCCTTGGAATTTTCCTTCCTGGTAATCTTGTTTTACTATTTCATAATGCTGATTGAGTGTCCTCCTATATCTACTCCAGGTATTTCCCTTAGGAAGGGTTGTTAAGCCCTATTCAATCCTATAACTGCCACTCCAACTCAGTGCTTCTGCATGTAGCTCAGTCATATATGCTGAATGTTCCATTGACACATAGTCTCCCGGGTATATTTGTCAGTAGTTTTTAGTCTTTTCCGGCATTCTTGATTGGGGCACATTGGGGGTTATCCATGCTACAGGCAGGTTCAGAACTGTTTGTAGGGGCCTTCCTAAGTCAGCGTCCTAGAGCAACATGGCCAGGACTCTACACTATTGTGCTCATACGGAGACTTCTTATCCTATCCCTTCATCCACGACAACAAACAATGGCCAATGTCCAAGTCTCCTGCTCTCTGTATCTTAGACTCTTTTACTTGGATTTCAATCTCCAGAGGACTTCTTTGGAGCATTTCAAATGATGGGCTGAGGGATTTAAACTTAATATGAAGAATTCTGCAAAGCTGTCCAAGGTGTTTGTATACAAGAATAATAAGATGACTCAGCAGCATTTACATTTAAAACAGGGCAAAGAATCAAGCAGAAACATTTTGTAAAGACAAGATAAGAATGGCTACCTCATAGGAGCAAAAATAGGAATAATTTCTAGAATGAAAGTGTAGAAATTAGCATTAACACTGTTCTGAGATTATGTCCAAGATTTCAAATTATGTGATTAAAATTCTTCTATTAAAAATTGTTTCAATGGAGAGGTTAAAATGAAGGGTAGATTGTGAAAAGTTAAGCAGATACTGGATGCATCCTTGTGGCTCAGGAGGCTGAAGCATCTGTGATTTTATGGTAGAAAAACTTACCCTGTACCATAGCTACAGTCTCCTAGTATGATAATATAATGTAGCTACATCCTGCTATAGTGACCAAGGACAAGAAAACATAGCCTCCCTACCCTGCAGCTGATGAGAGTTAACTGATAAGAGTTGCCAGTAGAAACCACACATAGCCAAGGAGATGAATCTTTACCTCAGGGTATGAAAGGAGCTCTCCTAGACCTCCCCATTGCTCAGCTTTGGGGAACAATACTCCTGGGCCACCACCAGTGCTTGCAATAAAGTGCTCTTTTCTCTACCTTTCAAGTGCCCAGCTGTCAGTCTTCTCACCATCTGGAGGCTTTGCCATAACAATGTGGACCATGTTAAGCCAAAGGAACCAGGTTTATGATTTGGGTCTAGGTGGCGGGGGAACCAAAACAAACAACTAACTAAATAAAAACGCATCTTCCTCCTCTTATTTCCTTTTCTCCTTCCTTCCTTCTTCCCTCCTTCCCTTCCACTCTAAAACAAAAGAAACAAAAGTTAGTAGATGTTGAGGAATTGGAGACAACTATAGTTAATTTTTTAGAAGCATGGGAGTGAGGGGCTTGAAGCCTTGGATTCAGGGGAAGGTAACAAGAGGGTGAGATAAGGCATAACTGAAAGGACATGATACAAGAGAAGAAAGGGTGGATTTAATTATGTTATTTTAAAAGTATCTATAGCAAGACCATGGTTTCCTTATCAAAATATTAGAATATTTAAACAATAAATGCCTTGTGGATTTATTCACTGAGGTTAGCATCCTGACTCTTTTCAAAATACATCTAGAATACAAGATTAAGGGGATTTCTTACTTTTTACAATCCATCCATCCTCTAGTGCCTATTTTGAGCTAGTGTCTATAATTAACATCTAAATGTCTTGATGAATGTTTGGGAATTGTTTCAGTTCAGTCTTTTATAATCATTCAGTTCATTTTATTCTTATAATTATGAGAGGCAGGATTAACTAGAAAATCCTCTCCTATCAGGATGAAGCCTGAACTAAACAAAAACACAAACACCGCAGGACTCACTAAGGGAGAGCTATTTTCAGTTAATGTGACTTTTGAAAAACAAGTCAAGCCCTGGAGTGAGACAAAGAGCAATGGTGAAAGCCTTGTGGCAAAAAGGGTTAGGCAGAGCGTTTATAATGGGAAGAATAGCCTCTCTTTAATAAAAGATAAGAAAAATGAATGTTGAATGTGTGTTTCTTCTTTCGGAGAACCAGTCCCTGGTGAGGAGACTGGGGAGGATGAAGTTCCTGCCATCTAGTGACTCCAGAAGGGATCAGCCTTGTTCTCTCCTCCACATCCTGCCCAGACTCAGCATCAGTCACTACCCATTAAAGCTCCAATCTGTAAGGTAAAGAGTCTTATCTCGTGCTGATGGGCAGACATGGAGTTCAAAGATGCCTGATTGTGTGCAATGGGAGAGGGCAAGACGAGAGGATTTGGTTCAGGAGGCTGTATACCTACTGAGAACCTTCTACTATCAAAGTCTTTATTAACAAAGAGTCCTGCTAAGGTCAACAGGACCCCAATATCAGCTTTGTTCAAAGACCTAGCTACCTTCCATCAAAGAACTTCAGTAGCCTCTATAGCAAATGCTTTAAATGAAAAGAGTTAGATTATTAAGGTATACTTTTTTCAAAATTATCCACTCAATTATGGTTTATGCTATAGAATATAAATGGTCACTAAGCTATCAAAGAAGGTAACTAATTTTCAGATATTATTTTCTTATAAAGGAATATTCTAGATATGCTTCTTTAAAAAGAAAAAAAGATCCAGGAAGAAAAATTATAACAGACTGTAGAGTATAGTGATTCATAGTGAATGTCTCATGACCAACACTAATTGTCTAACCTTCACCAAAAGTCTTGCCCAGTCTAATTAATGGCATTTCTTCTCTTCTAATTGATCATCCTTGACCCTTTATTTTTCCCACATTCTCCTTAAACTCAGGGATTTGTTTTAGCTCTATTTTCAAAATTTACCTACATTCTTACCATCACCTGCTATAACTAACTTCCTGTGTCCAAGAACCAAGTGATCTTGCTAGATCTTAGCAGTAGCCTCTCAATGGAGCTTCTAGCTGTCAATTTCCCCCATACCAACCAGAAACCAGAGTTCTTTCTCTATTGTGTGACTCAAAATTTATCCTCTCTGAAAACTTTCCCACAGCCCTCATTTCACTCAGCATTAGGTCAATGTCCTCCAAGACATGATCCAACTGACCCACCACTAACTCTCTAAGATCATTTCTACAGTTCTCTCACTTCTCCCTTCACTTTCCCTGAAGGGAATTTTGATCCTTTTATCAAGTTCTTCTATCCAAAGATAGACTTCTTAGTAAACCTAATCTCACCACTGTATTCAATATTGTAAACATAGTATCTCACACGAACCCTGGCATTAGAAATCCCTACCTGCTCTGATCTTTCCATATCACATCTAACCCTCTGACATATTCCCCACTAGAATGTAAGCTTCTTTGGAGAAGAAATGTTGTCTGTTTTCTTCCTAATGTGTTTGCAGCATCTCAGAAAAACATGTCATAAATACTTAATGAATCTTTGTTGATTAAATAAATGAATTGAATTGAACTGTCTTCTGTGTTTCAGTTACTTCATCTTGAGACATGGAATAACAGTAACTACTTCAAAAGGCTGTGAAAATTTGATGAACTAATATATGTAAGGTGCTTAGACCTTTCTGGTATATAATATATGTTCAAAAATATTTTATTCATTATTATGTATGTTTGATCTACTAGAGAATCAGCCTCTTTCAAAATTATTTTATGAGTGTTATGTTCCATGTGACATAAATTATTTAATCTTTACCTCAATTTGTATGAGGTAGCCCCATTTAATGATTGAGGAAACCCATGCAAAGAGATATTAAATAACTTAATTGTGTTTACAGCGCTGGAGTTGGCATGGGGCATTATTCCCAAGCCTATTGAAATCTAAAGCTTAGACTTGTGAGAAGCTTTGGGCCTCCCTTTTCCTCCATACCAAGGAATATGGATATGTTTTGAAAGAAGTCTTTCAATAGCATGGGGCTTATGCAGACATTTCCATGTAATTGACATCATCTCAGCTTTTAAAATAGCAGTTGGCCCTCATAGCGGCCACCAAATCATTTTTCTTAATTTTTCCTGCCAGGTGTTCTTCCTCCTGAGAATGAAATATTGGAGGAACTTCTGAATGTGTCCTCAGATGCCTCCTCTTCTCATTCTAATCTTCTGTCTAGACCCACTAATTCATTTCCGTGACTTCAAGTTCCTGTGACCAACAACCCCTGCATCTATATCTCTAGTTCATACCTCTCTTCCACCAGACCAATGCACACCTCTTCATTTAATTGCGTTCTCACAAATCCACAGTTACATTTCAATGCTATATCTGAGCACTGTGCCCAAAATGGAGTTTATGAATTTTCCCTCCGAATTCACATCTCCGTGTCTTAACTTCCTCTCTCACCCTAGAGGCTGACGTAAGTGGTAAACAATCCCCATGTTACATAAGTCCAGAGTTTATTTTGATTTTTCCACCATCTTCATCAAATTGAGTCTCAAATTCCCTCTCAGAATTCCATCCTTATTCCACCATATTGGTTCAAGTCTTCATAATCACTTTCCTAGGCTACTACAATGACAATAACTAGATGATTTTTCTACTCACTAATCATATTCTGCTTCCAACTTAACCTTCCACGCTTAAGGTACAGTGATGGCAAATGAAATCATGCTATATATCTACGTAAAATTTTAAAGGCTTCCCATTGACAGTGCTGTAATGACTTCTGTTGTTTCAAATTGGGTAAGCTGACTTAGTCCCAGTTATTCAGTCAAACACTAATGTAGGTGCTGCTATTAAAAGACTTTCCAGATGTGATTAAGGCCCCTAATATATTGAACTTAAATTAATCAAAAAGGAGATTGTCCCAAATGGGCCTAATGTAACCAGGGGAGCTCTTGATAAAAGATATTAGGTCTTTCCTGATTTGAGTGACTCCAAAAAGCTCATACCTGTGGGGCTCCAGTTTTCTCATAGTTTCTTCTGAATAGTCTGCCATATAAACTTTTGACTTGTTAGTTATTCCTAACAATTGTGTAAACAATCAATGTGTGTATGTGCATTGTCTATGTGTACACTTATGTACATACACATGCATGCGTGTTTGTATATATACACATAGTTCTGCTTCTCTCTTTCTTATATGACCTAGTCTATTTTTTAAAGCATTTTAAAAAATTTATTTATTTAGTTCATTTTCAGCTCTGGGTTATGAACCTGGGTCTTTGGATTTTACCTGGTTTATGCGCCAGTGGCCGAGTTAGTGCCTGAACCACCAGGAGGTGCCATAGTCAGTCCTAATCTACTTCAACTCACCTCTCCTTTCCTGTACCACTTAAGGATGCACTTGCTGCAAATAAAACAGAGTCCAAATAGCATTCGCCTAAAGAGAGACTTTATTTTTCTTTCAGGAAGTCCAGATTTGGGGACATAGCCCAATACCTTAGGACTCAGATCATCTTTTCTCCTTGCCATCTTTTGTCTCATGTTTGTCGCCTCATTGTAGCAAATGACTATTATACTTTTGGATATTAAGTCCATGTACCACACAAGAAGGGGGAGAAGTAAACACTTTTTAATGTGCAAAAGGTCAAAGGTCAAAAGACCTTCTCATTGCAAGACCTTATCTTTTTATTAGGGAATGAGTGCTCTTCTCATAGATTTTCATCTATACCTCATTGACCAGAACTGTGCCACATAGCTACCCTAAATGGAACGAGACCTGGAAGATCATGTTTTCAGCAAATATTTATATGGTGGAGGCAGGTAGGAAGAAAGGGTTGGAAATCATTGTTGAGTCAGTGAGCTGAGAGTATTGCCAAATCTTCTTTCCCTTTTTTTCAGCTGAGGAACTCAGACCTGATTTTTCAATCTCCATGTAAGTGTAATCTTTTCAAGAAAACCCTCTCTCATTCATCAGACCATGTTGAGTTCAGCTGTTAAAATTGCTTCTCCTGGAGCATCTTTGTGGCCCAGCAGATTAAACCAGGTACAGTCCACGTAGAGTCCAGCATCCCTGGTTTAAGGCTCAGGGCTGGGAAAAACACCCAACAATGAACAACTGAGTAAGATAAAGTGCTGCTTCTTCCTCTCTCTTCATGTCTGTCTGCTTGCCTTCATTCCTGCTTGTACTTTTCCTTTCAAAAAATAAATGTTTCCCCTTTAAAATGCTTACTGCACCAAAGTTGGTCTTTCCTGGTAGTTTATAAGCTTTCCAGCAGGGTAGAGACCCTATCTTTAATATTCTTAGTGTTTAACTGAAGTCCTAGAACATATTACTTCATCGTCCTGGCAGGACTTGTAAGTACTACCGGCTATGACATAATGCATCCACCTCATCTATCAGAAAATGAGACTTTGGCATGACTACTAGTGGGGCTCCCTTGCTGATGACTCAAGTTTCTTTCTATAATGCTAAGAAAGCAGCATCATTGATTTCTAGCATGTGGGAGACAGGGAGTTGCTGGTACAGGGACACCACACACAGTCTTTAAGGAAATTCTCCTATCAGAACCTGATGAAAACACCCAGGAGGCCTGTGTATAATTCGATGTCATCATTCACGGGGTAGGTTTCATCACCACCTACAAAATATATATAATTACAGTTTGCTAAAAGAGGATTCATTGTAGTATAGTTATTCATCAGTCAGTACTTTCAGATTCCACAGAATGCAAAAGCTTGGGCTGTTATCTTGGCTGCTGGGATGCTCAATTGATTTGAAGTGGCTCCGTTAGAGCCCTAGGGAGATCCAAAGAACAACCTGGTTGGCTAGCACAATAACTGATCAGTGCAACCCTTCTTGGAGTCAATCTAGCCTTCTCTTTTGCTAGACATGTTTGCATGCACAAAACATTTTAATCTTAGAGCTTTCCAGATCATTCAGAAATTGAACACATATCATTTATAGCAACATGTCTGCAGCTACCATTTTATGTATTGAAATACTGAGAAATCTCTTTTATTCTGAATTTTCCCCCTAAGTACCAGATCAGATGTCAACTCCATGAGAGTAGGGCCTTGGCTGCTGTGATCGTGGTTGGTGGTAATTATTGAGTCATGAGATGGTATTGTTTTTATATATGTCTTATTCTATTTATGTGAGGAATTACATTGGATGATTTTTTTTAAGAGAAAAGCCCAAATTTATTAGCATACTTATGGAGAATTTACATGGCGGTAAATTCTGAGGTAGCTGGAACAGGCCCGTTATTTACATCCCGAGCTGAGGCATGGGAACCTGGGGTGTGGGGGAGAGAAGAGAAGCTCATCACATGGCAAGGAGGAACGACTCACCCTTACTCTGAGAGTAAAAGCAAATGACTCCCCTTTCTCCATTCTTCAGGATAATAGGGACAAAAGACCACTTTTGGGTTAGAAGTGAGGAAGCCCAGGAAGTGGTTGACAGCTTCTTTGATGAAGTGAAGGGCAAAAGTTTGGAAGAATTGGAGTTTCTCCTTTGCCTTTGGGACTGTCCTCCACTATTCGTAGCCCTTCCTATTAGCATGGGGCGTGTACGAAACACTATCCTTTAGTTGATTCTTTTAAAGTAAAATAAATCTGCATACCTGGCATAAATATCATTTGACAGATGAGCTAACACATTGAGTGACCCAACTCACAGGATCAAGTTTGACTAAAACTTTCAAGAATATGAGCAATCAAGATACACTAACAAAACAGGAAGTCCGTGAAAACTTGTAACCGTCAGGTACATTCTTTTTGAACTAAACACATGTTCTCTGGACCAGAATAGTAGCTGCAATGCCTAAGTCAGGCTGTAACTCATCTTACATGTTGGAGAATCTCTAGGTCATGAAACACTCTATTTTATTTCTCAGATGTTGGTGTAGCCCAGATGACATTTCCAAGGAGCCATGCCTTAATGATTACCAGATTATAGATCAGTTTGTTTACTATAAGCAGCTTGAAGTCAGGGACATCTTGTAAAGGGCAGTCCATAGATAAGGACTTATGCCTAATAAGTATTAATAGCCTATTTATCAGGAGATGTGCTACTAGACTCCAGGTGTAAGGGGTTTAGAGGGGGTCCCTTGCTTGATGTTCCAGAGAAGTAAGAGCCCTCTTCCCAGTAATTCAGACATAAATGGATCATAGTCTAGTTGCTTAAAATTTTTTCTTCTGATTATGAGAGAGAGAGAGAGAGAGAGAGAGGGAGAGAGAGATAACATGTTAGATTCAAGTAGCTATTGTTTTGTAAAAGAATTTTTGCATCTATGTTCATAGTTGGAAACGTTCTTTCCTTTCAATGTATTTATATCGGTTAATGCTAGATTCATAAAATGAACTGGGATATTTTCTCTTCTATATTCTGAAAGCGTTTATGTAGCATTGTTGTTATATTTTCCTTGAATACTTAGGAATTTAAATTTACCAACGAAACTATATAGACATGACCTTTGGTGGGTGGGTGGGAAGATTTTTAATCATAAATTTAATATCTGTAATTTGTATAGGCCATCCATTTTTCTATTTCTTCTTGAGTTAGTTTTGATAATTTGTGTCTTTTAAGAAATTTCTCAGTTTCATCTAAGTAACCAAATTTATTGAGAACAGAGGTGTCAAGCATGGGAAAAAAAGTAAATCATAATACCCTCTTCTTTCATGTCAGTAGAATTGGTTGTTATGTCCCTTCTTTTATTCTCAATATTAGTTGCTTGTATCTATTTTTTTCTCTCAGTCTAACTAGAGGAATATGTATTTTACTGATATTTGATAAAACTGGCAACTAGTTTTATTGTTTATCTCTATTGTCTATTTTTTATTTCATTGATCAACATTCTCATCTTTATTTTCCTTCTTCTTACCTTGAATTTAATTTGCTTTTCTATTTCTAGTTTCTTATGATGGAAACTTACATCATTGGGTCTGTCTTTCCTAGCTCTCATTTTTTTCTCTTAATACTACTTTAGTTACATCCAGTGTTAAAGTGATTCTGGTTTATAGCATTTGCTGATATCTCTGGTATAAATATTGCTTCATGCTAATTTCAAATAGTCACATGATATCATTGAATGCTGAGTCAAGAAAAAAATAGATGCACACACTTGGCTAATGAGTCAGTGTGAATAATTCCAACACACACTGGCTCATCCACACATTTTTATATGATGTCTTTCATTTGCATTCAGTCCAAAATGTTGCTTATTTCTCTTGTAATTTCTCCTTTGACCTATGAGTTGCATAGGAGTATATAGTTTATTTTCCAAATATATGGAGAGTCTAAATCTAATTATCTAGCTATCTAGTTAAATTACCTAGTTATCTTTCCAGGTCTGGGTGGAGCAGACAATGTAAACAACTAAATAAAAATAAAATAAAATGCTTCTTTCTCTTCCCTCTACCTACTTGCCTGCCTACTCACCTTCATTCCTCCCTGTACCTTTCCTTTCAAAAAATAATAAAAAGAGGAAGAGAAAGGGGACCATTGCTCTTTTCTTCATGCAAGGACACAACAGTAAGAGGTCATCTATAAGTCAGCAGAAGGACTCCTACAGAGACTGAATCATCTAGCACCTTGATCTTGGCCCTCCCGGTGTCCAGACTGGGAGGAATAAGTGTCTGTTATTTAAACCATACTATTTTTTTTTATAGCAGTATGAGAAGACTAAGACAGAGCTCATAGACCTTTATTCTTTTTCACATAATTTTACTTGGTACTTTCAACCAGCCTTATGACTTGAAGTGCTATTTAAAATACTGATGCCGCTTCAATTTCTATCTAGTCCAGACAGCTCTTCAAATTCAGACTTTAATATTCAGTTGCCTAATCAACATCTTTTTTGAACTTGCATCTTTTGATCTTGAATTTATATCCCAGACTAAATATTTGATAGCCCCTCTTATTTATACAGATTGTTACTGAAATATAGATATTTACAAAAACCTTGGCTCTCTTTTCACTGTCTGAGTAGAGCTCAAAGTTGTAAAAAATAAAGTAGGCATTATTAATAATAGTGATAGCATTTCATCAATTCTAAGAGGTATGTTTTTTCAAATGTTGACATCTCTGAAATTATGATGTATCTTATCTCTTGGGGGTTTTTATTATGTATTGAACACCACTATAATTGTTCTGCTCATTGTCACTGTTTTATATTTTGACGAACTCTGCAGTTACGGTGGTGACACAATTAACCCGTTTTTCGGGTGGGATGCTGAGACACAGAAAGTCTACATAACATGTTTAAGAGCACACATCCAATATGGGTTTAAAATTAGATTTTAACCTTCAAAGTCTGGCTCCAGAACCTGTGTTTTTAACAGAAAAGGTATAGCACCAGTCATTGTTCCCAGGAACAAGGGCACTTTGGACCCACGGCTCAAGAAGAACTGAACTCTCTTTTATTTCTAATTTTTTTTTCTTCCCAGGTCTTCTGGTCTTAAACCTGTGTCCTTGGCCTTTAAACTACCTTCACACTTGCCACTGAGCCAAAAGAGTGAACTGATAGAGGTTTAATGATAGTTGTTTGCTTTCTGTAGGTGTAGCTTCCTTGGGCTTTCCTTCTACACATTGTAGCACTGTTCTCTCATCTAAGATGTTGGGTTGATTTCCATGGTGCCAAACACTTGTGAGATAGGAAGAGAGGACAAGTGTCAGCAGAATGTAACCCTAGAACTTCTCTATGCTTCTCTCCCTGAAGGTAACTTGGTAACTTGGTTAATTGTCATCTACACTATACTATAGTTCTAATTTACAGAATCTTTCCCTTTTCATGTATTTTGGTCCTGAATCCAGTGGTAATTTGTGTGTGTGTGTGTGCTGTAACCAGAGAAGGAGAATTGAATTGAAGGAGAGTATTCTTGCAACCAACCTTCCAAATGCTGGTTAAAACAAGTTTTTTTAAAAAACCTCCCAAAACCCACAGCCTACACAGATGTAGTTCTTATGATAAATCACTTTTTAATCAGTCATAATTTTGTATTAAGTGCTGAATAAATGCCCTTTGTTTCATACTTAACTGTCAGTGACTAACATCGGGAGGGCAGACTAGAGCTTATTATTAAAGCAGAGAAAATCAATACCATTTTTAATTAAAGGCAGGCACAGCCGAGCTTTCAGACAAGCAGATCTCCTTGTCAGTTCTCCCCTTTCAACTCTTTCGGAAGTTCAGTTTAGAAGTTAAGAGAAAGCCAAATGCAGTAATGGAGTGACACAAATGTTTGGGGGCTGGGGGAAGGAAAACAAATGGAGAAGACAGAGGAAGACACTGGGCATGAATGTTTTACCTTCAGCCAGTCCCTCAGGGATACTAGGAATGGGAGAAGGTAGATAATGCTTTTGCTACAGACTCATCTTCCCATTTTCAGACTAAAGGAGAAGTAAAGGACTGTCAAACAGATATACTTGTCGGTCATTTTTATCATGGTTTAGAAGCCAATACACAGCCTTTTTAAGCAGATTCCTTTCAAATTATATTTTACATCTTGATTAGTCTCCCTTTGTAGAGAAACAGTCCAGTAAGTCAGAATTCATAGTCTTTTAATACCCAATGAGAGAAGTGACATTACTTCACTTCTGCTGCATTCTGTATGTTAAAGGTAAGTCACCAGTAGGTCCACTCAAGGGATGGTCCACACAAAGGAGGTGATGACAAAGAGGGGTTCATTGAGAACGCTCCTTGAAAACAGCCACCACACATTGATAGGAAAAAGATCATCATCTATTTGGAGGAAGAACACAAATAAATTGAAAAATATGAGTGAAAGAATAAATAACATTCAAACCAAGTCTTCGGATATGATAGAGTCCACAAATCCTAGGGAATGTCAGGAGGCATAGAAATGACATGGAAAGAATTGAATGAATGAAACCTTGTGGTCTTAGGTAAAGAAAGGTACAAGGGCATTCAGAGTAATTCTACTAATTTCCTATGTTATGTCAGACTGACTGTATAGGACCCTCTGGGGATTGCTCTACTTTTCTGAGGTTTTATAGGTTTCACACCTACCTTCTTATAATTGTTACTTTTGTATGACATGAGAACTACAGCTAAGACTGTTCTTATAGTCAGTGCTATAGCCAAGTATGGTTTCTCTGTGCGTGTGTGCACGCATGTGTGTATATATTGTTTTCCTTTGAATTTGGAACACTTTATTTAAGTAGCTTACATAAGGTCTGAAACATTTACATACATACATGCATATATGATAAGTTTGTTAACAAGTAAATTTGTCACACATAGTTTAATCAAAGAATCCTTAATGATATAATATTGGTATTTGACCCACAAATCATAATTGCTCATCACCTATAAAATTATCAAAACTTTTCGGTAGCCTTCACAGTCTTTCCTCAACACCAGTTCTCATTACCCATCCTTATTCTAAAACCTCCACTCTCTTCAAGTCATAATAGCCACGATTTCTTATGTCACCTTGTTTCCCAGGACCTCTATGATATACTTTTCCTGGGTTTCCAATATGCTACCTTGGTCATATCCTTTACACTTTCAAGACCTGGCTCAACATATTTTTTTGTTTGAAAAAACTTTGCTTAAGAAGTTTTAGTACCCTTGAGCATTCATTAGAAATTATGCTCTTATTGTTTATCTGAGTGATTTGGAGATTAACCACACAAATTTTGCATATCTGTTTTGTCTTACATTTTTATTTAACTTTTTGTTGTGTCAATTTTCTTTTCTATTGACGAGAAATTTCACATGTTGATTATCAGTACATATCTATTGATTGGTAGATGGATGAATTGCATAGAATTCCAGAAGATTCTTTGAACAAAGTGGTGGTGGGAAAAGTAAAAAAAGATTTTCATAGAGGTGGAGATAAAGGTGTGTTTGTGTGTGTGTGTGTGTGTGTGTGTGTGAGAGAGAGAGAGAGAGAGAGAGAGAGGCATGTAACTATCACTGGATAGTATTATATGCCATTTATTTAATTAATAATTACATAGTGAAATAAGTCCTAAAAACAAACAAAAAACTTTTTAGTGAATTTCTTATAACCTTTATTCTGCAATTATAGAGTAAACAAAAAAGTAGTTTCAGATGATGTCAGTAACTATTTAAACTTAAAATTAAATTTTGTCAACTCAATTTCATTATACTCTGTTGGTTTAAGTTTCTGATGACCATAAATTCTATAGGGAAAGAAATTTATTATAGGGTTCTCTAGATTATTTCCCATTTGATTGAAAGTTCTTTGAGAGCAGAATCATATTATTTAGATTATTTAAAATAGAATTCTTTTAGAGAAGCTCTAGATTCACAAAAAAGTTGAGACGATAGATTGGAGAATTGCAATATACTCAAATAGCTAGTTTCCCCTGTAATTAATATGTTATACTAGATGGTTCATTGTTTATAAATAATGGACACAATATTCATACATAATTAAGAACTGAAGTCCATACTTGAGATGTCCTTAGTTTTATATAATGGTTTTTTTTTTTTCTTCCAGGACCCCATCTAGGAGACATTATTTAGTCATCATGTTTCTTTAGATTCCTTTTGACTGTGATTGTTTCTCAGACTGTCTTTGTTTTATTGACTTTTACAGTTATGAGAAATACTGGTCAGGTATTTTGTAGGAAGCCCATTTTTGGAATTTCTCTAATGACTTTCTCAGGATAGACTGAGGCTAAAATCTCATGGGTTTTCCCAATAAAATTCACAGGACACAAGACAGTGTTACCAAGAGGGTAGGAGAGGACAGAAGGAAAGAAAGAACGAGATGGTGGTAAAAGGCACTTGAACTCTGGTAGTGAGCATGGTGTGAAATATACACACAGACTTAGGTGCAATTTCAATATCCTAAAATGTATACAGCAATGCAAACAAAAGAAATCATAACCTGATTATATGTTTTTTAAAAATGACAGCAATAATAATATGTATGATAGCGAGTATTTCTTCAAAAAAATCTGATGGAAGGAGAGAATGAATGAACTGTAGATGAAACAAGAGTAGTCATGAGTTGTTGCTAATTGTTTAAGCTGGTAATAGATATAGGGTTCTATTGAATTATTTTTTCACTTTGTAAATGTTGCGTTTTCCACAATAAAAATGTCAACTTTTTTAATTAAAAAAAAAAACACCCCAAAACTCATGGGTTTTCAGAATGGTGATCGCAGAGATAAAGTGTTATTTTCATCACATCACGTCAAGATTTTGTACTGGCAACATGGCATCCCTGTGAATATAGACCTAGCTCAACTAGGTGAGGAAGGGTTTGTCAAGTTTCTTCACTGTGAAACTGGTCATTTTTTCCCACTTTCCTTACTGTACTCTTTGGAAGGATATCTCTATGCTCATCCCACAAAGAGTGGAGGATTTTCCCTCCACATCTTAGAGGAGGGTGTAACTATACATGTAATTGAAATTCTGCTACACAACATATTTGCTTCTGAACCCCATTAATTAATTTATTAATACCAATATAGACTCCTGGATATTCAGGTATTTATTTTATACTTGGGTTATTATTCTAAAATCTTTAAATTTGTTTATCAACATATTCCAGCTTTGACCACTGGGATCCTGTCAATGGTTCCCTTAGTCCCTTTGATATGTCCCCATTATTTTATTTTTGTTGTTTTGAGTATGTATTTTTTTTCTGGGATGTGTCATTCACTATTATCCAGCTTCAATTGCTTAGATCCCAATTAACTATTTGGTAATAAATGTGTTAGTGTGAGAGTTTCTGAAGAAGCCCAGAATCCAGATTCTTATAACCAGTGTGTAAAACTAGCATGAAAGACAGCAGAAAAACAGGTTAAGTGGGAAATTTATTTAAGCAAGAGAGATAGTACACTTGTAGTAGAGACAGTAAGAAGCAAGTTGAGTGTGAGTGAGCATCAGCACCTGTCTTGCCCAATTAGCTCATACTTATGACAAGTCTTTCCAGTCATTCCTCTCATCCCCAGCCCAAAGACTCTTAATTACCAATCAGTAGAGCCAGATTGACAATGTTTCCTTTTGGGGGACCACTACAGGAATGCAAGGGTTTTTGTTGTTGTTGTTCCTTTATCCCCTCTGTTGCCCAATTCTCCTAGGCTATCCCATCTAACAAATGTATGAGTTGAATTATGGTGCAGCTTATTTTGCTATTATGTTTATCCATTGTTAAAACAGCAGAAACAACAATAACTATGGTGGTAGCTTCTCTTGTAAAGATACACACACCACCTATTTTTCGAAGATATGTGTTTGCACATCTCTTTGGAACATTTCTCCCTCTAGATTTCAGTCATTAGCAGGACATCTAGAGATATCGCAGCAACAATTTTGTGTATTGCTATAAATAATTCTAAGTGTTTTTTGAAAGTTAAGGAATGTAAAAACAAATCTCTCAGTGCTTAAATGCCTGAAGAAACAAGTTGAGAAAAGAGCTCTTTTCTTTCTCTTCTCATATTAATCTTCTCAGGTCCATCTCCCATGGCTCAATGAAACAAGACTTTGACCTGGGAGTTGAAAAATAAATAAAAAATAACTGAAAGAACCCAGGATAAGTATGCAAAGATGTACTCAATATATGTCTTGGGTCAACACAATTCCTCCTTCCTCCTTCCCTCCTTCCTTCAGTTCCCCTCCACTCTGTTCTTGCTTTTGCTTTATACCATGAATTTCCAAGGAGGTTTTTTTTTTTTTTTAATCTCCTCATGGATCTAATACAATTGTCCACTGGCAGAAGTGCTGTGTGGTGCAGAATAAAGTAATGAAGTTAATTTGATTTGCACTCCACCCCACACCCTTAAGATCTACATGTCTTTATTGTATTAGATTCCTAATGAGATTCCCCATCTGACTCCACCAAGGACCTGGGACTATAGGAAGGGTTCATCTCAGGAGATTTGTCTCCATTTACATCCCATCTTTAATGGATATGGACCTGTCTGCCCTGAATCATAAGGGGAACACATCTTCTTTCCTGGACTGTCCTGGGCCAGAAGTGAGAACACAGTTTTCCTACAAATCACTGCGGACTTTCCAGGACTAACAAGCGGGTGGGAGGACTGAGCTGCCATGGAAAGAGCTCCAAGTGAATTTCCAGTCTCAAATTGTATTTCAGAAAGGTATTTGTTCCCATGCGGGAGTGTCCTCTCTTCTTTTCTTTTTTTTTTTTTAGAAATAGCAGCTATTTCTAGAAATAGCAGCAAAAGTGACATTTTGCAATTAAAGCAAATCAGTGGTTGCAGGAGAAGGAGGGTGGGCAAGCAAACTAGGTAAAAGGAGTCAATTGTATGGTGAAGGAAAAAAGCTTTGAACTTAATGTAGTATGAATAAATGTAGATTTTCTATGATACACACTTATACATATATGTTAAGATGCAATAGTCCTCTAACAAAATTAATTTAAATTAAACCAAAAAATGACATTTTGGAAGACTTATCCTAGAGTACCATATTCCCTGAAGGTCCCCAATGCACTGAGGTGACTCCATCGAGTCCAGACTAAGTCCTGTCTAGTTTGACTGGGACCATTTGAGTGAGACATAAACATGAAGTTTACTCTGGAGAACTCCATTCCTCCCAGTACAACACCCATCCACTCTCTAACCTTTCTACCACCCATGAGGAAGAATTTAAGCCATTTCATAAATGTCTGTTTCTTTAGGCTCTCTTTATAGCCACTAGGATTTCTGCAGCATTGCTGACACTGTCCTTTTCCTGTTTCTCAGATCCAAAACATCTAGTTTACTTGTCTCAAATTATAACAGACTTCACTAGTATAGTGTGATGTCATTTTGTGGAGGTTTTGTTTTTGTTGTTATTAATCCAAAAGTTACTTTTGAACCTTGTGGAAAATTTCAATTTAATTAATAGAATATATGTATCTACAGTTTAGTACATTATTTTAAGACCCAGTGTAAGGAGTAGGTGTACCAACATTTATCATAAACAATTCACAAGTGTATTCCTCCAATATAAAGGGGGTTATGACTATTTCAGGAAAATGAGAGAGAGAGAACCAGAGTGCTTCCCAAATTATCATTTTATAAAAGCAAGCAGTGCTCAGTTTGTTTGAAGCCTCTCTCAGATTGCTGAAATCATGGGAAGAAAGAAAAGGCGAGGTGATTGGCACCATGCCTACTTTTCTAGGGGGAAAGGTAGTTTATATCTACTCTAAGGTCTTTAAGGAGACTCTCTCAGCGCTGGGTTGGCTCTCTGTGGACAGGTGTCGGTATCATGGAAGCACCATGCATAATTCACCACCAGAGAGCCCCAGCACTGAGCAAGAAGGCTAAATTACCTGTCACTTCCAGAAAAGGTGCTCCCTTCAGGTCAAGGTTGAGAGTTCCAGTAAACCCGTGTAGGAAGAGCACATCATTCTGTATTTAAGTGTCGAACCTGCTTCTCAGCTGTTGGAAATGCAAGCTGGCTCCTTATCCCTCAAGTTTTGCCACCTTTTTTGCAGGGCTAATGAACACTTTATCATTCTGAAATCAGATGGGAAAGAAGGAAGTGAGGTTGCTTGTTTTAATGATCAGAGACCACTTTGTTTATGTCAAATCAATGGATGTGAGAACACTACTTTCTTCATGGCTGGGGAGGGCTAGGGTCCTGCCAGAGGGGTGAACCATTGCAGTTTACACGAAATACAAAACATCTCATTATTACCAGGGATGCAATGTGAAACCAGTCCCAGGCTGACTCTGACTTGGGAACACTGTTCATGAAAGGCAGGTACCATCTGCTGTCATTAAACCATCGATGGAGCCATGCTCCTTGATTGACTAGTGATGGATTGACAGGTGAAGTTGAGTCAGATGGAGACTGGAGGTGCCTGTGTTTCCCTGTTTAGTTTTGGGGTGCCTCTTTGAAGCATCAACTTGAAGCATGGATTTCCCTTAAGAGAGCACTGTATCTCATCAATACAATATAAAATAAGCATCTAGCAAAGACCCATCAGCCAAATGGGGGTTGTTGGGGGTCACCTGCTTATTCTCTTCAAGTAATATTTTCTGGGTTTAAATGTGAGGGTGATGAGAGGCAGCTAGTTGCAAAATATTTTTAGCTCTTGTGTGGAAATTTGTGGTTTCAATTAAAATTGTGTTTTATGAGTTCTTTATATTTAATAAAATGGAAAAGATTTAAAAATAAAAATAAAAATATGATGCAATGCTTGAGATTTCTGAAATGTTGATTTTTCATTATATTGAAACACATTAATGGTATTTAATGTTAACTGAATACATGAAATCAAATTTAAGGGTCATTTCTGCAATACCTTAGAAATTTATTGCATTTTTCAGTGCAAGGTATTGTGCATGGTAATGCCCAGAGGAGATAAATCAGTTGCAGGATTTCCTAAAATCAAGAAGCAAAATGTAAAGGAATTGGATGTCAGAATGATCAGATATTGCTTGATAAATATTTGATGAACCCACTGAGAATTAGTTGCACCACCTTCAAAAAATCTTTAGTATTTGAATGCCTCTCTTTTTGCTGAGAAAATTTTCTCAGATATAACTCAGTAAAACGGTGCTTTCAAAATTGTTTGAAAATGTGTCATTTTAATTTGGTGAGCTCAGGAGAAGTATCAATAACAATAAGCAATTATAAATTCAACAAAAATTCGTGTTTTTGATGTTATGAATAAACATTCTCCAGAATATTATTTTGGGATGTTATAATAAAATAATGAGTTTTTAAAACTAGTTTTTATAGATATAAGTAATGTATAAGAATGCATTAAATAAAGTTCTGTTAACTACAGATTCAGAAAAAGAAAGCTACGTTTTGGGTTTTGGGCATATATATATATATATGCATAAGTCCTCACTTAAATTCCTGAAAGATTTTTAGAAGCTGAGACTTTAAGTGAAACAACTGGAATGAAACCAATTTTACTATAGATAATTGAGATAAATAAGAGTTAAGTTCCTCCAGCAAATTTCCAGTTACAAAAACATCACCAAACTTCTAAATAAAGACTTCAAACATTCCTCATACAAAATAATTATTCTTAATTCATTCATCCACTTCCCAACCTGAATATTGCAGTTCAGGGTTCCAGGAGGCTGAAGTCCATCCCAGGTGCTTAGCATCAAGGTGGGGAGCCACCCTGAACAGGACACCCTTCCATCAAAGGGTACATCACACTCACACCCACACTCATCTCAGCTGTGACATGCTAATCAGCCTCACATGCATATCTGTGGGATGCAGGAGGAACCCAGAGTCTTAGGAGAAGACCCACAGAAGCATGGGGAGAAGGTGTAGATTCCAGACAGACGGAGACCCCACCTGGAAATTGATTTTCTTTTTCTCATCAGCATTATCATGAAGTGATGTTGAACAAAATGACACTATTTAAAGACCTACTGTATTAATTGTATAAATATCTACACACTTACACAGTATGTTATTTTATTTGCATATTCCAAGTGCTCTATTTTACTTGAAAATACTTCTATATGGAATGAGGAAAAATAATTTGAATTAAAAACTGCTTGACATAAAAATTCCTTCAAACTATCTGTGAATAGTCATAAATTCCTAAGTGACTTCACTAGAAAACTCACTGTTGGATGTGTGCCTACCCTTGGTAGAGTTAATATGTGATATGTGTATAACAGAGATCACTATGCAGGGAAATTCTCAAGAGTAAGGTATAAAGCGAGAAGTGTCTGTGGCTCTCTCACTTTGAGGTTAAAATGTTTGGACAATGTTCATTTGTTGAGATTTTGGAAGCAGTTTTGGCAGGCAGGAATACATGGAAGCTTAGAGTTGTTTTCTGGTTTGCAAGTGTGCGAGCCTAGGATACACTTATGGGACCTACACCTCCTTTGGGAAAATGTTGTGGATGGGTCCCATGGCTCTAAGTACAATCTATATATGAGTGAAACCCAAATGTGTATGTCCTTCCTGGATGTCTCACCTGAACCCCATACCCATATCATCTTCTTTTCCAAATCTGTTCTTCCTATAGTCTTTCTCATTACTGTCCACAGCAAATCCATCTTTCCAACTGATCACCCCGCAACTTTGACTCATCCTTTACCTCCTTCTTTCTCTCACACTCTTCACCCATTGTGTGCAATGAAATCCTATTATTCTTATTTCAGACATCTCTGCAATCCAGTGACTCCACACCAACTGGCCCAAGTCCTCACATCTCCGCATGGATTGCACTCCTCTCTCGAATGATGTCCTGCTTTTATTCTCCTCCATCCAGACCACATGCTCTATTTCTACGCAACAGCTAGACTGATCTCTTAGATGTAAATCAGATTCTACTGCTCCTCTGCTGGAGACCCTTAACTAGCACTCCTTCTCACACAGAAGTAAACCAAGTCCTTACTTTTATCTAGGCTGCTCACACCACCTACTCCTACTCCTCTGACCTCATCTCCCATGATTTCCCTCCTAGCTCTAGCACCAGTTAGTCCTCCATTTGTTCTTGGGCAGCCCTCCCTTGCCCCCGCTCCCTCCTGTCACATTTCTACATCAGGCCTTTTGCTGTGACTTTCCTCAGAAAGTCTAGATCTCATCATCTCTTCTCCTCAAGATTTTGCTCAAATGTCACCTTTCAAGGGAAGTTCTTGCTCTATTCCTCCACTCTGTTTCGCTTTTCCCTATAGCACTTACCATGATCTATAAGAACTTAGTTATTGTTTACTGTCTTCTCCCACCAGAATGTAAGTGCCCTGAAGGCAAGTGTTTTGTCTGATCCTCAGGACTTACCATACCTGTGCCTAATAAATATTCAATGAGTAAGTGTATTTTCTTCAGCAAAGGCAAAGATGAGACTCTATGTGACACACCAAATATAATGTACCTGGTGTACCTGGTGTGTTTAGTCTATACTCTTTGGAATAATGATCTTGAATTTATTTTGTAATGTATGTAAAGTAGAATTTAGTCTTTTGGTGCTCAGATGTATGCATTTAACAAATGCATACATCATGTAAATTCCTCCCAATTAAGATAGAAAACAATTCTATTGTCCTCAAAAAAATCTCTCATGCTTTCTAGTCAAAACCTTCCCCCCAACTTTAACCATTTCCCCCATCTTCATCCTTAGCAGCCGCTGGCCTTTTCTATATTCTACAGTTTTTTTTATTTTCCAGAATGTTCTATAAATGCAACTAGACTTTATGTAACCTTTTTTTTTATCTGGCACATGAACTTCCTCCATATTATTGTGAATATTAATAGCTTGTTCTGTCTCATTACAAAGTAATATTCTATTATATAGATAAGTCAGTTTAAATTCTGTGTTTCCACAAGACTATGAATAAAGGGAAAATATAGTCAAATTGTACATCCCGGCACTACATCTCTAGAAGAATTCATACGCTTGTGAAAAAAAAAAAAAAAGAACAAAATCTAGTTGCTTGTTTTTGAACTATGGGAAAGGAACTGAAAAAAATAACGCCAAAATATTAATAGTTATTGTATTTCATGAATACCTTATTTCTTTTTTTCCACTGTTTTATTTGTCTAGTATTCTTTTATAAAGGGCACATAATTTTTATTATAGAAATAATTGGTTTTGAAAAAAAATTTAGGGAAATGAAAATACACTATTTCTTTTTACTGTAAGTGATATCAAACAGGCTTAGCTAGACTTTTAGAGAAAAACTTGTGTTCAGCAAAAAAGTTTACTTACCTCCAAGGAGGAACATAGATGCTCATTTTAGATTATAAAATAGAATGTGTGCAGAAAGACTGTTACACCTGCAATGAAGCAGGCTGCTGCTGCTTTAAGAAGTGAGGGTCTCTGAACAGTTTATGAAGTAATAGATCATATATAAATAGGTTGTTTGCTCTCGGTACAGATGCCATCATTACTAACTACTTTCAGGCTCTTTGAGAGCTAAATAATTCCGTAATGCATCATTGAACATTCAGTTGCTTCATAGCAGATGGTTTCAGGGGCCCATCTGCTCACAGCAATGTTTTCGACAAGCCCCCTTCACCTTCACCAAAAGGTTTGGGAGCATTAGAATATTCATTCTCCACTACAGGTGCATCTCCTTGGCTCCCCTGGATTAAGGAGAAGGGCTATTCTCTTTCTTCCTCCCGCCCCCGCCCCATAAGGAAAGGCTGACCTGTGTAAGTGTAAGAGGCTTTACTATGCATTCAGAACAAGTGAGAGCATCTTGTTTAGAGAACGTGTAAACTTACCTACAATATTGTGTGTGTGTGTGTGTGTGTGTATGTATGTGTGTGTGAGAGAGAGAGAGAGAGACAGAGAGAGAGAGACAGAGAGACAGAGAGACAGAGAGAGACAGAGAGAGAGACAGAGAGAGAGAGAGACAGAGAGGTGTGAGGTGATTGCTTTTCAGGGCAGGACATGTTAAAAATGAGATATTAGGCTGTCACCTTTGTTCCCTTATATAGGCAGAAGTGTCAGTTTCTTTAGGGTTTTCCAGGTAAAGAGTGCATCTCTCTGCCTCTGAGGCCATGAGGGAGTTCCTCTAGCAAGGTCAGAGTGAGTGCATGAAATATATGTAGGAGCTCCAACCAAAACCATATGGAACAGAACAAATGGAAGATGATACCTGAATGCTGAGATCCAGGGCTTAGTGTTCTGGGGACACAGCTAGTTTTATTCCAGAAATCCCCAATGCCCCATTACCTGTGTGATCACTGAAATTTGCAGTCAAGCTGCTGGAGAAACAGAATGGGGACATGCAATGAATAAGACATTGTAGCAGCTGCTGCCTAAATATGTAGAATTTCCTTTTCCAAGATGGAAAATAATAAGGAAAAACCAAGTTGGTGCTGAGGAAGCACAGAACATTAAGTAGAGGACTTTTAAAAGACCCCAAGAAACTAAGAGCAATTTATCTGAATTGAGTCAATCGACACCCCCAACTCAAGTGTATGAATATAGGGATTCCATACCATGAACTCAGAAAAAGGAATGGTGAAGAACATGCTGCTCAGATGTCTTTTTGCCCCTTTCTGGGGACTTGGAGCAGAGTCCTTCCTGTTTTTCTTCAAGTGGTTATATTTTAATTTGTCTTTCTAAAGGAACAATTGTATTCAGGTGAGGATATTAAAGAAAATTATTGCAGCAAGATATATTTCGGAGAACTATTTGAAGACCATTTATTTTCTTTTAAGAGTAAAAAGGAATAGAAAAAAATGAGAATCTTGGGTTTATTAAAAACTCATATTCGTTAGTCGACTGTTAACATGCATTTACTGAAAAACTACTGTGTTCCCAGAACTGGATAGGATTTACAATAGAGAACTTTCTAATCTTCAGGAATTTACTTCCTAATTTCTAAGGAAGTTTCTAAGCGGAAACTCCTTTGCTAGAGGGTCTAGGTCAATGGTGAAATGTTTTTTACCAGCCCCAAGTCCTAAGATGTGGTTTACCTTAGGGTCCAGAGACAGCCCACATTCTTGGGACTGCCACCAATGTCATCTTGATGATCCTGTCAAGAATAGACTCTGGAATGGACTTTACCATCCCTCTGACATTTTCAAAAATACTACTGTCATGGTTTCTGTGTTGTGAAACATGAAGACCTGTCCACTTAATTTAATCTGCTTCTCTCTTTTAGGCATTAATGGAATACTCACATAAGCACAGCACTGTTGATTCTTTGAGGAACCCAGATTAAGGACATGTTCCCTGCCCACAGGTAGTTCATAGTCTAACTGAGAAAAGAAGATATATCTACCATAAATTTTAAGAAACCACTGAAGGAGACTTTTAATAGTCACCCAGCAGGGCTGATGGTATTCACCATTCTAGGGTGGAGTAAGTCAGAGAAGTGCCATCTTCTTCTGCTGTAGTGGACTCTGTCACACATTTGTCTTCTTTAGAGAAGTAAAGGGTGCCAGAGGTATGGGTTCACTTTAGGTAATTTTAAATTGATTTTTTTTTTTTTTAATGTGAGTAATTGTAAGTCTGTGTGTGTGGACAAAAGTACAGCCTGAGTGAGGCACAAAGAGGGGAATACTTGGAGGGGAATCAAGGAACAGCAGCCAACAGTTTGGGAGAAGGGGGCCTAGCTGAGAGTCAAAGGCCATGCTTTGAGGGAGTGAGAAATGAGGGTAGAAGATAGATTAGAACCTGAGAATGGTGGACTTTATATAAATAGAGTTACGTCCAAAGAAGCTGAGCTACACAGTACCCAATCTGAGTGGCCTAATGTCTCACCTTCAATCACTCTTTAATGTCTGAAACAAAATGAGAAAAGATGATAAAGATGATGGTCACTCTTGGGTATTCACTAATGTTCACATTTCTAGTTAAGTGAGGCTATGTTTTCTTTGTAGTCACCTGTGCGATAAATTACTCCATCTTGCAGCAGCTCTAATAAAATATACCAACACACACTATTGCTGCTTTTGTTTAATACTCAGAAGATATGTCAAAAATAACTTTAAGTATTCCAAAATGAATGTCATTTCTCTATAACATTTGTTATAGACTCAGACGTTTGTATTTTGGGCCTAAAGAAAACAAAAAAACACTTTGTTCTCCTTTTCATTGTAAGTTGAGACAGAAGCTGTCTAATTTAAAGGTCATTGTCTGTAATTCTTTGTGTAAAGCAAATATATTTGGTTCCTCTGATTGTTATAACCAGGTACCACCAACAAGCTAAGTGACTTGAACAACAGAAATTTATTATCTCACACACTGAAGACTAGAAGTTTGAGATCAAGGTGTCACCAGGGTCAGATGCTTCTGAGACTGTGCGGGAGAATCTTCTCTAGGCCTCTCAGCCTCATGTTTGCTGACAATCAGTGGTTCTCCTTGGCTTGTAGAAACATCACCCTGACCTCTGTCTTCATTTTCCCGTGACATGCTCACTCTGTGTACACCTGTCTCTGTGTTCAAATTTCCCTTTTTATAAGGACATCAGTCATATTAGATTAGGAGCTTAAAGATCTCACTAAACTGGTTGCATTTATAATGATCCTATTTCCAAATAAGGTCATATCCTCTGGTATGGAGGGTCACGACACAGAATATTGGTTGCAGGGGAGGGCGGAGGCCCAATTCAATGGATAGAACAAGTCTTATCTTACCGCATTCTGCAAGGTAGGCCAAAGGTAGTGTTCAGAGTCAAATCTTATGTGACTTTCAGTCGACTTAACAACAAATAGAGAATCACCAGTGTGGCTAAACTGGGAAACAGCTTTCAAAAAAATTCTTTAAGGAGAATTATAATTGGCCAGAAATAAGGTACTATTAGTGATTCAGTAAAACACACACAGACAAAAGTACTCTCAGACATTCTTCGGATGTCTGTACAGATTCTGTCTGATCTTAAAGTTCATTTACATCTACAATTATGGCACATCACAAAGGTGGGCTGTTTTTTTTTGGTCTCTATATCCTAAGTGGAAAATTTAATTAATTGATAATGTAACGTTGATTACCATTGAAAAATTTCCTTTCCAAATACTATAGAAGTGGATAATCCTGTTGGCAACATTTGCACTCCTGTATGGGTGGCTCCCTGAATTCTCTTGATTATCAGGAGATAGCCTTGTGTCAGACACTGAGGATATAGTGATGAGTGAGAGCAAAGAAAACCTCAAACAAGGGACAGACAGGTAAACAGATAATTCAGATGAAGTGGTTGAGTTTTATGTAGACTGGAAGCCTACCTGAGGAATACCAATGTGCCATCGCGAAGGGTCTATTCAGTACTTGCTTTGAGCCTGGCACCATGCCAAGCACTTTTAGTTGCAAAAAGGAGTAATACTTTATTATGCTGAATTCAAGACACATATATGTATGAACTTGTAAGACACACATACCAGGGGATAAGAAATTCAAGGATCCTGACTTCAAATCTTGATATCATTATTAAGTAATTAGGTCATGATGAGCAAGTTATTTCTTGTCTCTGAGCCCAGGTTCACACTTCCGCTGTACAACAGGTATGATCTTGCTACTCTCAGACGATGTTGAGGATGATATGGAATAGTCTACCTTCGTGCCTACTGGGAGCAGCTAGATTGCAGACACTGGAAAGTGTTTTAAAATGTTTGACTGGGGAAAGAGACAAAATTCAAGACTTGGAATGAGGGGTGACGACTAGCAGAAGGAAGTGTATTTTGGGAACATCCGGTGATATATCTTTACTTGCTATTGGAATCATTAGGGCTTTACCAGTAAAAAGTAACCTCACAGAGGATCTGTATAGCTAGCTAGTGAGAGAAGAGAAGGGAGTGTAATGTTCACTTATCTAGAACATTCAATTGACAGGAATGTCCCATGGCACTCATATTGTTGACTAACAGACAATGAGTTCTGAAACATTTATAGAAATGAGTCCGAGAAAAATGAGAGTTTTAAATTCCTACCAAAATGGAGGGAGTTAATTTTCACAAAATGAAGCAAAGGGGAAATTGGAACCAAGTTGACTTAGTGCCTTGAAAAATCTACCTTTAAGGCAACCCCAATGTCAGCATGTGTGAATTAAGCGTAATTTCAAGCCATCTATATTCAGCTGTGTTAAACAAAGCTTCCTCAAACTCATGTCTTATATAACAATACAGATTTGTATTTCCAAAGCTATGAAACATGTCATATGGAAATTGGTACATTGCTATCTATGTGTTTCAAAATCAGGATGGAAGTTTTAACCTGCAATTTTATGACTAGTAGTCAAGAGTTTCAACTCCTCTCTTATCCTGGGGATATGCTACTTGAAAGATAGCACAACCTCAGGAGGTCCAAGTGGAAATGAGTCATTCATTGTCTTTGCAAATCATCAGACTGTGTGGTGGGCAGGTGAGCTGACTCAAAACATTTCTAAAATCTGAGTAAAGGAAAAGTATAATAGTTGCTTCCATTGCAATTTTATTAGGAGACATTGCTTTCAATCCACATCCCATGTCCCTGTGTACCTGGTATAGATTCCCATAGAGACTCAAAGTCAAATTAAGAATTTCAAAAAAGTCAAATAATTAGTCCTGCATATACTTATTGAAACTACTCAGATAACTATCACATTTCCACTCTTGTATTCTTGTTATTGCTGGGGTGAAGGTAGTAGAAGCAACATGTATGATATTATCTGGTGATGACCTAAGAAAAAGAAAATTATGGAATGAAGGTAACAAGTTTTCGCAGTTGTTGCAAAAAACCTAAGTACTTTCTGTTAAAATCACCACTTCATTGTCAATTACTAATAGTCACAAAACGAGGACTTTATCTTGAATCAGACTCAGAGAACTCTGGATAGTTTTACTTAGACTGTAGCTAGAGACCTAATTATATTTATGCTTCATTGATAATTTTGTACATTTTTCGAATAAACTGATTGTAAACGTGAAGGTTATGAATGGGGAAAAATGTCTTTTAAATAAAAAACATCACTGCCAACAAAAGGCTGGTTTATATTCACAAAATGACTAAATTACAGTGATTAAATCTGAGATAATTTAAACATTTCGTTACAATAGGAAATTGAACTTCTCAAGTTTATTTAGTGACACCAGTGGCTCATTTTAGCTTTGGCTCAGTTTTCACTTTCTAAAATTAGCAGTGTTTTCTTGTCTATAAAACAAGGAGACTATACAGAGCTGAATTAAATAAACACTTTTTTCATACAAGACAAAGTTTAATTCAGATAACTTCTTTCTGAGGTGAAGTAAAATGAACCTACCTCTTGACCCCAAAGCAGGATTTAATCTCCCAAACCTTCTTCCTGTCCCTGATTCATTTTGTTTATAGATGCTGAATGTCCAATAAGCTCTGATTGGTACCACTTTCCTTCTTAACACCCCCAGGCTCCCAGCATTAGCTCAGATAGAATTGACAGTCACTTACTTTTTGGTTGGCAGTGCCTGCTCATCTCAATGACCCTGGGTTCTTTCCTCTAAAAGACACAGAAAGCCAATGCACCAACTGCTATTTAAAACAGGGCGATGTCACTGCTGGGAAATCACCCATAGTGGTGTATGTCCGCCATCATGATTTTTGAGATCACCTACGACTTGGAAAAACATCCAGTGGCAAGAACATTTGCTACTCTGAATCACTTCTGAGTCTTCTCTGCAAATGCAGGAAGGGAGGGATCTAGTAGGAACAATACAGAATGCATCATCTCAACTATCTTATCATCTATAGAGACAGACAAGTGCAGGAACATGAAAAAGTAACTTTGGAGACAGTGAAGACTAAGCTTTTTCCAAAAACTGACAAAAATGAGTTGTCTTTTTATGATAAATACAATCCTTAAGTGAGGTAAATAAAAGGCCTATAATTGACATGATAAAACTGAATGTGCTCTGTAAATCTCTGATGTCACTGACCTTCAAAAGAATCATCTCTCTTTTTTATGATTGCTTCTATAAAATGAAACAATTTTTATGACAAAAAGTATGAAAAGAGTATAGCTGTGTTCTTAATATGAAATGAATGGCTGTTACAATAGCTTAATTACTCTAGGCACAGAACAATATCATGTTTCAAATAAAATAAAGAGTAGATAAATTTTGATGTCTTTATCAAATAAGTCACAAAGACATTTTTGGGAAGTCATTCTTTCCTAAAAATCATAATATGTTAAAATGTTTCATTGAAATGGCATCCGTTGTACTAAAAAAGTGTGAATTTCTCTATTTTTATCTTCCTAATATATTCTCAAATGATCAAAAGTGAAACATTCATAATGAATTTAGAATAAAAATATCTTGGTTCAGAAGGATCATAAATTTGGTTTTGGATTCTCTACTTTAAAAGGTTAATATTAGCTTTACAAAAAATATTTTTTTAAATCCTGAAAAATATTAACAAAAAAGAAGTTAGAAAGATACAAATGGGTTGATTTTTAATCATTCAACATGTTTTTTAAATCAAAAATTAATTTCCTTTCTTGGAAAATTATTGATACAACTTGAATTCTGACATATTGACAAGAGAAGCATGTCTTTTTTTTTTTTTTTTTTTTAAGGAAAGGTACAGATAGGAATGAAGGCAGGCAGGCAGGCAGCAAGACAGAGGAGGAAGAAGCACTTCATTATATTTTCATTTAGTTTTCCACACTCTTTTTTTTCCCCCTGGACCTGGGACTTGAACCCAGGGGTATGTGGCTTGGCTCCATCAGAGGTGATTAACTTAATCCCTACTCCATCAAGACATGCCACATATTAAATTTTTATCATTACTATAGCTTGTTGGGCTTTTTAATTATCGTTTTGTGATCAATTATTATCTTGTGAAAATTGAATGTGGTACAAGACAGAATGACCAACCTCACAAATTCATATCTTTTCAACTGCACATAACTTTCATTTTAACCAAATTCAAAAACTAGTGTGCAATTAATTTTTGTTTAGTGTGTCTTTGTACCTACTTATATGGAACAGAACTTCAAAAGATAAGATGACTATAATCTCAGAGTACCATTTCCATTACTCTAAATAATCAGCATGCTGGTTTTAAGAAAGAAAAAAAACTAAAATTATGTAAGCCTTCAAATAAATTGTGCTCTTTTTCTCTTGAATGAATGTATTTTAAAGTTTAGAATCTTCCTAATAGTAAAGAAATGATTTACTGCCAAAATACAAAAACTTGAAGCCAACATGGGGGTGGCAGTGAGGGGGCTGTTTGTGAGGGGTGATGGGGCTCCGTTTCCCTCTCCTTTAGTGACTGCAATGCTGAGCCCCTTAGCAGCCATCACTGCAGCTCTTAAACAGCTTGGTCCAGTAGCCTCTGAAACCCTGTAACCTCAATTTTTCACTTGTGTGCTTCTCTGGCCCTTGTTGGGCTGTGACGTGATTTCCTCTGCCTTCTGAGTTCAGAAAATTACTTTCAGCAGGTCATAGTAAAGGCAGGATTATTACTTAATTGGAAGAAGCATGTTCCATTTTTCAGGAAGCAGACAGTATCATCGGGGTGAGGGTATGTGTTTTCCTTCGTCTTCTACCCTTTATCCCAGTGCCCTGTATCCCTTTTGGACGCGGGACTTCCTCAGCGCCCATTTCGCCTCCAATTTAATGAAGTTGTTAAAGTAGCAAGACTGACAGGTTAATTATCCTTTATAAGAGGGGGACAAATTGAACCGTGTCTTTCCATCATTTTTTGATATATCAAGAAGCTCCGAGGTGCCCAGATGCGGCTCTGGTGAATAGAACAGCTAATCCACTCTGCAATTCTTCCCTGACCCCGCTCTCCCCACCGGGGCTGCACTATATTACAGTTGGTTTTTGTTTCACATTCAACAGATTCCACTCTATTATAAATTCAGAAGGATTTTTTTCTTCCTCTCTCCATATGTTGGCTGACAGCTCCGCTGAAATAACTGATGGCTAAATTTAAACTCTGATGAAAATTAACCCAAGTGTTAAATGCAAACAGGAGCGGCTTGGACGAGAAAAGAGTTATCACGGTAGATGCCAAACAGTGGAAAATGTGTGTAAATTAATGGAGCCTCGCTGGTGACAAGCCGTCAGGCGGTTTGATGGCTCTTGCGGGCGCCTGCGTCCCCCTGAAGTTGGCCAGAGGGCAGCACGGACAAGTCCTGCTTTTCAAAAAGACCGCGGGAAGCTTGACAGTAACGCTAACTAGATCAGGGAAAGTTCATGGTCAAAAAAGAGATTTTTTTTTTTCTGCAAAGCTTTGCACTAAAGAGAGTTTGCGACGGGAGGTCCAGGCCTGAGATATCAAATTGCAACTACAGCAAAATGATCAAAAGAGGAGAAGGAACCCAGGGAGGGCTGATTTTAAAAAAAAAACACTGACAAATCGGCCACTGATGTCAAAGTGAATCTGGAGAAATTGGTTTTGTTAATAATACGCCTGTGTCTGGAAACAGTTTCTACCCAAAGAGTAAGGCTTCTTGAGTTTAGGCATGTTCACAGAAATGACATTTGTGTTTCTCAATGTTTCCCATTAAAAGATGTCATTTTAGTGATGCTCATTCAAAGGAAATGAAAATCTAATCAGCTGTAACTCGGTTTTGGATTGTGATGTCTCCATGACATTCGTAAGTGTCTAAGGAAAAGACTTTAACCAGTCATTTTCTCCGTGAATCAGGCAACATTTTTGCTTCTCTGCAAATAGAGCATTATTCAAGTGCTATCACAACAGAATATTAGCAGGATATAATGGATAGTCCATTGAGATCCAAGGCAGAAAACTGGCTGTCAGTCCAGGCTCAATGTCTTATAGTCTCATGAGTTTGAACCAATGAGTGCCCCTCAGTTTACTGGACTGTAAAATAGGAGGGATAACAAGAAGATCCCATGGGATTCTAAAGTTAAAAGTGAATCTTTCACCAAATGAACCAAAGGAAACTTGCACTCACCAAGGTCAACTTTCTGGCTGCCAGTGAAGGATCCTGAGCATGGGGGTGTGGAAAGAACTGGAGGTTTAGAGTCCCAAAAGCTGTGTCAAGTCCAGGCTCTGTTGCTAATAGACTATTCATCCTTGATCAACAGCAAAGGGGATTTTGCTATGTCCCTCCTAGAGTCTTGTGAGCAGTGAATGTGATAACACATGTACAATGCCTGCTTTGTAGACGGTCATTGTGATACAGCCATTAGTTCTCAGAGTGTTGCCTCTTCTTCCTTCTCCTGTCTAGACCTGCCCATCAAAGGAAGATAAACCTTGAAGCCCACCTTCTAACCTCCCCTCCGCCCCCCCCCATATGCTTTTCTGTAGCATTATAGGAATTGAGATAGAGACATTAGAAAATTGACATTGGAAGGGTCAGCACACCAGAAAGACAATGAAGTGTGTTGGTAAGTGCAAATTTGAGTCTCCAAAGCTGGACTGTGACAAGTATGTATTTTCCTCTGTAATGAAACACAATTGGTATTTTGTGCCCCCACCCCCAGCCCGCCACCATCCCCTTCCTGTTTCAAGGCAGAAAACCTAATATGATAACTTCACAGAAACTCAGTCAAGTTTATTCATGATCAATACTTTTAGCTCCAAATTCAGGCAAATTCAGGATTTTCAATTATTTCACTTTCCTTTCTCCTGTTCCTGGAGGCTTTAGAGTGCCAGGCAGCTCTCCAGGGCGGGGTGTGGTCTCTGGGCAGCATTTGGGGCCTTCAGTCTAATGTTATATAACTCTGAGCTATAACTCTCCCCAATTATTTTTTAAAGGAGCAGTTAGATGCTAAAGCATTACTGAGTGGGAGGTACCTACCAAGATTTGCCTTATGCCTTTGTCCCCACACACGCAGCCATAGCAACGTTCCCCACCAAAGTGGTATATTTGTTACAATGAATGAACCTACATAGACACATCAAAATCACCCGAAGTCTGTACTTCAGATTTTATGGTTCACTCATGGCATTGTTCATCCTTCTCTTTTCTCTTCAGATGGAATGTAGTTCCCTTGGGGTTCAGCAAGGACAAACACATTTGAAATCACCACCTATCTTTTCTAGTTTTTCTTGTCTGATACCTGGTTTGAGACATTTGAAACAAAAAAATTAAAAAAGTATGTGATGTCTTCATCCATGCCAGTTTTCTAACAAAGTGGTAGACTGCCATTCTAGCAGTAAATTGGGGAAGACAGAAAACCAGGACATCAGTTCTATGTGTTTATCTACATAATCTGCACATTTAGTATTTTATTGCAGCTACTTTGCTTTGTAAATTAAAATAAGCTCATATGTGTAGGTTTCCCATATGTCCAGTTTCCATATTCCTCAGATATATGTCAGCACACCCTGCCTCCACCAAGTCACCAAGTGTTCTTCACCATTGTCCAAAGGACTCACAACATCTTGCTCCTCCTTCCACCCCCACCCTGTCCCACTCCTTATTGGTAACCTCAGTTCTAATGTAAGTATACAAAGGTTGGTTTTATTTTGTCTGTTCCTTTGTTTTGTCTATTCACATTCCACCTATGAGTGAGATCATCTGTCATCTATCTTTCTTCTTTTAACTTATTTCTCTTAGCATAATCCCCTCTAGATCCATTCATGTTGATTCAAATGACAGGATTTCATCTCTTCTAAGGGCTGTGTAGTATTCCATTGTGTGCATATACCACATCTTCTTTATCCATTCGTCTCAGGTCGCACACTTAGTTTCCATTTCTTAGCTTTTTTGTGAATAGGGCTACGTAAACATGGGGGTGCATATATCTCTGAATTAGTGTTTTCAGGTCTCTTGGGTAAACATCCAGAAGTGGGATGGCAGTATTATATAGATTTTCATAATCAACTTTGAGGAATCTCCATACTATTTATATTAACATACTTTATGTATGTGTTCTAAAGACCCACATCTTTAACAGACAAATAGTGGGTGAATTGAAGGAGTAGGGAGTGTGGTTTTCTTCATTTCATTTTCTTCAATCATGTTGCTTGTGTACAAAAATGCAATGGATTTTTGTGCCTCAATTTTGTAGCCTGCCAATTTACTGTATAATTGATTAGTACTAATAGTTTTTGACAATTTCTAGGGTTTTCAATATATATAATCATGATATTTGCAAAAAATCCTTTCCATATTAGAATCCTGTTATTTCTTTTTCTTGCCTTATTGCTTTAAGACCTCCAGTACAATGTTAAATAGCAGTGGTAAGAGTGGACAACCTTGCCTTGTTCCTGACCTGAGAGGAAATGCTTTCAATTACATGGTTAACTCTGATATTGGCTGTAATTTATCATATATGGCCATATCATATTGATGTATGTACCTTCTATCCCCATTTTATGCAGGGTTTTTTTTTTTATAATCAAAAATGGGCCTTGAATCTTGTCCAAAGTTTTCTCTGCATCTACTGATATGATCATATGGCTTTTCTCCTTGCTTTTATTGACATGGTATATTACATTAATCAGTTTATGTATATTGAACCATCCTTGCATCCTTGGGATAAACCCACTTGGTTATGATAGATGATCCTTTTGATGTGTTGTTGTATTCAGTTTGCTAATAATTTGCTGAGAACTTTTGCATCTATGTTCATTAGAGATACTGATCCATAATTTTCTTTTTTGGGGATGTCTCTACCAGCTTTTGGTGTCAGTGTGATGTTAGCCTCATAGAAAGTATTTGGAAGTTTTCCCTGTTCTTCAATATTTTGGAAAAGCTTGAGAAAAATAGGTATTCTTTCCTGAAGTTTTGGTAAACTCATTAGAAAAGTCACCTGGTCCTGAGCTTTCATTTTTCAGGAGACTTTTGTTTACCTCTTCAGTTTTCTTGCTTGTAGTTATTCTGTTCAGGTTTTCCAGGTCTTCCAGATTCAGTCTTGGTAGACTGTAGCTTTCTGTTCATGGACTTGAACTTGTCCATTTTATTGGCAGAGAGCTGTTCATAGTAGCCTCTGACATTGTTTTGTATTTCTCTGGTATCTGTTATAATTTCTCCCCTTTCATTTCTGATTCTAGCTATGAGATTTCTCTCTCTTTTCCTTTGTGAGTCTAGCCAATGGTTTGTCCATTTTATTTATTTTTTCAAAGAACCAACTGTTGGTTATCATTGATATTCTGGATTGTCTTTTTGTTTTCTATTTTATTTATTTCTGCCCCAATTTTTATTATTTTCTTTCTTCTACTGATTTTCAGATTTAATTGTTCTTCTTTTTTGAATTGCTTTGAATATGGGGTTAGATTGTTTATGTGCCGTTTTTCTTGTTTCTTGAAGTGGACCTGGATTGCAATGAACTTCCCTCTTAAGACTGCATTTGTTGTATTGCATAGATTCTGGTAGCTCATGTCTTCATTCTCATGTATTACCAAGTATTTTTTAAGTTCGTCTTTGATTTCCTCTTTTATCCAAGAGTCATTCAGAAGCATATTGTTTAGCCTGCAATTTATTTGGGGTCTTCCAGCTTTCTTTTTGTCATTGATTTCTAGTTTTAACACATTATGGTCAATAAACATGATTGACATGATTTTAATATTTGTAAATTTGTTGAGACATGCTATGTGTCCCAACACATCATCTATCCTTGAGAATGTTCCATGTGCACTTGAGAGGAAAGTGAAATCTGTAGTAGTTGGATAAAATGTTTGGTATATTTCTATTAGACCTACCTGTTCTAAATGGTCATTTAAGGCAGCTATATCTCTGTTAACTTTCTGCCTGGTTGATCTGTCCATTGTTGTAAGTGGGTGTTGAAGTATCCTACTGCTACTGTGTTGCTGCCAATGTCTCTCACCAGTTCTAATATTACTTTCTTAATATACTTTGATATTCCTTTATTTGGTGCATATATGTTAATAAGCATTTTGTTTTTCATGCTGAAATGACCCCCTAATCATTGTATAATATCCATTCTGTCTATTGTTATGCTTTTTAGTTGGAAGTCTGCTTTATCTAAAATAAGTATAGCTGTTCTTGCTTTTTCCTCTTTTTGGTTGTTATTCAACTGTAGGATTGTCTTCCAACCATTGACTTTGAAATTACGTTTATCTTGTGAAAGAAGGTGAGTTTTCTGAATGCAGCAGAAGATTGGTTATGCTTTTTAATACATTTGGCCACTCTGTGTTGTTTGATCGGGGAGTTCAATCCATTAATGTTTAGAGTGATTATTGATATGTAACTGCTTATTGCCATTTTCTAATTTTTCTTCTGGGTATTGTTACAGATTGTGCCTTTGTTTCGCTCTTTCTCTTCTTAGGTATGTTGGGTATAATTGTGTTTCGATTGGTTTCCTATTTTATTTTCTTCTTTGTTTTATCTCTGGAGATATATTTTGGGGTTACCCTAAGGTTAACATTAAGAGTCGAATGTTCCTCCCTTCTGGGAGAGTCTCTTCTTCCTTTAAGCCTGGGGTGTGGTTTTTCCAGTGGGCAGGTCCTGCAGCTCTGGAACAGTGTGGAGGTGGGGGTGGGAAATTCCCCTAGATGCCTTCTGGTTATGGTGGTGCCCTATGTCATTTTCCTTCCAGGGCTCCCCCTCAGACCAATGGGGCACTGGTCTTCCTTTAGCCCTGCACCAAGACCCTCTCCCCTGGCTCAGTGTCTCGTTCCCTCTGGGTGGGCTCTCTACTACTTTTGGAGTGACTTCTAGGAGGCCCAGTTCTTCCCAAGGCTCCAATCCCCCTGCCAGTTTTTTCCTCCAGGCTGTGAGTCCTGAGTCCATGATACAGCTCTGAACCCTTATGCTTTCACCCATCCTTTTGGTGGTGATTGCTGCCACTGTGTCTGCAGTCTCAGTGCCTGCCCTTCCATGCTTGTATGTGTCTGACAAATAAGTGATTTCTGGTTGTTCTGTGGGGAGGACATCCAACATGCTTCTACCAGTTCACCATCTTGATTCCTATCTTGATTCAATATTTTATATGTGGATTGGGGTTTTGACATTTCTGTGCACATATTATACAGGAGAGCAAGGTAATTGGTCAGACAGATGTACTTGGTAAATACTTGGTCAGAAAGAAAAGGGAGTGAAAAGAGATTGGAAGGAGGCAGAGCCAAGATATGTTGCTCTCTTAAACAGCAGTCTAGATGGAGTGAGAGGACAAGTAGAAGGACTGAAACTGTGTTAAGAGGGTGGAGAATTTTAGTTAATATTTCTGAGGTGGAATAATTCCAGGTATTTCAGGCGAAGTGTGTTTCTGAAATGGAAGGAAGTACAGGTCATGGATTGGAGGAGACTGACAAACAAACAAATTGGAATTGCAGTCCTCTGGATTTTAAGTGTATCTGTTTCACCCCTGAGCTCTTACAGCACCGATTATATTTCCACACACTTTCAAAGCCTTTTATTTCTTATGCAGTCATTTATATGCATTAGAGTCCTTTTTCTTGGAGTCAAGAACTGTACTTCTTCTTCTTCAAAGGACAGAATTTGCTATTTGTATATCTTGCCAGGGAGGGGGTCAATTATAAGGTGAAGGACAGAACTGACCTGGTGGTGGACTGAATGGAGTCCATGCAGATGTGATGTACAATGAAGTACACCTGAAACCTGTGTGATGTTATGCAAAGTTACTTCAATAAAAAAATAAAGAGTTGATTAAAGGGAAATGGAAATCATTAGTTGCTTAGTTATCTATCTATAGGCAAATACTATAGAACCTTTTGTTCAAAATGAGTTCCTCTTAAAACAATTTGTGTGTGTGTGTGTGTTTATGAAGTATTTGCCATACCTAATTGCATACTGTAATTCTCAAAGAAAAGCAAAAGAAAAGAAAAAAAATGAAAGAATACAAGAGAAAAAGAAAACATTTGTTTCCAGGATGCACCCCTTTTGGGAGAGCTATAAAGCACTGACTATTTCAAATATTGAATGAGTCGATGCCTAGCCCCCAAACATCTGTTCATTCTTTGATTCAAACAAGAAGGCTCTCATAGGTCAAGGGCATTTCCTTATTATCTTATTCTGCAAAGTGGTCAGAAAGCTGTGTGTTTATTTCACTAGGGTGGTGGGACATCACCTGTTAGCTGAATTCAGCAGGTGCTGGAATGCCCACTGCACCAGGGAGTGATGGAAAACTGTTGACATCTATCTGATGGTCCTTCCAGTGGCCTCGGCCAAGAGAGCTGGTAGGGGCTTCGTCCTGGGCGCCCCGTCTCCACATCACAGTTTGCACTAATTGGCGCTCTTTTGGCTCTCACAGTGGACGGTGGAGATTGGCGGCAGCTGGGCATCTGGGTGGGCAGGGTACATCCCGAGCTAGCCCCCACCCCGACCCCACACCGACCAGCCTCTGCTCCCCACCTGTCCCCAGGTGCCCAGACAAGAGGCTGCTGAGAGAAGCCAGACCCTTCTGTGTGTCTGGCACCACTCCCTAGCAAGAAGATTTCTATTTTAAAACCACAGCGATGATTCCTTGAACACTGTGACAAGGGAATCTTTAGAAATCTGTGTCACCAATTTGGTTTTTGGTGAAGATTTTCTTTTAGTTTGCTTTATTTAATGAAGCCTATTCTGTTGGTTTCAAATAGTAAATGGGGCATTCTCCCCTCTCAGGAGTCCTGCAAATGCTCTTTATCTGTTTATTGCATGCAACACAAGTATCTATTCGTATGTGTTTTAGTTTCAGTTGTGATTTATCTCTATCCTGTGACATCAAAATGCAAGCTCTTATTCCCTGCCTGTCTCGCAGGAGATCGGGTGCCTGATGTGGATTCATGTGCTTTAAATGGCCCAGAGGGCTCAGGTTGGCTGGGAAAGTGAGCCTACGGTTGCTGTGGGGCTGAGTTCTGATCTCCATTAGGTCTCAAGCTTGCGGGCATTTTCTGATGCCTCTGGATCTTGTGTGTTTGTCTTAGTGCTCTTACATGCCCATGCACACACCTACACACAAATGTATCCCAAGGCTGTAATAGGAGGAGATAGTAACTTACCAATCCACTATTGTCCTTTCTTGGAGGATCCATCCCATTCAGAGAACTTAACAGAATTCAAGCCAAATCAATGATGATGCAGTCACTTAGGGGAATACTATGCAACCATTGAAAATGATCTATTAGGCTCATATTTTTTTTCTTTGGAAAATGTCCATGATGGATTGGTACATGACTTTTAAAAAGTATAGTATGTATAGTATGATCTGAGTCTGTGGCGAACTCTTTTTAAGACATATACATACATACAGGAAAAGAGATCTGGAAGGAACTGCTTCAAGTGACCACAGTGATGTCTCCAGTAGTTGGCTGCAGTGAAATCGGATTACTCTGTGACAGACTGTGTGAATCATCCCCTTTGCAGTTATCTGAAGTGCCTCTCCCTGGATACAGGTGAGTCTGACTTTCCCCCTGACCTTCATTCAGGAAGAAGACATATGACCTTGGCTTTGCCAGTCAGCATAGTCAGACGAGTTTGAGGTTCACTGCAAGACTGAAGATGAGCAACTCAGAGATGGTTCGGTGTTTGTGGGGAGAGCTACTGTGAACAAGTTCATTTCACTAGGATTTCTCCCCTTGGGATATGCCCATTAGAGGCCCCTTGAGGGGTGTAGCTGGTTAAGGGCACAGAGAGCAGAGACCTGATGAAAACCATTAGTCTCTGGAGACAGTCTTGTCTAAAGCAAGACTTGATCCTAACTCTCCTGTTACCTAAGTTGAAACTGGTCTTATTCTGTTTCTTCTCTGCGAGAGTGAAGTGTCATTCTCTCCAGGGTGGACTGAGCCCTGTCTTTTGGGGACCACAAGATTTGCAAACCGCAAGGTGAGTAACATCCTGGCAATGCTGCTCCTGGTGGCTGACATGGCTATATTCTTTGCTGTCCTCCACACAGTGGGGCTCCTCTTTTGGAACAGGTCACAGGGTCGCTTGCTTGAAAGTGATCTGAGGTTACTCTCCTCAGTTTCCTCATCTTCTGCTTTTTTATTTTATTTTTTTTTTAAGAGAGTCAGAAAGGAAGTAAAGGAGGAAGATTGGGAAGGAGGGAGGGAGGAGCATTTTTATTTACTTCTTTGTTTTATTTTGGTAGTTTTCTTCAACCTCAGGTCTTGAACCCAGGTCCTTCGGTTTTCCATGGTCCACACCCAACTATCTCTGCTGCCTGAGCCACAACAGTGTTCCCGGTTTCTTTATTTTTAAGGTTAAAAAAATACTCATCTATGATATTAATAAAAAATAATAGCTAACACTTTAAATGATTTTTGTACTATTGCCCCCATTTTACAGATCAGAGAGCTGAGGCACAGAGAGCTGAAAATGAGTTGCCCCGGACCGCTTAGCAAAGACTGAGACAAAGCATGAACTGGCAGGTTGTAAATCCTCAGTAAATGGTTGAGTTGTGGTGGTGGTGGTGGTGACTAAGGTCACTATTGCTGTTACCGGTTTAGTAAAATAATACAGCATCTCCAGTGCACACTCCTGCTGGGACGTCTGCACCATCATGGGCTGGAAATAGAGCAGATCCTTACTGTCCAGTGTGCAGGGGGCTCCAGGGTACAGGTGGAATGTTCCTGGTATTCCTTCAAGTCCCTCACAACTTTAAGAACCTGTGCTGGCCAGTGTAGGCCAGTGTCAATGTAATTTGGCTAAAGCTGTGCTCCTCTGAGGCCTTCTTCCCTAGAGCTCCCCAGAACCCTGGATTTCTGTTCTTTTCAGAGTCTCCAGTACAGGCGCTGGCCAAGAAGACAGATTTCACCTTTGAAGTCATCACTGCATTTGGAACTCAGGGGTTCCCTGGCTGCTTGGGGCTCTTTTGAGCCTCCTTTGGGTGGGAGGAACGGGAAGAGTATGAACTCGATCAGAGAATCTAAGGACAGCAATCTTATTAGATGACTAATCATCCTTCTCCAATGTGAACTCCTCTTGATGATTACCTCTGTTGTGAACTATTTCTGAATATAGTCACATTCTGAGGTCCTGGGGGCTAGGACTTCAACACATGCTTTTTTTGGGGGGGGGGGTCGGGGAGGACATGTCATCCCTAACAGTCTCAGACAAGGTAAGTGCAGAGCCCATAGCTGTATATGGGGGCACAGAAGAGGACAATGGGGACAGGGGTCTCCAGTGGCCAGACCATTACATTGTGGGGTCAACTATTGCTACTCTGGCCTGAATATGCAGATTTGACTCCTCTTTAAGCCAGCTGCTCCATTATCAGGAGGAGAGCCTAGCAATAACTAAACTTCAGAAACCACCCAGGGAGGCAGCAGGGGAGAAGGGAAGAAATAAATGGCCCAGCTGCTGAGTAATTCACTGAATGTGGCCGCCTTCCCTTGCAGGCATCTCAGTTACTTCAGTGTTGGGAAAGTGAATTAAATGAGAATGAGATCCCTTAACAAGTTGTTAGCTCATGGTTACATTGCAGTGTGACATTTCCTTTAAAAGTCATGGGGAAGTGGTTAACAAATTCTATTACAGCATTTGCAGAACTTCACTGCAGCTGCTTTCTCTGAAAGCTAGCCCGCAGTGACCGAGTGGACCCTGAACGTGGGCCCTGCATGAAGACTTCAGGCAGCAGGGCGAGCGAGAAGCTTCCACATACAGGATCCTGCTGACTTCACCTTTTTGAAGCTTACCTGTCCTCACCTAGAAAAAGATGATGGTGTTACAGTGTGAATGAATGCACCTTAGTTCTTGCCTTTGGTATGAGAGAGAATGCAGACCACCAGACAGGAAGATGGAAGTCAAGCAAAAATTTAAGAGGCAACAGGAAAGTATACCTGGGAGGGATCCAAACCACTTCACTTACTCCAAGATGTGGAGTTTGAAGTGCCCTCCCTGTTCCAGCTCTGGGGCTGGCTTGTATCCTTATCTCCTGGATTCATCTCACTAACTGTTTCAAGGCCTCTCCTCTGGATGTTTAATAACCCTGAGCAGTTTCAAAGTCTCCCTTCTACATTCCTTGGCCCCTGTAGTTTCTTTCTGCCTCTTGCTTACCTAGTTCTTTTGGGCCACAGTGACTGCTGCCACTTTGTCAGCTACTCATACATGTCCCTTGTCGCCCCAGCTCATGTCTATCTCACTGCCCATGCTAACAATGGTACTCCAATTACACATTCAACACACATCACTGTCAGTGGAGTGAAAACACGAACTTTAAAAGGTGGGGGGAACATATTTGAAGGCACAAAGGTATAAATTAAGACAAGGGGGTTTGAAAGCTCTGCCTTTTTCTCATGGCTCCTGATAGTGAGCCAACACATCTGTGGTGCCTCCATTTCTCCTCTCCTGGAACGGTGTCAGTATTAATCAAACAGTTTTGATTTTTTTGATGGGTAGTTTTGGAGAAACTGTGGCCTGCATAGGAAGACATCAACAAGGTTTATGCTTTGCTGTGCAGATGCTCCAAGAGAGGAAAGAAACGGGATCATTTCCACATCATGCCTACCAAATACACAAAGGCACTGACGTCCAGCAACTGGGTCAGTTTCTCAAAGGTCAGAATTCTTCAAAGGATGTTTAGTCAACAGGAAGAGCTCAGACCACTTCAGGAGGAAACATGGGTGCGGTACTCTTCACATCCATGGACCAGGGATCAGGAAAGGCAACCTCACTGTACGCATCACAGGCTGAGACAAGAGCAGGTCAAAGTGATTAAGTACAAACCAACTAATGCAATAGGAAGAGGAGAAAGTTCTGGACCTTGGGCTGTGGATGGAAGCAAGGAGGCAAGGAAAGAATCCTGCATAGAAATGAGACCAGGAGGAGGACCCAGAATAGACAGAAAGTCTTAGCACGTAGACTTTCAGTCTCTGCACAGTTCCTCTGCTTTCAAACAACCCAATTTTGCAGAGACAGTATAAGTACAAAGTAAACTCTTCAAAGCAGAAGTGTTATAAAATGTAAAAGGCTCAGTACAATTGGCAAGAATGATTATGCATCTCACAAGCCCTCTCCATGCTTTCTGTAATCAGTAGGATGATTTGAAGGCCATGATTAAATAAACGAATCACACTTCTTCCTCCTTCTCCTCTCCCTGCCTTGCCAACATGTCATCAATATTTCCTGGATTTTAGGTGCCCATCCCAGTGTTGTTCTGCCCATTGAAATTGCCCAGGAAGACGGAAGGGCCTCTGAGACAGTGTGGAGTGACCAACAGTGGCCTTTACTTAACCTAAAACATCCCACCAGCTAATCCAACCAAAGAGACCTGAATCCAGACCCATCCTAAGGAGACTTGGCAGGAGACCCCCGTTCTCTATACCCATCTTCTTTTCTTTTGTATTTATGTAAATATTTTTTAACTATTAACCATTGGTTTGGTGTCTGGGATTTGGTTTTCTTCTTGCTTTTTTTTCTTGAGCCCACATCTTGGTTGACATCTTGGGAGATTATAGAATGAACAAGAACTGGAGTTCTGGTCCAGAGTAGATAAAGATTTTCTATGGAGACATAGCAGGGAAGTGGAGGCTGTGGAGGTGCTGGTGGAACTCAGCCCTTTTGAGTCAAGTATCAAAGATTTGATGGAGCCTGAGACAGGCCATGGGGTGTCCCTGTTTGGTGCCCTGGAACACTAGGCTGAGAGTCGTGTGCTCTGGAAGTACCTGGAGTCCAGGGAAGACACTGTATGGACTGACAGACAAGGTTGAAGAGGATCGTGTATGTCTCAGTGCAGAACCATCGACAGATGACCCCAAAATCTGATTCTCCTTCTTTGGGACTTTCTAAGTCTTCCCCTATGTCAAGGAACTCTAGAGGCAGGGAGGGCATGGGATGAAATAGTTTCCATCACTCCAGCAGAGTATGATCAGAAAACAAAAGTAATTTTTTCTGTGGAAAAACCAAGCTAGACTTCTTACACACTTCATTTTGGAAGTGGAAGAAACAGGCTCTTGCTCTTTTATCTTTACTGCCATTTCTAGCTTCCTTTTGGAAAAAAAAGAAAAGCAGATGTTCAGTACACAGACACAAAAAGCGAATTATAGTGTGTGTGTGCATCAGAGCAGAGGAATACGTGTGGTCATTTGTTGATCGAAGCATTTAGAATGATCCAGAATTCCTTTTGCCCTTAGTAAGGGGTGGGTTGAAGGGCCTTGAGTGCTCCATCACTGTTCTGCGAGCTCTCTCTGACTGCCCAGACAACTGACACTCCACCTTTCCCAGTCTCTCCAGCAAGTCGGGTTTCTCCATCTTTTCCCTTCCTAGCCATCTGTTCCCGCTGCTCTGCAGCCTCTCTGCTCTCCCCCCGCCAGGCCCTGTCTGAGCAGGAGGGTGTGAGGGCCTCTGATGAGGTGGGCCTCGGCCCCTCCATCACTCTCAGCCTCAAGGAAGGCACCAGCTGTCTGGCTTCATTTGCATTTTTCTCTCCCAAATAATGAAATTAGCCATGAGTTTCCTGAGGTGATGCAAGACGCAAATTTAGGCTAGATGTGTCAGTGTGTGATGGAGAGGGGAGGAGAAGGTCAGGAAGCATTTTGATAACAAATATGCAGCACAAAAACAGAAGGGAAAACGATAGCACATTTTCCTGGAGAAGTCCCTTTTAGCTCAGAGGAAAATCTAGCTTTTTAGCTCCAAGGAAAGTTAGATGAAGCCTTTACAAGATTATTTTTCCCTCTTGCGGATAAAGGTACAAACATTTTTATAAGCAAACAGAAGAAGATGTCAAAAAGCTAAAGCAATTCTCAGTTACTGAACATTTCTCTGACCAGAGTTGTCTTATAATGGGAGCATTTGTTGAGGAACATCGGCTAGAGGCAGGACTGCAGAGTTACTGACATGCAGAAGCCAACTACAAATAAGGCAAATTTCCTCGTTTGTCAGGAGGGTTTGGTTACTGTTCTTAAAATGTGTTGTCTCGGTCATATTTTTAAACTAATAAGTTAGGTATGTCCCTGAAATATACACAGTTTTGGTTATATTTCTACATATATAGGTTAAATATTGATATATGAAACAAGTTCACATATGGAGATCGTTTAAGATGCTGATATTATCAAAAGTTCAGAGTTTCAAATGACTCTGTTCAAAAACAGGAAATTGGACCACATTAGCAACTTGGACAGGTAGAGAGAATGAAATACCTCATGCGTTAGATGCCACTTGGCATCTCTCACTTAGAATGAAACTTAACTCCTTCCAGAGTTTAAAATCCTCTACATTATTTGGCCTCTGATACCTCTGAATGTTGTCCTCCATTAGTCCTTCCTTCCTTCCTTCCTTCCTTCCTTCCATTCTTCCTTCCTTCCATGCTTTTGTGTGTCTTCTATGTTCAAGACCAATTAGGCACATAGAATAAAATCTCAATGAACAGAATCAAGATTTGTTCACTAGTGGAGCTTACTTCCTAGTGTGCGAGGAAGAGAGACCTGCTATGGGGGAAAATTAAGCAGAGTAAGAAATATAGGAAATATGTGAGGGTGTCATAGTCTTATTTAGAATAATCAAGGAGATCTTAGAGCGAAGGCTCAAAGGAAGTGAAGGCGTGAGAGCTTGTCAGAAAGCAGGGGCGTGAAGGCACGGAGGCAGCATTGTAAGAGGCTGGAAGCAGGAACCTGAATGTGAGGGGAAGAGGGTAGAGGCCAGTGTGGGAAGGATAGAGTAAGAAAGGGCAGGTGTAATCAAAGGTCCTGGGGCCAGTCTCACTCTGTGAGCTATTGTAGGACTTTGTCAACAGGACTCCCATCTCTACCTACCATCATCCTATGTGTACATGTGCCCTCTTTGGACTTGGGAGTCACCATGCTCAGTATGATCTCATTTCTAGCCTTAGCTAATGACATTAACAAAGACCCTATTTCTAATCAGCTCATATTCTAAGGTTCTCAATGTACAGGGATTTGGGGGCAGGCACTGTTCAACTCATCACAGACAGCCAACAGGGTTTCCAGACATGATGAGTGATATGAGAGAAAGAGAGATCCAAGATGGTTCATTGGTTTATCCCAAGCAGCTGAAAGCAGCTAGGAGAAGGGGGTTTGATCAGGGTGTGGGGTGGTATAGAGTTTCATTTGAATCTTGTTCCAGTTGAGACGCGCTTAGAGATCCTTGTGGTGATTCCAAGTCCACAGTTGGATATGCAAACCTTCCTGAAATGACTAGTCTTGATGTCATAATGAACTTATTTCATGCAGAATACAAGGTTTTAGTGTTTTATATTTTGGAAAATCAGAAGTCCAAATGCCTTTGGAATGCTCTGTAAGTCATGCCAGGCTCTGCTATTTTCACAAACTGCCAGGTTTACTCGGGAACTGTAGTCCTATCATCCCTGGTCAAGGGAAGGAGAGGATGTGGAACTGTTGATGGCATTGGCCACCTGGAGAGGAGCAGTGATCTGTAGAGTTGACTAGTGAGGATCAGGAAATCCATACTGTGGCCTCCTTCTCCTCTTTCCCTTGGCTTGTGCAAGGACTCTCTGTTCAGGAAAATTGACTGGGTACCCATTGCCACTGTCCCTAAAGGTCAGTGCGTGGGACAGTAAGATGGGGTAATGGAGCTCAAACCCAGCCAGGTCACCCTTGACCAATGTTTCTGCACCTACTGCCCTTCATATCTGGGAATCTGTGGCCTTATTTTTGTGCTTTTTCCTAGTGTGATTTTAATCTTTATTTCCTAGAATATTCATTTTAGAAAAGGATCGTGAAGAACTGAGGAGATGTGCCTATAGAAGCAGGATGCCCCTACCCTGTCTGCAGGACCCTCTGATCCTGTTCTCTTACTTTACTCTTCTTGAAAGTTTTCCCTGAGGTGAATCTTAAAGTAATTTCATTGGTATCTTTCCAAAAATGTTCATATCACCAAATGCTTGAAATGAAGGAATAATAAACAAACCTGGAACGGGTCCTCCCCCATACCTCTCTGGAGCCTCCCCTAAATGCCCATGATGCCTTAGTTAACTTTACTTCTGTAATTTCTGGGTTTATTCTCATTAGAATCTGTCTTTGTAGCTCCTGGGAGTTTGAGTGCCTTGATAGTTGCTTATACTCTACTCTCTTGGTCTCCTCAAACAGAGCAATCTGGATCAAGGATCAGAATACACTCATGAGATAAAATACAGTGGACCAAAGAGAATGTTTAGTGCTGGTGTCAGTTTCTGGGACTCTCCTTTTGGATGCCAGGACTTGCCTCCATCACTTAGATTGCTGACTCATCTTTCTACCTGGCAGGATTGCCACTAGAACATGCTCCCGAAATAAACATTTGGCTGGGTCTTTCTCCAGATAAAAATATTTTAATGGTCCCTTCATGGCCATTTAACAGAGTACACACTCTGGTTTAAGTGTCCCTCTCCACACACACACCTCCTAGTCCAGGAAAACTCATTGGCCCTTAACTGCCTGAACCATTTCAGACTGTTTCTGAAATCAGATGGAAAAACAATATGTAGTTGAAAAGTCATTGGCAGATTTCTGGGAGAACGTGATGTAGGGCTTGAACAGTAGCATTGTTTAGGATTTGGGCGTGATTCAACACTATTCACTGGGTTTGTTTCTCCCTACTTGTACTTCGTTGTCCCTTCCTTTGTGTAGACTTTTTTCTCTCTGGGTTCTCCTCTCATGGTGGTACGAAGGCCACAGTTTCACTGCCTGCTGCTGTTGCAAGGAAAGGTAAGAGCAGCTACCTTTGTCTGTTGATGTCCTATGTGATCACATCGGCTCTTGTGGGACATGTGTTCACCCCTGAACCTATCACCCGGGCTATGAGAGATTCTGACTGTCCAGACTTGAGTCAGATGCAGTCTTTGGAACTGGTGGTAAATATAGGTTCTCTGGATTAAGAGACTCTGCGTCCTCAGCTGAAAATCAAGGATTATTATTAACCAATGGATGAACATGCAAGATGGCCAAATAGAGACAAATATCCACTGGTTCGCTTCTCTGTCTTCAACTCTTGTTTTATTCTTCCTCATGCTTTAGAGAACTACAGCCAGGCTTCACTGCTTACAGAGCTCCAAACAAACCTTTTTCATACTTAGAGTCCTTACATTACCTTCCTCTTCTTTGAGGCACACCCTTCCATCCTTTTCTACATGGTAAACATCTTTCATCTTTCAGACTCGACTTAAGTCTACTTCTACCATGTTTCTCTGCTTGATTGTCCCAAAAAAATCTCTTCTATGAACAACACGTGACCTGTCTCTAATTCTGTCCATTGTTGTATTGTAAAAACTATAATATTTAATTGTGCTGATTTTTTATAATTCACTGGAGTTAATCCAGGTTCCCAAGTCTATTTAGCTTAGAAATCATATTCTACTCATATTAGTTTCTAGCACCAAAAGCTATGTCCTGAAAATTTTAAAGTTCCGGAAATGTTCATTGGTAGTGAATAAACAGACAAGTATGGGGAAGCTGAGATGGTGTTCAATTCATGATTTTAGTTATTATTAGAAGTAGGGTTCTTGGGGTATGCCACTGTGACTGGTGTGTGGAACATGTTAAGTCCAAAGACCTGGGCTCATGGTCAGGGGCTGGGGATGAAAAGCCAAAATAAATAAATAAAGATGCTTCAGAATAAATAATTATTAGGCTGAAGGATAAGCACAAATGCCAGCGAAAGTTAACCTCTTCATAAAAATGTTTTATGGATAAATAACTCACCCATACAAAATTTTTATTTTTTGAATATCCTGAAACATGTCTTTAAAGTAGTTGTCAACCCTTTAGTAGTGTATTCAAAAAGTAGATATTTCACTGGTATAGTACATACCCTGGGTACAGTTTTGAGAGTAGCTGTACCACATACTTTTTGTCGACATTATTAACAAAAGTAAGCATCCAACATCAAAAGATTGCATGCCAACAGCCTACCTTGTCCAGTTCTGCTGTTTAAGTAAAAACACAGTAAGACAGCTTTTTAAAATCTTGAATGGATGTTCATAATTAATTCAAATAGTGACTTTCTTTCGCAAATACTCCTTTTTTTCATAGTTTTTTTTTTTTTTTTTTCCATTTCACTTATATGAAAAAAATAAGTGTACAAATGTGTTAGGCCTGTTACTTAAGCTTGGAAGTGACAGTCTCTTCACTTACAAAGTATACTGACCCTAGTGGTTGGAGTGAGGATTGGCAGCCTATGAGAAAGCAAGCAATGGAGCTCGTTGGGGAGAGAGGCATGATGTGTATCAGTAGCAAAGGCCACTAAGCTAAGAACACCTGAGTTTGGGTGGCATCCTAATTTAGCAACTTAATCCCATTGTCTATCAGGTCATAGTTTCACAACTCAAAGTGAAAAGCCAAACTACAGCACTATAGCTTCTGGACATGAAATAATTTTGCTCATATTAATTGGATTAAAATACAGAGCACATAATATTGTAAAAGTAAAAGACAATCTACGCAATGAAAAACTCACATTCCTAAACACTAGAACAGAAAGAGCACAGCTTGGGGTGCTTCCAAAACTTGCTCTTATTTCAGCGCATGTTTCTGTATAAGACTGTACTTTTGCTTATATGATCTCATGGGAAATTTTTACTTTAAATGTCACATTTTTCTTTTAATCATTTTGAGATTGGGCTTAAATATAATACAAATTAATTAGATAAAATTCTATTTGATTGAGAACAACTTCAATTTCTTCAATCCCTTTCATGGAACGCTCAGATGTAACTGCACTCCTTCGTTCCTTTGAACAGACAGGTGCTGAATGTAATTGCCACACATACACACACACACACACACACACACACACACACACACACAGCTGCCTGGGACGCACCCGAGGACACAAATGTGTCCACAGGGACTGAATCCTTGGCTGGATTTCCCTTCCTCTCTCTCCTCTCCTCCTGCCTCATTGTCATCACTGGAAAAAAGGCCATTTCTTCTTGACAGCTCTTCATGTCAGTCAAAAGTCTAGGTCAGACACTTATCAATTGACCCGGTGTTAAAGGTAGACACTCATTTCAGCATCTGTCAATAGCTCCTTTTGATCCATTTAGACCAGCGCCTGCATCCCTGTAGTGATTTATACCAAAGCGTGCATGGACTTTTAAAGATAGGGAAACATTTTAAGAACTGTAGACATCAGCCTGCCTGTGTCCTGCTGCTTCTGTTGCTTTCAAACAAAGAGCCCAAGAAAGATCATGCCTGGGAAATCATCCCTAAGACCTTCAAATATCCTTACAATGACCCTGAAGCTGAGCACTCTTCAGGGCGCAGGTACACAAGGTCAGCGTTCATCCTTCAAATCTTGTGCAACCTGTGGTCTCCCACTCATCAGACAGAATGGCCTCTAGGGAGATAGATGAGCAGATTCCTGAGTTACCAGGTTGTAAAGCTTCATTTTCAGGGATGAGGTCACAGCTCACCTATGCACTCCCTTGGAAAAGTGCCCAAAATACAGGACATAGGCCAATAAGCCACATCCCCCTGGATTATTCTTGCCTGCTTGTCCTCTGACTTGGCAAAGTATCAGGAGAACCTTACTACTGGAGCTCAGGTGTCTTCTCCCCTCTCTGTGCCCCTGGTCCCTAACAGGGACCAGGCACATTGCTCTTTCCCAGGTGTTTGTCACCAGCCTGCCAATCCCACCCTACCTGTGAGACAGGAAAAGAAATGTGAACCTGTAAGAAATTCAGAGGGGCCGAGGAAATTTTCCTGACATGCTCCTGCTGTGACACCACGGCAGTTGAAGAAGGCCTGTCATTGGGCTGTCAACCTTTAACCTCCCCCAGACGTCTCTTGAAATGATGTGAGAAGAATTACTGTGCCTACCGCTGGCTCCTTCCAGCTCTGTGTGTCTGTCCTTGATGTCAGTCAAAAGTAGTTAACTGGCACCCATGGTGCCTTTAAAAAAAACCCCGCAAATATATCAGTAATGACTTCAGTTAGGAAGACTAGCTCTTGTCAAGTAATGACTTTTTGACATAAGGTATTGTTTACCTAGGCAACGTCCTCTTACTTGCATTTTAATGAGCCTAATTAATAATAAGTTAGGAGTCCACAGCTATTTCTTCACAGCTGGACCATATGCACTAATTACACTGAGTGTGCAAACCTTAAAGAATCCATTTGGTCAGAAGAAATAGTTTAAATACAGAGACAACATATATGTATGTACATATATGTATACATATATATATATGTTTCTTCTTCATCCCCTAAATGATGTCAGCTATGATATCAAAGTAATTTTCAAATAACCAAGGAAGGTTTCATTTGTGTTCTTTTGGTTGAAGTTTTTCAATGGTAGAAGTTTGGAGAGTGTATGTGAGAAATTGCCTGAGAGATTTGTTGGGCTCATTCTATGAGTAACAAACCAGAATAGTTCTCTAGTGGAAGGATAAATGGCAGTGGTAGTGAAAAGTAAGCTATTCACAGAACTATCTCACATGTACAAAATGAATAACCTCCAAAGAGCCATTTAGGAGCTTGAGACTTTGGGGTGTTACTTGAAGCTTTCATAACCACTAAGTTTCTATTTGGCTTGTGTACTTTTCCTCAGTAGAACCTTAGGAACTAAAATAACTATTTGGTATTGGAGCAAGACAATGATTCCATAGAAAACAAAATGTCAGTTCACCAAGTGGTTTCCCAAGAATGACAGGACACAATTCGTCCCTCTATTCAATTGACTTGCAAGGAACCCCTGACAACCTTCCTTGGGAAAAAGCAAGAAGACCAATGATCTTAGACTTCAGTCTTATCAGCCACTCGACACAGATGTTGAAACTTTAGTGTGATTACTTGACTCTTTGGGCCACAGGTATTGAGACTATCAAGGAATACATGGTACTGAATTGTGTTTTTAATTAAGGAAAGATAATCTGTGATAGACAATTGATCACTTGAGCTCAGAGTTAGTTATTAATTTTTTTCCTATAATAAATCAGGCGGTTTAGCTTTTAGACTGTGGGGGCATCCTAGAGAAAATGACATGAGAAATGTTACAGTGAAGATATTGCCCAGCATCCAACCAAGATTCTTCCAGAAGTCAAACGGACAACTTGGGCACCAGGACCTTAAACTACACTGAATGAAAGAAAGTAATTTTGGCCTCTGGGCCATAGGAAAAGGCTGATTCTTTCAGAATGACTTTTGGATTCCACCAGGTCCCCGTCCACCCATGTTTTAACAAGACAAAGTTCAAAGCAGTCAGAGACAATTTGAGTTAATTGGTTGATTCAGCAAGAAACCCGGGAAAAGGTGATGCTGAGGTTGGAAGGCATCAGTCTGGCAGGGTTAGCAGATGCTCTCCAGAAAGGGCCTTGGAGTGGAGGTGCACCCTGCCAGGCACCATATGTGTGATGGACATGATGGTGAGCTTAGGATGCTTGCACGAAGGTGACAGACTGGCTCTCATTTGCAAAGAAAGAAACTTCCCTTGGAGTAGATACAAGTGAAATAATGTCCACAAATTGGGCGCCTTTTCAGGCTGATCACCACCTGGCAGAATTCTCCTTGCTGCCAGCTCTTCCTCCAACAAGGGAAAAAGCAGCCTCCACTGTTTACCATGACAGGACCTCTGTTCCCATTGTCCAATTCCCAAGTCTCTCAGAGATAGCAGAGAAGCAATTATAGAAGGTCTAGGCACAGCTACAGAAACATTTGGAAAGCACCCTGGAGACTCATGCCCTGACTTCACTACTGGAATCCTTAGAGTAGACCAGTTGGAAAAGAGTCAATAGTGAAGCCAGATGTCTCCCCAACTCCAATGGGGAGTTGAATAGCACTGGTTCCACTCCACCTTCTGGAGTTTGGGCCAGAGAAACTCATAGAACATCACCACCAAGTATGTTGAAAACCATTATTCCTTTCTAATAGAGCTGGGATCATTCTCTGAGGTCCCTAAAGAGAGCCCAGAAAAGCTGCCTCCTTCCCCTTTTGTTTGTACTTTACTTTGAAATATGCATTTGAAATCCCCATACAAAAAAAGAAATGGTGCAAAAATCTGTCCTAGTGTTACACAGAAACTTGTTATTCGAGTGCAGGAAGGTGGATGGAGAGCTAATAATGTGAACCTCTAACTATTTGCTAGATGTGGTTCCCAAGTAGAAATAATTTTTGTTTTGTTAATCTTCACTATAATCAGAAAACATTTACCAGGCACCAGTGTGATTGTGGAGGGAGGAGGTGGCAGAGAAGGTTCAGAGTCATGTCCTCTAACCCTAGGAGCTCATTGTCCTCACAGGTGATGAAAGAGGCTTGTGTGGGAGGTTAGTCATGGGTCAATGCAAAGAGGATGTTGCTATTGCAGTGAAAGCAGATAGCTGGGCATCAGAAACTCCTGGTGAGTTGTCACTTCCACTGCTAACATTAGCCTGTATCCTCTAAGATGTCTATCCCATGTAGGCTTATACATTGCCAATCACTCACAGGTCCAAGGCCACTAACTGATTCTACACAAGGAGGAAATGCCCACTTCATGCATTTTATGTCTTAGACATGAAGGGGTGGACTGAATCTTGTTTACTCAGATGAAAGATGGGCAGTCAGAGCTCTGGCCCCAATCCAGTCTCCATTCAGATAACCCTGCTTGTGGGGACAGCCTGAGCTCGCTCAAGAGGAAGGGTCAGTTTGGTTCAGTCCAGAGATCTTCGCTTCCACAGAGAGACATTAATCTGGGAGGAAACCCAAACTGGGATCTCTCTTCTTTGGTCTCAGCTGGAGGTCTTGGGATGAGACTTGATTGATATCCAAGCTAGAATTGTCTTCCTATTACAGCCAAGACCATCATTGTCTTCCAGAATATGACTCTGGTGTGTTTAGAGCATTTTCAGGCCCCATAAGGAACCAAACTTCCCTTCCCCTGCCTTTCCTCTGTATGCTTCCTTATCTGGAGATTTCTCTCCACCCCACCCCACCTACCTAATTTTATATTTGAAATCCACTAAAAGAGACTCATTTAATTTTATCTCCAATCCAATATCCTTCCTGGTTCCTTAGCAAATGGAATCCCTTTTTGGAATGATGTTTATTTCCCACTGACAATTTTCTGCCATAAGAAATGACCACAAATTTAATGACTCATAACAGCACACACCTTTGTTATCTCCCAACTCTGTAGGTCGGAAGTGCTCACAGTGTGGCTTATTTGGGGGTCTCTGCTTGTAGGCTCCTTGGGGGGAAGTCAAGGTGTTGTCAGGGCCGCAGTTACCATCTGGGACCCCAACCTTCTTCCAAGTCCAGTGGTTATGGAAAGAATTCGTGTCCTTCTTCATCTCCACATGTCCCATGCTGTCTTCTGTTCCGTGTTCTTTCTTTTCTTGCACTGGGTCTGGGCCCAGAAAACTGTAGGATTTCCAAAGTAGAAACTGAAGGGATCCTTTCACAAGGGTGAAGAAGGCCTAGACTTAAGTTCAACCTTCAAGTAACTGAAAGTAATTGAGTTTGGGGATTTTACAGTTCCTGTCATACCCAGAGATTATAAAGATCATGCATAGTCACATGGATAAAAGTATCCCGAAAATCTAGAAGCATACAAATTGAGGAGAAGTTTCTTATTGTTGCTGTAACAAACTACTACAGACTTACTAGCTTACCACAGCACATACTTATTGTCTTACAATTCTTAAGACAAGAAGCCCCAGAGTGATCTCACTGAGCTAAAGCCAAAATGTCGGCAGGCCTGTGCTCCTTTCTGTAGCCTCATGGGAGACTCTACTTCCTTCCCTTTTCCAGTCTCTAAGGTTATTCATGCTCCTTGGCCTGTGACCTCCTTCTCTCTTCAGTCAGCAGTGGATTGGGAAATCTTTCTCACAGGATGTGACTTCCTCACAGGCCACACACACAGGGTGTGTTTCCAGCTTCCAATAACAAGGACCCTTGAGATGACATATAATCCAGGGTTATCGCTTGTATTTAAGGTCAGCCTTAATTTCATCTGCAACTTTAATTCTTCTTTTCTGGGTAACACAAGAGTCACAGGTTCTGGAGATTAAGACATGGACAACTTTCAGGGGCCATTAGACTGCCTACCATTATGACCCTGAGAACAAGTCACCTCTTACTTCCTTACAACCAGTGTGACTCTCTGCCTAGTATCAGAACTGGGACTGGTTTCAGGAGCTTCCTCCAGTTTCTATCTGCTGGCTCCACTCCCACCCGCCAGTCATGGGCAAAGTGAGAGCAGCTTTGCTAGTTCTCCTCCCTGGTAGTCTGGGTCCGTTTTTGTTTTTGCCTGTATGTGGTTGTTTAGAGCTGGACATCCATGTTTCTTTGAAACCTTGGTAGTAGGGTCTAATGGTCCTTACCCTGCAGCCTCTTTCTCTGGGAGTCAGTTTGACCATGATTTGCTATCCTGACCCCATTCTCTCTATGTAGCTTGGGTCTGTAGCCAATTCGCAAAGATTCTAACTAGTGTTCTTTACAAGCTACAGTCCTTTGGTGCCTTCTGGTCATCCACTAAAGCACCTACCAAGTGTTTGTTCCACACTGTGCACACAAAGTCAACACACAAAGTCAACAGTCTCCACTGAGGCCCTCTGTGGACTCACTCTTAAAATGAACACTTTCTCCTTATCATTCATGCCAGTTTGGTTCTATAAAGTCACCGAGACACTGAATGAGCAACGACAGACACTGTCTCCAAGCCCATATTTTGTTCTATTTCCTTCAAGTATCTTGTGGGATTTTAACGGGGATTGCATTAAATCTGTATGTTGCTTTAGGTAAGATGACTATTTATCAATGTTGATTCTTCCCAACCATGAGAAGGGGATTTATTTCCATCTTTTTGTATCCTTCTATAGTTCTTTTAACAAGAACTAGTATTAGGTTTCCGTGAGTCTCTGCGTACTACATATTCATCAACTGACCAACACAAAATTTTGATTTGGTTTTCATTTAAAAACAACCTGTTTAATAGTGTTGGTTCATTGACATCGTCCTCATAGCAGCAGCACTGTAACTCTTGTCTGTGTGGAGCTCATCTGGGGTGTGGTTTTCTCTGTAAGACCCATTACAGCCTCCCTATGCTGAGGGACACAATATGGCACCTAGCACTTGGGATCCACTTCTTTCTTTCTTCCTTTCTTTTTTTTTTTTTTTTTTTTAAAGAAAGGTGTAGGCAGGAATGAAAGCAAGTAGGCAGGCAGAAAGAGAGAGAAGTATTATTTTATTTAGTTGTCCATCTTGGTGGTTCTTGTCAGCCCCGGGATGTGAACCCAGGATCTTGGGATGTATGCAGACTGCACTCAACCCCTACTCTCCCTGTGTGCACTTTAGGATCCATATCAAATAACAAAATCATCAACAAAAAGCCCAAACATATGAAAACTTATACTCAATGCAACATGGAAAGAACACCAGGCCATGAGTTCAACATGGTGACTCAGAGGTTTCAGCACTCATCCCACGACCTCAGGTAATCATGAAACTCCTCGAGAACTGATTTGGAGTTTACCAAAAGAATTTTTTCAAGTAGATGTATTTACAAGTATAATATCCCCAAATAATGAGAATTGACTGTGTTTTCAGTTTAAAAAGTATGCTTGGGCAATCAAAGAAGAGACAATGTTATTGCAGGTCCTCCAAATGTAATGCCTAATGTTTTGTTTTGTTTTTCTTGAACAGTGCTAAAAGGTGTCACTTGTGTTTATATAAAAGGAAAGCTTTTCAGACATAGAATTTAAAAGGCTGGAGATTTGGGTTCAGTAATATTCATTCGAATATCTGAAGTGTATTGATTACTTGTCTAATTTGAATCATTTCTCTTGACTCCTTAGAAAAAATGAGCTGTTTTTGCCTTGTGATCTGCCCTCAAATAGACATTTTACATTTTCATTCTTTTAGCCTGGAGGTTCCTAAGCTGGTTCTAACCTGCCCTACATTTCTCATAGGCCTGTTGGAGAAATGTGGATCCTCCAGCCTCATACCTTTGCCCTTTCTGTTCCTACCTGCCCAGAACTCACAGCCTCTCCCAACATCCACCAGAAAATCTCTTCTCCAGAGGATGATGAGCTATGGGAGTGGGGTGAGTAAACTCAGACTGTTTTAGGTTAGATTTTTTTAAGTGCAACGTCAAATGATTCTATTTCTGTAACTGTGACATAGAGATAATGGTAACTCCCTGCCTCCTTGTTTTGATGCGTATGCTCATATGAAGCTGAAATAAGATTAGTGTGTTGGAGAATTTAAAATCTGTAAGTACATGTTAAAATCATTTTAACTTCTCTGAACCTTTTGTTTATTTTTTTCTTCTCTCTTCTGTGACTTTTCACCCTTAGGAAAATAGCTACAACTGTAATAACCCCATGCAATTGTTTCATGAATGGTTCTAGAAAATTGAAGTGCCTATCAACCTTCAAATTAAACCAGAAACTAGAGCACTTTTCCTTTTTATCATGCCCATAAGTAATAAGTATTGCCTATGTTTGGCTTTGTTTTCCTTATTTGTCAAAAATACATGTTCTTAGGTCTTGTAAGTTAAAGCAATGCTTTTAGTAACAGCAGCTCATGAAACAATTCCAATGAAGCACTAATCACCAGCAAGGCACTAATAAGGCCAGAGGGGACAAGACCCCAGCCTTATACTGGTAAGAACAGAAAAGAAATGTTAAGTCATGACCTTTGAATTTGAAGAGAACATTTAAATGACATATCTAGAGAAAAGTTGTAAATGCTTCTTAATTGCCAACGAATTTCACTTTCAAAAAAAATTCAGGAAAAGGTCAATAATGTAAGCAAAGTCTTTGGTGCTTAGAAACTCTTGACAACTTTTCATCATGAATTTTGGTCAAGCAGTGGCAAAGACGTGTCTACTCCACACATGGTACTTAAGGAGAGCTTGGGGATGTGAAAGGAGCAGCAATATTGGAATCAGATGTGGATCTGTTCTCCACTTATCTAAGTCTAAGCTCAGGTTATTCAACTGCTTTGAGTCTTGTCATTTTACATATAAAACAGAAGTAATTATGTCTCCGTCAATAGCTTTTACGAGGTTCACATATGATCTTGTATATGGGAACTCAGATCCCAGTGAGTGGCACATAGGATACGACTATATTTGGTAGGTTCCCTGGCCTCCCTGAGGCCCCAAATGGAACTACTCAAGCATTTTGTTCACTTGGCCACATTCATTCAGCAGACATTTGGACGGTAAGCCCTTTCCTGAGAAATGTGAATAAAGATAAAAATAATAGGTACTTTCTGCTGTAGAAGCGTTTGTTAACTAGTCCTAGTATTTAACGAAGAACAGCTTCCACTCATTGTAAATTAAATAAAACTTTATTCAGAGAGAAAAATTCTTCACAAAATCAGTTTCAAAATCCCTTATTCTAGTTTTTTTTCCACATAGGCTCCATGGCAATGGACGAAATTGTGTATTTCTATTTGCTTATTTTCCCACTGAGATCTTTTTTTGAAAATTCTACTGAGTTCTGCCAGAAGAAACTCATGACATGTTGCAAGTTTAATTATGTTCAATTCATTAACACAATTAGAACTGTGAACAAATTTATTGACACAGCCAGAATCACTTAGTAACAGGCAGCAAGTCAGAGATGAAAAAACTCATTCTTGTAGGCCTCTAAACTCTGGGAATGAGAAATGGGAAATTGAGCTCCTTGGAACAGTTCTAAAAGGCCTGACAAGAGGTTGCCACTAATAATTCATTGCAAGAATCGTTCCTAGTTTAAGAATGGATCTTCTATCCTTTGAAACATAAATTGAATCTCCTTGAAATACTGCTTTTCATTTTAACAAAATAAGTGATCCAGATGGGGAAGTTTGATGAATAAGGATTTGATTTTAGCTTAGCAGAGCTGGCCGCATTTACAACCGGGGCGTGGAGGCTCATTCTTGCTTTTCTAGTGAAGGCCAAAGGCCTGCTATAGGTTGAAAAGAACCTACTGATCATTGCCTTCCCTTCTGGATTACTTCTTGGCTGCTAAATTTCTGTCCTTTCTCTGTGGGTGATTTACACAAAGTTGATAAAGAATCTTGATATACATGGATGAAACAAAATTCACAAAGATTTGATTAGAGTTAATTTGTCAATCTCCAGGAAAGGAAGTGTTAGAGTGGCCTCATAAATACTAAATTTGTGTTGCTATTTCCTAATAAGTTAGTCAAGGGAAAGCTTTTTAAATGTAAACATGTTTTAATTGAGATATGAATGACATAACTTTGTATTATAATGACTGGATATCTGTATATATTATGAAATGATAATCAGAAAAATTTAACAAACATCAACCACCATGTATATAGTTTTAACTTTTGTTCTTGTGACAAGAACATTTAAGGTTTAGTCTTTTAGAAATTTTAAAATATACAATACAGTTTTGTTAACTATACTGGACATTACATCAGAGGGATTATTTAGCTTATCATTGGAAATTTTTACCTTATGATCACCTGTAACCATTTCATACATGCCTCCCCCAAGCCCTTTGGGAACCACCAATCTGTTATATTCTTCTGTGAGTTTGGTGTTTAGTTTAGCTGTTTATTTTTCTTTTAGATTCCACATGCAGATGGAATATGTATTTTTCTTTCTCTGAGTCATTTCACTGGGCAGAATGCCCTTAAGTTCCATCTATATGATCACAAATGGCAAGATTCCTTTTTTGTGGCTGTGTACTATTCCCTTGTTTTGATAGACTAATTTTCTTTATTCAGTCACTGTTGGACTCTTAGGTTGCTTCCATATCTTGGCTACTCTAAATAATACTGCAATCAACAAGGGAGTTCAGATATCTTGAAAGCATTTTTTTTCTAAATGCACAACTAATTAGCAGTCTTTTCCAGTCAAAATTACCTACTTGCTTAAATCATCTTTAAGTTGGCAACTTGACTCTCAAATGAAGTTTCATATATACATTTTTGAAAACCAAGGTAAGGGGGCTATCTCAATATCTCCATCTTGGTTTCACTTAACTTTCCAAATGTGGGCTCACTAACAGGTAATATATCTGCAGGTGCTTTGGCAGACTACCTGGGTTTGAATCTCACATCTGTCCACTTAGTAAGTGGACCTTGATCAGTTAGTTAGTGGTTCTGTGTCTTAGTTTCTGCACAGCTATAAAAATGGCCATAATAGCTTTGTTGACCACAAATATTTGTTTTAAGTTTAAATGAGATACGTGGGAGAAAGTCTTAGAAGAGTAGCTGCTGCTTTGTAAGTGCTCACAAAATGGCAGCAATTATCATCTACAACCTCTCTTTGCTTCCACTCCTTGATGGAGCTTACATTACCTCTTCCCCAGATTTTAGAATCCAGTGACCTAATGAGGAAACTGGGGTGTCTTGTTACTTCCTAGGCATTCTTTCCTACTTATCACATACATTGGCAAATGCTAGCTTATCATGTTTGCCAAATTTTTGAGGAGAGTTCTGAATGGGAAAATAAAAAATTCTGTGTTTTATTCCTCTTCTAAACAGGTTAATACATTTTTCAGCTGACTTGCAATTCAGTCGAATAAAGAACTGGGGAGTAGTATTATGGATGGATAGTTTAATACATGCCCTCAGAAATTCTGAGCCATGACCTGAAAAGGGCCATAGACACAGTATGTTTGGAAGTTACATTCATGGCAGAATTTGATTTCGAGGAACCACAGAAGACATCTTACTTGGGCAGGTGTGTTGTGAAGTTCCAATTCTGAAGGATTTTCAAATCCAACAAAATGGTGTAAGGGCTCTGTGTGATCAGAATTGGCTGGTCCTCTCCAGATTGCATGCTGTTTGGTGTCCAGTGGAGGCTGAATGCTGAGTGGTGAAGATGAGTAAAGCAGTTCAGGAGCAGAGAGGTGCATCTTACTGGAAGAAATTCAACAGAGATCAATACAAATGATTAAGGGACTTAGAGAATTGATTTCTGAGAAAAGATTAAGAAAAGTAAATGTGCAGCCTGACACATAGCCAAGCATATGATAACAGGCTTGTGGGATGAGGTATATGAGACACTGCCGATGAGACACTACTGAGCCGGCATCCTCTAGGGATGTGGAAGCAGATCTCCAGTTAGGTCTTGAGGAGCCTGTGTTCTCCAAGGCGCAGGGTCACCTCCCACCACAGGAAATACTGATGGCCCATGTGATATGAGCTTCTTGAACTTTGGTGGCAGGCAGTAGAGTTGATTGACCACAGATAGGTCTTTCTTTGGTTTAGTTATTTCTAGAAACAATGTTACACATAGTGGCAGACTTACAATGTTCACCCAGCTCCTATTTTCAGAACGATGCCATTCAACCTCTCTCAAAACAATTAATTACTTGAAACAATTAATGAGGGAGCGAGTAATAATGGTAGCCTACAACCTGATAGATCTCTGCCCTTACAACACATCCACACTATATGTAACCACATACATACACCTGCATCCCAAGCACAGACATGCAGATAGGATTTGTATAGGACATGCTCACACATCTATATGTACCTGTGCAGCTATGCCAAAGGAAAGGCTTGAATTCATTGATGGACCATCATTTCCAAATTGAGTTGGATGATGATGGAGCTCCTTGGTGAATTACCTCTGTCCTTTTGTTCCAGCAGTTTCCAGAAATGGCTCCTAAGCCAAGTATGAATCATCTTTTTCTGGCACTGGAAAAGCTATTTTCAGCAGAGCCACAAAGCAGGGCTATTATTCTTCAGACTGCATTACCGGACATCAGAGGAAATGACATAATCCAACTCAGTTCATAGAGTGGCAACCGGAGGAAGCTTAAGGCTACATCATAGCACCTATGTATCCTCCCAAAGTCACAAAACTTCTTAATACAGTCCCCGAAGGAAACCATCTCTCCAGGATAAATGGGGTGAGATGGCTTGAGAGAGGTCCTGCAGGTATAACACCTTCTGCATATATTTATTACTGATAATGAATGTATCTAATCACATAATTTTAAGGATGGAATGCACTTTTATTTACATTCTAACACATATGTACCCAGTGCTTGGCTTTTCCCACCTTCAATATTGTTTATGTGACCTTTTAATAGCCATCATAATAAACACAAAGAGGATAAAATGGTCATGAAAAAATGTCAGGGGAAAAATGTTGACCCACACCTATGTTTTGACAACGTAGCCTCGGACCAAAGTAAGATATTACTTGGGTTTACTTTCCTCATTAATGAAAGCATGCAATGTTCGTGTGTATCTTCTGACTGCTGGAGGACTGACAGAGGATTTGATTTTCTTTTCTAGTGAGCTGTGTTGGATTTCATGCAGTTTTCCCCAGGGGTCTGTGACTGTGGCCTTGCCTCGACCAGGGCTCAGGACTGTCAGTTCGGGCGAGGAGGGTACCAAGTGGCTGTGCTGCTATTGGGCTGTGCCACAGGTAGAAAATCCAAATTCTAGCCTTAGACACACTCTTGTCCTTTTTTTTTTTTTTTTTTTTGTAGATTCTAGATCACATTTTTGCTGTTTCTCAAGTGATTTTTATACTCATTCTGCCCAGGAAAGGTCTCAACATCACTATATGTAATTAAATAGTAAAAACAGAACAAAACCTAACCCAATCATCTCAATCTAAAGTCTCTTGTACTCAACAATTATTCTGTGAATGAGCAGAACATTCTGTCTGGGAGGAAGGCCAAGACATCCCAAGCGGTTATTAAATGTTAGAGCCTCAGAGTTAGGGTTTCCAAACCACTTCTGAAACACGATTTTGTGAAACTTTATTATTTCTTTTTTTTTTCTGAACCATATTTATTCTCAAAGCTATTAGGAAGAATTGCTCGCCCTTGAATAGTTCTGTAAGTTTTCATAATACAAATCTTCCTCAACTGATGATTGGGTCACACCCGGAAAAGTTGGTTTACATTCAGAAATATATCTTAAGTCAAACATGCATTTAATAGACCCAACTGACCAACATCTGAGTTTAGCCCAGCTGACCTCAGACGTGCTAGGGTTACATTACCCTATAGTTGGGTAAAAATCATCCAGCATAGAACCTATTTTAAAACCAAGTTTGGAATATTTCCTATTATTCATAACTACTATTTTGTTAGTCCACAATATATCTCAGAAGAGGAGGGCACACATGCCTCAGTCACTGTGGGTATCACATCACACCCATTGCTGGAGTTCTTTCAACTCCAAGTCCCCTGTCTCTTCCCCACATCACCCTGTTCTGGAAACCAAACTTTTGCATTACAGTCCTGAGAGTTGTGTTGTGTTGCTTCCTTCACATTCTTTCTCTGTGTTCCACATGCGAGGGAAACTGCCCAATCTCTCATGTAATGTACTAAATACTGAACTTGAAGCCAGTCCATCTGGGAGCTGCAGCTCAGCATCACAAGAGAGGACTGGGCAGCACAGATAGCTAGCCTTGGAACAGGTCAAAGCTCAAAATATGAAGAACGGGTTATACTGACTGTATATAGGTTTCTCAGGATCCTAAAGTCAAAAAAACCTAAATTGCAACCTTTTAGTAAGAGACTATCTTTCTTTACATTCCCATTTGTTATTTTTTCTTTCCTCCATCTCTGTTCCTCAGTCTCCTTGACATTTATGGCTCTCCTTCCTCTGAAAATTGTATGTAGAGAACAAGTGAAGAGAATTTGAGAGGTTATGTTTATAGACTTGGAGGGAACAATATTGATTCACTTCTCCACTTTCTTGAATACCCCACGACATTATACCACCATTTCTCTACTGTGTTTGAAAAATAATTATTTGTAATAACATCTTATAGAAGTTATTCATTTATGGACATATGAATTTATTGAACTCTTTATTTTGGAATCATCTTAGATTTATAGAAAAGTTGCCAAGATATGGGAAGTTTCCACATTGCTCAGTTTTGTCTAATGTTAACACCTAATATCATTGTGCTATAGTTGTTAAGACTAAGGTGTTACCACTACTATAAGGCCAAACTAAATTACAGACTGTTGAGATTTTACCAGTTTTCCCACTTATGTCCTCTTTGTTTCAGGAACCAGTTCAGAAGAGGCCCTTGCATTCATTTGTCGTGTCTTGTTTGTCTCCTTCAATCTGTGATAATTTCTTAGTCTTTCTTTTTCATAACCTTGACAATTTTGAAGGGTGCTAGTCAGGAATTTTATAGAATATTTCTCAATTTTATTTTATAATGGGGTTAAGGGTTATGGTGAAAAACTTCCAGAGAGCACACCACACCAGGGAGTACATGAGATCAATATAATTTATCACAAGTGATATTCATCTTGATTATTTGGTTAAGATGCTGTGTGTCAGGATTCTCTACTATCACATTACTGTTCTCCCCTTGCCACAAATCCTATTGATTTATGTGCTTGTTTTATTTTTTCAATTTGTGTTTTTTAAAATTTTTATTGAAATATGATTTATGTTTCAAGTGTACAACTTTCATATTTGTATACATCGAGAAATGATCATGAACTTTCAGATTTCCTCTCTTGGCACCAAACATGTCTGCTCTCCATTTATATGGTCATGCTGCACAATACATCCCCATGACTTATTTATTTTATATTCATATTCTGTTCTTTAGAAGTGAGTCACTGAGTTCAGTTCACACAGGGGAGGAGAACTGATCTTCATCTGAAAGTGGGGCTATAACATCAAATCCTTGATTAACCATGCCTTATTATATAACAGCATCCTTTGTTCATGAGATCAGTGAAGAAAAGAAAAACCCTAACAATTCCAGCTGATGTTGAATGAAAGAACATTATTGTAGGACTTGATTTCATCACAAATAATGTTGTTTAAAGTCCTAGTTTCCAAGAACGTTGAAGTTGCAGTTCTCAGGAACCTACTGATAACAACTTACATGAAAACTTGCTGTATACTTATGTTATTTCAGATTCTTTTATAGGGAAGATTTGTTTCTTCTCAATTTATATATTCCTCTCAGTATACATTCACATATAGACTCTTTGGGTTCTATTATATCCAATATATAATAAGGTATATCCAGTATCATCACTATTACTTTGTCCCTCAAATTCTTTTAGTTTGAGCTCAAAGACCTTCTTTCAGGTTGAATCTTCTCTTCTTCATCATGCCCCAAACCTTTCTTCTTTTTTGCACAACTCCTTAATTTTGTCCTACAGCACTACAGTACTAGACACTCTAGATTCAACGAGTATTTTTGGGATCATATGTCAAGGTTATATTTAACTATATAAGAAATTGACACCAAAGATGAATCTACCATTTTCAGTCCTACCAGTCATGAAAGGGGTCACCACTGCAATATATTCTTGCTGGAATTTGGTATTGTCAATTCGTACATTTTCAACATTTTTAATAGGTGAGTAGCACTAACTCACTGTGGTTTTAGTTTGCACTTTCCGAATGACATATGATGTTGAGTATCCTTCCTAACTTTTATTTGTCATCATGATATTGTCTTAGAGGAAGTGTCTGTTTAGACATTTTTGCCAATTTTTAAATTGTGTTGTTTTCTTTTAAAGTTAATTTTAATAAACATTTTCCTTATCAGTAGAATTTACTTTGATATGTTAAAAAATTTTTGTCTTATTCATCAGTATGAATATTTTGCAGTCAGTTATCATTGTTTATAGTAGTTGTGTCTAATAAGGACACCGTCAATACTGAATTAGTGCTGAACCATTGCTTCTAAGGAAAACATAGACAGGTATATACACCATATACATATTATATATATATTTATGGAATATGTATGCAGATAGATATGTAGATTCACATAATTTATCATCTTAAATCCTAGAAACAATTCATTCTGATAAATTCTATTTTCCTTCTGTCACAAAAAGAACAAGGAGGTTCAGAAGTGTTAGACCCTTCATTGACAGGTGCCAGAGTCTCTTTCTAGCACAGACAACGGCCCCAAAGTGCGACTTTCTAGCATCTCCACAGCACCCCCTACAGCCAGCTCTGTGCTGGTCAACTCTACACAGGAGCTGACCCATTGCAGGGCTGCACCTTGCAGGGCTGCACCTTGCTCCCTCTTCGTTGGGAACATGATGTGGAACAACTAATTTTTAACCACTGTGAGCATGGCCACAAATAACAGTGAGAAGATCAAGAGTATTGATTTGCTGTTTCCAAATAAATTTTTGCAAGTAGATGAATTCACAAAAACAGAGTCCATGAGTAATGAGGACAGCACTGTTACTTGGAAAGGTTTTAGAAATCCATTCAGGCGACAGGTGCTATAAAACCATAGTTCTGACTTAGAACTTTACCTTCAATAAAGCATTTAAATGGGGGCAAAAGCCGGAAACAATATATACCAGATCCATTCTTTCCATTACACTGCCTCATGGAAGGTATACATCTTGCATCATGTACCTTTACTAAATAATAAAAAAAAAAAATAGTTCATTCTATTGTTTATGATCGAATATCTACTGTGACTAGAAGAAGCACTATTTGTGAAAGTCCCTGCATGACATAGCTGGCTCAGTGAGTCAAAAGATCATACCCTGGAAGGGGTAATGGGAAGCAGCGTCCGGTCCCTGTCTCTGTCATCCACTTCAAGTTTAAAGGGACTGCCATCGCAGGGCTCCAGTTGTCAGATGGCACCCCCTTGGCTTCTGGAACCAGTATGACCTAGATCTTTCCTAACACACAAGAATGACATCTACTAGTAGTGGAGGGCTGGGGGTGACCCCAAGGCACAGAAGCTGATTGATGGAGCATGGTGCCTCCCTTAATTAAGCAGAAGCTACTAATAAAAATGAACTTCCTGGATGATTTGTGGGGTTCTAACCACACAGCCATATGTGCCTCACAGCAACATCAAACAGGAGTGGCTCCCAGCTAGTATCCACTGATAACAGGTACCAACATTTGGGTGATAAAACAACAAAATTTGTGGCCCCCTTTGGCATCACGGAGTGAAAATTGAGAGCAATGGATGCAACACATCATTTCTATTGTTTATTTTCTAGCTTCGTTGCTTGGGCTTGGGCTCTTACTTCTGCCCTCCTAGGCCAGGGAGTGCCAGACTGGCTAAGGGGAGTTTTGCTTAGTTGTTCCTAAGGTCCCAGAGGGGGGCTCATGGAGTCACTGAGAGGGGAAAGGGGAGCTTAGATAGGGAGTGGGAGAGAGTGAGCTGGTTCGTTTGCTTTTACTTTGCTGTCTTTGGAATGTAATCAATGAGTAAGGTGTTTCACTGAGAAGACTCTGTCTGAGAAAATTATGATTCCAGAGAAACTCTACAGTGTGGTGAGATTGCACTAGCCTTCTCTTCTTCCAGGAGCCCCTTCTCTTTCATCTTCTAGGACACCATGTTCATTAAGTACTCACCCAGCACATTTGTTCCTTTGGCTCACTCCCTGGCTGACACTACCACACATGTCAATTTGTCTGATGTGCTGCCCCCCATTCTTAGCTGGTCTTTCTCTCACTATTGTAATGATGAGATAAACTCAGTGCCTACCCATGCCTGAATCAGTCGCTTCCACACTGAGGTCTTACATGATAGGCTGCAGTCATCCTTGTTCTCAGGCAGACCTTCCCTTCCACCCTTAGTCAAGTTTAAAGCCTCCGAGGACCTCTCTGTACTGTGAGGCACTTCCCTTCCCACTAAAATATAAGTTCTCTGAGATCAGGAATTTGGGTCTACTTTCATCTCTATCTCTATCTTGTTATCTCTGCCCAGCTTAGAGGGACTTAGTAGGCACTCAGTACCCACTTATTAAATGTCATAAATGATCTTTCCCAGAGCAGTTTTCCAAAGGCAGATGATATATCTATTTGATTCACGTTATACAAGCCCTGGCAGTAAGTGGTCTTCCATAAATGTCTTCAGTGCTAACTGTGAGGATTTGACTTTCATCAGTGGTTAATGCTGAATATTTAGAACAGCGAGCCTGCTGCTCCTTTTAATGTCAGGAAGCAAACTGTTTCATTTGTCTCTCTAGATCCTTTCTTCACAGTGAGATGTTCTGCAAAGTCCTCTACTGACTCACAGGCAAAAGGGTGCATGAAAATCAAAGTCCATCACTTTCTTTTTTCTAACCTTAACTCAGGTTACCATCTGTCTTCCCAGAACACTTGGTGTCTGGAAGAAGTCATGCACCTAAATTAACGTCAACATTGTTTGGATTTTTTTTTGTATATTGGTGGCTAACAAACAATACATATTCATAAATGCTGATGAGGTGATGGGTCTGATCTGACACGATTTCCACAGAGCAGCAGGACAGGTAAGGTTTGGAGAGGCAGTCATTAATGGATGTGACCCCCAGTCAGGGACAAAAGTCCTGGTCTGTGGGTCATTTTCTTTACAAAGGTCACATTTCCTATAGTGTACCTGCAGTGAAGTTTCAGGTCGGTCTTTTTGACTTTTGCTGAACTATTCTTTTATTACTTTAAATTTAAATGTACTTTATTGAAGTAACATTGCTTTAAAACATTATATAGGTTTCAGATGTGTATCACTACAAGGCAACATGTGTAAATACTACATTATGGTCACCACTAGAAAAATTATTCTTTTGCAAAGGGATCATTGTGCAAATGCTTCTGTTTTATAATGGGCATTGTGTTATGTGTCAGAAGTACAGACTCATACATTCGCAAACGAGAATTAAGTACTGATTTTTATTTGGATCTCAAAAAGCATTACAGATACTCAAAGAATACTAGTAAAATGCTTCCTTTTGAAGGACTTGTAATCTTGGGAGGATGCTGAGAGTTACATTCAGAACAACAGAACAAGACAATGCAAATTGACAGTTGCAATTGGTAGTGCTATTATTTAAAATTCAAGGTTTGGAGAAGGAATACTCTAAGAGAGTTAAACAAGTGTGAAATGTGGTCTATAATACTTTACACTTTAATCTAGAAAATAAGATGACCAGATAATTTGTAAAGAGCCAGACTATTTTTGCAAACTCTAATGTCAAAATCCTCAAGCCACTTTGAATACCCTTTTTCCCACACCCTTTTTCCCACTTGCGTTGAAATCTTCTAAAAGAAGAAAAGATGATAGAGAAGAAAATAAAATGAGTAGTGCTTCTTCTAGACCTGGAAGGTAAGTGCGTTTAGATTAGGGGAGGTGATGAACTAAATAAAAACAGGGAATAAACAAGCAGGAGAAAGACATGAGGAACTAAGTGCTAAGATAAGCTTGCCTGGATCTGTGTACATCCTGGTGTTCTCCATGTCGGCTCAGGCCCTGGTTTCAAAGATAGTGTCATCGGTTTTAAAAAGATTGTCCGTTCCTGGAGGACGATACTCCAAAGTACTAATCTACCTCCAGCCCTTTGAGTAAGTCCTTTGAATTGGAGACCTTTTCATAAACACCAAGTTGATATCATTAACCCAAGTGATTGGAATGGGAAAATGGGGAATTTAGGTGTGAAAGAATCTCTAATCTCTAGGTGACGCTAGGAATGTGGGCCCAGGCCACTGCCACTGCAGAGGCCCAGAGGGACTGTCTGTGCAGAGAGGGACTGTCTGTGCAGAGAGGGACTGACTGTGCAGAGAGGGACTGAGCTCTCTTTCTAGAAACCTTCCAACCTGCCTGTCCTTCATCTGATTTCTCAGCTATACTTGCTATCTGCTGGTCTGCATGAAGGAAGATTTATCAGTATGGTGAGGAAACTGACTTTTTAAAAAAATCTGTGTGTCTCAAATGTGACTCCAGACAATATTAGCCCTGGTTTCAAGGTTAGTTAGCTTCTGGATACACATAGCAGTGAGACCCCCAATGTCCTATGGGGCAAGTTGTGGTGCCTGGGAAAAGATAATGGACCTTGGAGTCAGATGGACCTGAATCTGAGGTCTGGCCTCACTACTCACTAGGCACAGGATCTTGAAAAAATTGTTTACCCTCAGCTGTAAAACTAACTAGAAGAAAAAAATTAGAAGAATGAAGGTATAAAAAGTGACTATGTAAAAGCCTATGTTATTGCAGACAGTACAGGGCATTTGCCTTCCATCTCAACAAAGCTACAAGGCAGAATTCTGTATTCTCAGAGACCAGCACATCTTTGCTACACTGACCAAGATAATAAATATTTTAGGCTTCGTCGGTGTGACAGTCTTTGTCACAAACATTCTCTCTGTCGTTGTCCTGATGTAGCAACCATAGCCAATGAGTAACTGAGAATGCTTGACTCAGAACAAAACAGGCCACTGACCACACCTGCAAACAGTGCTTCTGAAACTTGAATGGGTATGTGAGTCACCCAGGGACCTGGTGATAATGTAGATACTGACTCTGTGGGTCTACACTGAGGCCTGACTTGCATCTCCACCAGCCTTCCAGGTTCACTGCTGATACGTGTGGTAATTGAACACAGAGAGCACCTGGGTAAGGACCAACTGGGATACTTTTCTGACCCTAAGCTACTATTGTTATTTCATCGGCTGTTTATGTAGGGTCTGTTTTAGTACTTAAGTAACAAAAATACTATACTCTTGGTGGTTTCAACTATGAACATATATTTCTCTAAAGGCTCAGAAGTACAAGATCAAGGTGCTGGCAGAGTGTCTGGTGAGAACCCACTTCCTGGTTCATAAACAGCCATCTTCTCCATGTATCTTCTTGTGGAGGAAGGAAGGGTCTCTTTTCTAAGGTTAGTAAGGACACAAGGTTAATGATGGCATAGGGGCTTCACCAGGCAAGTGCAAGTGCGTCATCTCCATCTCATTGGGGAATAGGTCTTGGTTTATGAATTGGGGGTGTGAGAGCACAAATATTTATTTTGAGAAGTCATCAACTTCTCAAAATCAGTCACTAGATTATATTCAGAATATATTCACCAATATTTACTCCACACATCTTTGATGATCTGTATGTATATTCTGACTTTAATTTTAGTGAATTCAATGCTCATTTTGCTTAGACCAAGGGCAATTCTTCTCTGGTTAGGTTCTGTGTCATTCTTTCTTTCTCATTTTCGTAATGAATGAGCTCTTAACTTAATGGGATTATTCTGGAATTACACAAACTGTGAACTGGCCATCATGTCTCACTTTCCATGATTATGTTTATTGATACATTTCCCTAGTCTACTCCACTCCAGGAGTAATAGAGTTCTATGTTGGCCTCCTGCTCCATTTGTAAAGATGCCTTCTATAAAACCAGTGAAGAAGTGCCAAACAGCAGGAAGCAGTTGGCACCTCAGTTGATGCTAATTGGCCTCAACCAATGTGGAGCCAAATCTACTTGCTCAGCTAGGTACAGATTGCACTGTTCTTTAAGAAGAAAAATCTTTTTTTGAAGGCATGGCAATTTTGATTTTCATATTCATTTTGACTTCTTGCAGAGAGCTGGAGTATTAGCTTAAAAGATGACTCTATGGTCTAGCATACCTCAGTCCAAATAACCTCACTACAATACAACAAAAGTAATCCACCTTCATCCTGAAACTGAAATGGGAAGTACCATAAATAAGCTTTTTCTATTAAGACATTCTTCTGAAGCCTGACTGGTCCAGTTTATTTTGGATGTGATTTAACTTTTGAGCATCTGTACAAAGTCAGATCTAAACTTAAACTACCCAGAAAGATAAAGGAATACACTTTCTGATACTTTTCTAGGTAAGGAAACTCGATGACTATAACTACTTTAGTTTTTCACATTCTTCTTAGTAAATTGTACATAAACTGAGCTTAAATTCTCCCTGCAAAAAATAAAACAAACTCCGTTTTCCCCCTTATTTTAAACACCTGCTAAACACTACTATTTAGCAGCAATTAGCCTGAACGAATCATCAGTCTCCTGAGAGCCACAAAGATCTGGGCAGGAATTCTAGGTATCATGGAAAGGTCAGAAGGTGGTGGGACAGTGGCTTGAAAGATGCTTACAGTCTTTATAAGCTAATGCAAAGATAAAAAGAACTATTACTTAATTGTAGGAAATATACAAAAATATATCTTGATTTGCACATACTGGTTTTCTTAAACTATTTGCTGAATTAGAATGGTCATTAATGCTTACTCTACTTCTATGTTGCTTAATTAAAATTTTAAATCAGCCGTAGCACTTTAGAGTTAGAATTACCTGGCAGGCCCTGGTGGAGCAGCGGCTCAGGTCAATCACCTCTAAAACAGAAAACCACATACCCCTGAGTTTCAGTCCCAGACCAGAAGGAACCAGTGTAAACAAATGAATACAAAAAATAAAGATGTTCTTCCCTCTCTCTCTCCTGTCTAACTGCCTACTCATCTTTGTTCCTGTTTGTACCATTCCTTTCAAAAAAGAAAAGAGTTAGAATTACCTTGATCCTTCTTGCTTTCCCCTCAGTTTCAATATAAAGACAACAAAGCAAAGACAGAGGTCGAAGGATGAACACTGAAGGTTAACTCAGGTTTTCCACACTCTTCACATCTCAAAGAAAAGTTGGGGCTTTTTACAGGCTCCTGAGAGTTAACCTACAAGTACTTGGAATGCTGTGCCTAGACTTTGGGTCAAGCCCAAGCCTATGCTGACAATGCTTATATGGTGCCCTCGGGCTACCTGTTGCCAGGCCCATGAATGATCAGTAATGTCTGTGACTGACCTCTAATGAAAAGCAAGGTTTTTGAGAAAGGGGTACCTTTACCTGTCAAGGAGGGATGACTCAGCTTTACTCTAAAAGTAAAGATAAATAACTTCTCTTTTTACATTCTTCTAGAGAATAGGGATGAAAGACAACCTCTGGATTAGGAGAAGGATGCAGACTCCAGGGTGGCAGATGGCTTCTTTGATTGCTACTCCATATTCCTTAGGGGTCTCTCTGCTTCTTACTAGCCAATCATTGAACTCCAATTTTGTGTTAAAAGTAATTATTTATATGAAAATTTTCCTCTTCAAATTACAGTGCTTTTTTTTATCCTCAGTGAACCCTGACTGATATATTCTGGTTTCTATGAGTCACTGCAAAGTAATTTATGTCACAGGGAATAGGACTTGCATAATTGGCTTTCTTTTTCTTATGAAATAAAGCAACCATATAATCTATAATATTTTTCCCGCTCTGAACCTATTAGCAATGCTACTTTCAAAGATAGGCCAGACATCGATATATTACTACAAACCTCTATTCAGAAAGCACTCCTTCAAATCCATGCCTTCACTAAACATAACAACAAAGCTAAAATGACTTCACCATATAACCCTCTTTGGAGAGCATTATATCAGAGAGCTTATAAGGCATTGGGGAAGTGATCTCATTTCTTTCTCCTTTTAATCACTCTCATCTCACTAGATAAACTCCAAAAGAACTTTTCATTGCCCTTTTCTGTCTTCTCCTTCTGTTGGTATGTCATCCTGGGGCTTTTTGGAGCAAATGTAAGGTGAAATAAAGGTGTCTAAATTCAACCTTTCAAAGTCTAAACATGACAGAGAGATTAGACATTTGAGAAATCTTCAAATTTACTTGACAATCAGTAATAAAGGTTTGAAGTGGGAATGGCAGGAGTGATGTGGTCACATCCCCCAAAGCATCCTATTAGTGAGCTTACAAGACCTCATGCCTTAGAGACTAAAATGTAGTTATATTTCAAAAAGGGAGAGACAGACAACCTCTTCCAGACCTTGGGTTAATTTGAAAACTTCTTAAATGGCTTTAATATTGCTTATTTATAAATGGAATTGATAGCCAATTTGATCAGATATTCTTATAAACTAAAGCCTTTCTCAGTGGCTTATTTTATGGGGAGAAATTAATGTCAGCGTTGGGAGTATTCCATAAATGACTAAATGGAATACTCTTTTCATAATGTTATATTATAATCATGTTATTCACAAAATTATAGAGTATGCAGCAACTCCACTTTTGGATACTTATCCAAAGAAAATAAAAACACTAACTCAAAAAGATCTCTGCACCCTTTGCTCATCACAGCATTATTTACAATTGCCAAGATATGTTAACAAATATCCATATAACCGATGAGTAGATACAGAAATAAACAGTACAATAAAATACTATTCAATCATGAAAACAAGGGAAATCTTGCCATTTGGGACAATATGGATGGACCTTGAAGGCACTATACTTAGTGAAATAACTAAGAAGACAATAAAGCACATAGATGCAAAGGACATGTTGGCAACCAGAGGCAGGGTTAGATGTGAAAGAAATGGGTGAGGGGGTCAAGAGAAACAAACTTCCAGTTATAGGATGTTATTGACATGTAATGTACTGCCTGGTGTCTATAGTTAATAATACTGCATTATATAACTGAAAATTGCTAAGAGAGTAGATCTTAAAATTTATCATCACAAGAAAAAATATTGTAACTATGTGTAGTGATGGATATTAAATAGATGCCTAGTGGTGATTATTTGGTCATCTAAAAAACACCAGATCATTCTGTCACACATCTGAAACTAATATAATGTTTCATGTCAATGATGCTTATTTATGATAACAAGTATTATGACTGTATCCTACCTGTTAAATACTGTTTGAAGTTCTGAGACTCCATTGTTGTCAGTATGAAGCTCAGTTCTCAGGAAGCGCTCATTCTCTGGGGGAAGGCATTCAATGAACAAATGCACACCAAGTAGCAACAAGGACAATGAAGAAAATGAAATAGGAAGTAGTGGTGATTGGAGGGGTAGTGTTGTTAGGTTTAGTCATCAGAGAAGATCTATCCGATGAAATAAACTGGGCATTTAGTGACTTGAAAGACCACGATGGAGCCAGTCTCTGCATATTTCTGCTCTGCTTTGAGTTGGGTTGACAGTTTGATGTATAGGGATGATATATTTCTAATTCTCCTAGAGGAAACCTGTCACTAAACTCCTCAGGTTCTTGCAACACTAAGCACATAATTAGACTTTTTTTCCTCAAAATTTTATTTTTTTTAGGAGAGGGAGGAAGGAAGGAAGGGAGAGGAGAAAGAAGCATTTAAGGAAGGAAGGAAGAAACAGGAGGAAGAAAGCTCTTTGTTTATTTAGTAGTTCATTTTGGTTTTTCACGGTGGTCATGGGTCCCAAACCTGGGTCTGGGGACTGACAGTACTTCACACACCAACATCTCAGCTGCCTGAGCCACAAGTGTGCATCACTAGGTTGCTTTTTTAATGAAAATTTTGGATGCCAGAGCATCACTGAACTTACAGGGAAGACAGGGATTTGAGAGGTGCTCAAACTCTCTTCCCAAGTAAAAAGTTCTTCTGAGCATTAATATGTCGTAATATTCTCTTAATTGGATTTATCCATGATCAGTTTCAGAGGTTTGAGGACAAGTCTAAGTCATGAGCAAGCAACAATCACTTGGCCAACCACTTTAAAATATCTCCTTGGTTCCATTTTACTACTCAATGAGTATGGAATGTAAATACATTGCCTGTTTTCAGAATGAACCCACTGTTTCACTTCTTCCACATTGTTGCCTTTAATTATATTTTCTAATCAATCATATCTGTGTATTGTTCCATGTCCAGAAGTCCATATTAATAAAACAGCTGCTTACTTAACAAAATTTGATGAAAAGTTTAATTTCAGGATATGAATCCATCTGGCCTTGCCAGCTGCAGGACTACAGAAAGATAAGTTGATGGGAAAGGGAGCACCATCTGTGTCTGAGAATTTAGTTGATCTCTGCAAGACAAGCAGGCTGTTGCAAGACAGAAGTGCCAAGATGGTGAACATCAGGTAAGCTGAGAGTCTGTTGGGCCTTCACTTTCACAGATTTAAAAAAGGACATCAACATCAGAACCAATGAGCAAAAGGTTTACATTATTTAGCAAGTCATTTAGAGGAAATCACCTTCCACACATTTGTCTTTTCTTTCCTCCCCTTTGGTAGTAACCGATTGAACTGTATCCATTCTGTCTAAGCATATATTTCTTCAAGTGAAAAAACCTATTTATCCATTAGTGTTGAATCAATTAAGCAAACATACAATGCAACTTGAATCCAATATTTAAACTAGTTAGCTCAGTTGCTCATTAGTTTAATGATGGAAATGTCTATACTTTTATATAGCTCAGTAAATGTTGCACAAAATCAGACTTCCTTCCATAAGAACTCCAATTAATTTCAGCTAAGGAGTGAAAGATACCACCATGGGATAGAAATAACACAACCCATCACATTTATTCAACAAAAGTGCTTCTAGGTTTATGTCCTAGGTAGTGACCTGGTTGAATCATGGTCATGAAGAACAGCACATTCCAGAAATCAAGGAAAATGATTTGGTTATTGGATGAAATTGGGAGCAACTGGAACAATCCGTGATAAGGAAAATAATCTTGACTGAACTTCTCTTTAAATATTTGACATCATCTTTTTTGACATACTTAAAACTAATACTGCTCTCTTTTCCTTAAGCTTCTTTGACAGTGAAAAAGATTTCTACTGTTACTTCATGTCTTTTCCCACTGTATTCTCTTCTCCTCTGTTCAATTCCCAGGTTCACTTTTAAACATATTAGTGAACTAATCCCTTGTCATGGATTCGGACATAACCAAGATCCTGATTGATGCCTACATTTATATTTTTGGTCCTGACTTCTCACTGGAATCACCACCTCATATTTTCACATTCTAAAGACATCTTTAATTAAATAGCATAGTCACTTCAAGTAAATATATCTCAGACTGTATATCTTCCCCCTTAAATCAGGTCCTTTTCCAGGATTTACATGGTGCCAATAATCTCTCAGTCAACAGGATTCTTCACCAGAGGTTCTTACCCAGGTCACCACTCAGGCCCCGCTTTGAGTCATACAGCAAATTTGCTTGAGTTTATTTTTAAAAATATTTTCACCAAAAGATTTTTTAAAAACAGTTTGATGATCATGAAGATCATTTAAGTAATAGCTATCATTCTAAGTAAAAAAAAAAGTTATTATATTGACTTCTAGTCACAAGCAGAGATGAGTGATATTTTTTTTGTCCATGTCACCAGCAGATGTATATACATCAAATGAGGGCTAATTAAGTGTTATTATTATTTGAAAGCAACGTGACTTCTAAAAATGACATCAAATCAAACAAATTTATACTGATTTCTCTCAGATATGATATTTATGTGCCTAATGTCATCACAAAACTCACACCCAAAAAAAGGCCCACACTGTTGTATGAATGATTTTTCATCCACAAATTTCAATAGTTTCCTGGTGCTGACAGATGGAGAAATGTGTACTCTGGGTGGCCTGTCTGAAGGCTGGCAGTAGGTGTACATGATCTCATGAGACAAAGATAGAAAATTCTTTACTCCTTTTGGCAGAAGAGATAAGAAATCTAAAAGGAAATTAAGTTTCTAAAATTTTCTGTAAGTATTTTATGAAAACATAGCCCTACTGAATGAAACCTGCCATGAACTGAAATCTATATTGCTGTCAAATCAGGATATTCTAGATTCTAGGTGCTTGATATAAGGACTTGAATTAAAATAAAGTTTTATCATTTCTTAAACTAATTTAAATAAAAGTTCTGATCTAATATTTATAGGAAACAGTCAGTTGTTCACTGCCACTACCTCATTCCTCTCAACAAATCTAGCACTCAGGATCTCACCAGATATGAGTATTTTGGTACCAGTGATCTGTTCAGAAGCAGTTCTTTTTTAATGGAAGCTGTATTATCAAGGGCACAGTTGACACCCTATTAAATTCCATCATTTAATTTGAAGCAGAGGAAACACTGACATCAGCCTTGGACCAGTACCCAAATTAGAGCATGTTTCAATTATTAAAAAGCTTTCATCCATTTCCTATCTCCATCTTCACTGAACTTCGTCACATTAAAAAAAAATACTAAGTAAAGAGATTTCTATTGAATTCCAGTTCCAATGACACAGTGGTTCTCTGGAGAACCAAGTGGAGAATGGTCCTGAGTTCTGGTCAGCAGAAGTGAGGGTAGTGACTAGCAATGTCTGACATCGAGAATCAACTAGAGGACACAGTTCTGGAATCAGAAGATATTTGACACAGAGCAAAAACAAAACAAAACAAACAAAACCCCAGGTGAGCCAGGGTGTCTTTTATAAATGCTTGAAGGGCAGCCATGTGGAAAAGATAATCCACTTATTGTAAAGCACCAGACTAGTACGAGTAAATGAAATTACGAAAACCATATAATGAAGACTTTTTAAATAATCAAGAAAATCCAAGATGAAACATACTCTTTTGAGGACATAATTACCAAGACTTGGATTGCTCAAGAAGGATTGGGTGTGGAATCTTAGAAAGGATGCCAGTAGTTATGGGAAGTTAGAAATGATTTGCTAGAGATCTTACCATAGGTCATCAAACTCAATGAAAGCATCACCTTCTAGAGTAGGGTTACTTGTATTGAGATAAAAAGTAAAAATAGTCAACTATCTCAGATACCTTGATATAGTTAGCAATCTCAAGGAACTTTTCTCCCAATCTAAGACAATGTTTGCATCCTGCCATAGTACTTTAATAGTTTGAATTTTTTAAAAAATGCACTTGAAATTGGACATCAACCTTTTAAATCTCAGAATGGTGAATGTGGATATACTTTGAACCAGAGTCCTTGGCAAAATTAAACTTATCAAAAGCATTTGTGCCATATATCTGGCCCAAACTGGTTGAGCCAGAAGTTTAGGGGTACAATCCGTCACTGTCCATCAGCAATCAGCATCTTTGCCACAGAGTGAAGGAGCTGGGGAGAAAATCACACAAGACAGAGATGAAAGCTGTGTCGTTAGAAGAAAAAAGCCTTCTTGATTATGCTGTGGACTTTCTGAAGTCTTTAATTCTCCCTCTAGCCCATCTTCAAAGTGGCATGTGCGACGTACTGTAGATGGATGGTGATACTCATCAGGAGAAGCACACACATATATCTTGTGGGTTGATTTTTTTATTTGTCAGCTCAAGAGGAGCAGGGAGATTTATTTGGAAGGATGGTAATGAAGGTGAGGAGGCACTAGTTAGACTGCTGTGTCTGTTCCCAATATGTTATTCTCACTTTTTTTCTCCTCTTAATGCTGAGCTGCTCTCTTTATCTCCACTTATTTGTCTTTAAAGGGGAGGGAATATTTTGATATAAGCAATCCAGGGGCTTGAGAGAGGATGGTAGGAAAGATGCGGGAACAAAGAATTTCTAACTGCATTATTTGCTGATATTGCAAAAGTTTCAGTTACAGTCTATACTTTTCATTACACAATTTATACACAAGTATGTATTATTTGAAATCAGTTTTCTCCATCCCAAAATGATATTTCAAGTTCCCTTTCTTGTTCTTTTTCTGTTGCACTGTTTTAGAAGAATGAAATAGTTCACTGCAATGAAAAACATCATTTTCTTCCTGCATGATGACAGCAAAAGGCAATGGACTGACATGGGTAGACCTTATCAAATATAGCAAAAGAGAATGGAGTTATTCACAAAAGGAAGGAGTAAACTGGTATACTCTTGGTTTCCTGGCTTTTGGAGGAGTAGAGTATTAAGAACCATCACAAGGGTGTCATTGCATTCAATTCTAATTTTGCTATTTACGGTAGGCTGTTGGTTTAGTTTCTTATCCTTTCTTACTCTCCTCATCGGAATATAAGGACACGGCTTTGCAAATGTTAATTCAAATAATTATAAACCATAGCATGTAAATAGTGTTTAATTATTGATTATTGCTTAGTTTACGTTTTCAAATATTGGGATGGATAAGTATAATCTACATGCATTTAGTATGTCTAAAATTGTAGATAGTCAAAATAGTTGAGAAAATTCTTATCTAATCAAATCTATTTGATTATATAGGTACCTCTTACTTCCCATTCACCCTAAATGTTTAACCTCTCTCTACAAATGTTAAGAGTAAGAATATTATCAAATTATTGAATTAGGGATTTTGGAATGTAAAATGTTCCTATCTTCTACTTGCGTTTGTTAAATCTGAGTTATAAGAATTCAAATGAAAATTGAATTAAATATGGGTTTTTGCTATGTGAGATTACACTTACCATTTTGTGTATTATGAAACTGAAGTCTTAACTGGTATAAGAAGTCCATGTCAAAAGACAGGTATGTGCAGAATCTTCGTTTAGGCAGTTTGGAATTGTGAATGTAAGTACCTCTGCAAATAATGCTGCATTCTTTGTGGTGTATGTAGGACTGTCCACAAGACTGAGTCAACTCATACCCTACTTTGTCTAGGGATTCTATTTTATAAATAAATTGCCACATATACTAGTATTTCTGCGAGGAAAAAAGGGAGTTCAGAGACTCAGCACAGGGCAGTGGAAATACATCTTCCATCTGCCCAAGAGGTGGTGGCTTCCTTGGCCTTCATGCAGCCATTGCCAAAGATTACACACGAGTGGATGGAAGGAAAGCAGGGTGGCGGGGTGGGTGTGCAGGGTGGACAAGAAAACATGGGTGTGGAAAAAGGTAGTGTGTCTTAGTTTCAAGCTGTCCTTCCTTTTCCTTTTCAGTTATCCCCAGAAAGTACTTTGACAATTTAAACAATAACAACAGAAGTGACCATTCACTGAGAGTTTTGAAAATTAGAGGCAGGCTCTTAAGTGGTTTTTATATGCAGTCAATCCTCTTACTAGCTCTGAGAGGGAAGCATTCTTTTTTCTCATTTTTGTAGATAAATAGAGGTTTGGAGAGGTTAAGAAATGTTGCCCAGTCTTGCGCATCATCGAGACAGCTTCTTCTGAAAAGTCTTTCCAGTTACCTATGTTGCCTTTACAGCCCGGTTCCTCGGGTTCTGGTCTGCACCCTCCCACCCACTGCGCTGACTGTAAATGAAACAAAATACGCACATAGGGAGGTTCACGGTTCAGAACGGTGAGAAGAATGGACCCACAATCTACCTTGGAAGCTAGACCATCACCAGCCCCACACCCACAGAAGAACCCTGTGGCCCTCACCCTCACTATGGCTTTACTCCAAGTCATCAGAGGATAGTTTTGCCTATTTTTCTCCTTAAATAGATGGATTTCATGTATTTGTATGTGTTGAGTGGCTGGTAGTTTTGATTTACCATTTCTGTTTTGATATTCTTCTATGCTGTTGAGAGCTGCTACAGTACTAGGATGAGTAATAGCGGTTAATTTTCTTTCCTTTTATTCTAGTTTGTGAATACACCACCGTTTATAATTTCTAGTGTTGGTAACAATTTGGACTGTTTCCAATTTGGCACTGCTAAAGAGTGTTTCTGTTATCATTCTTGTATCTTTTTTTTATATGGAAAAAACTATTATAATAACAAGAAAGAAGCACATAGACTATAGACAGTACATACCAACAGAAGTAAAAAAAAAAAAAAGTGCTTTAAGCATCTTCTCTTATATGTATACATAGATGAGGAATTACTAGGTTATGGGATAAATGTGGAGTTAATTATTGTGACAAGTGTAAGGGAGTTAATTTTTGTGACAAGTGTAAGGTTTGGTCAATGTCCATACTTTTTGTATATGGATATCCAGTTGTCCCAGCACCAGTTGTCTTTCTTCCATTGCATTGCTTTCATAACCTCGTCAAAAAGCAGATTACATATATATATATATATTCTATATGTACTCTCTAGTCTGTTTCATTGATCTATTTGTCCATTCTTTCACCAATACTACAGTCTTAATTATTATAGCTTTATAGTAGTTTTGAATTTGAATAATGTCAAATGTAGAACATCTCCATCCCAGAATGGCCTTGAATGCTTTGTTCTAGTCAATTCTTCCCTTCTAACAGTCAAACTTAAGTTTGACTTCTATCACCATATATTATTAGCTTTACCTATTCTTCAAATTCTAAATGCTTTTTAAGGATTCTTATATTTAGGACAAAATTCCTTTTGAATAGCTGTATAGATTGAATAGCCAGATCAACAAATATTACCTTCTCATATATAGTTTGTATTTCTCCAGATGTTATTTGACAACTAAAGGTTTTAGGTGTTTTTTATGAAGTCCAATTTATCATTTATTTCTTTAAGAAAATTTTCCTTCTTGTGTCAACTATAGAAAATTTCCTGCTGGTCAAGGGTGCAAAGGCATTCTCTTGTGATTTTTCTGTAAGCTATGCAGTTCTTTTAATTTTATTTTTTATTATTATTGAAGGGATATTGCATTTTGACAATGATGTGTTTTGAGGTATACATACTAGTATTTTTACATTTATAAATAGCATAGTAAACTTACTAATATTCCCCCCCCCGCTTTTTTTCTCCCTTTATTTACAGTTAATTATCTTCATCCCATTTCCCTTCCCCCTCCCCCATCACTTTGGTACCACAATTTGCTTTTTTGTCTCTCATCTCTTATGAGTTCATAGTTGTTTGGAATAGTATTCTCCCTCTCTTTCTCTCTGCCTCTGTTTCTCTCTCCTCACCTCCCCATTTTCGGTGTTATTTAATTTATGATATGTATTTGTTTTCTCTTTACCTATCACATGAGTGCTGTCATATGATGTCTGTCCTCCTTCTGGCTCATCTTGCTAAGCATAATTCTCTCCAAGACCATCCATGTTGTTGCAAATGGCAGGATCTTTCCCTTTTTGATGACTGCATAGTATTCCATAATGTATATATACCACATCTTCTTTATCTACTCCTCTAATGATGGGCATTTAGGTAGTTTCCAGCTCATAGTTACTGTGAATTGTTCTGAAATGAACATGGGTTGCATATATCTCTTCGGATAAGTGTTTTTGTGTCATTGGGGTAAATGCCCAGTAGAGGAATAACTGGATCATATGGAATTTCCATTCTCAATTCTTTGAGGATTCTCCATACTGCTTTCCAGAATGGTTGCCATCACTTTGCATTCCCACCAACAGTGAATTAGAGTTCCCTTTTCTCTCTATACTCTCCAGCGCTCATTATTTCCTTTTTTTGGATAATAGCCATTCTTATCAGCATGAGGTGATATCTCATCATTGTTTTGATTTGCATTTCCCTAATTACAAGACACATAGAGCATCTTTTCATGAATATGTTGCCCCTTTGTATGTCTTCCTTGGAGAGGTGTCTATTAAGGTCATCAGTGTATTTTTTGACTGGATTGCTTATATTTTTGCTATCTAATTTTTCTGAGTTCTTTGCATATCTTACATATTAACTCTTATATGAGGTGTGACAGGCAAATATCCTTTCCTATTCAGTTGGATGCCTTTTTGTTTTTATGCAAGTTTCTTTTGCTGAGTAGAAACTTTTTAGTTTTATGTAATCCTACTTGTTTGTTTTGGATTTTATTTGCCTTGCAATGGGAGTGGAGTTGCCAAAGATAGATCTTTGATCTGTCTAGCAATGCTTTGCCTTCATTCTTTTCTATGTGATAGTTTCTGGTCTTATGTATAGGTCTTTAATCCATTGTGAGTGAATTTTTGTATATGGTATTAGGTAATGGTCTAGTTTTAACCTTTGCATGTGACTGATCAGTTATCCCAGCACCATTTATTAAAACGGCTATCCTTGCCCCATTGTAAATTTTTGGCTCCTTTGTCAAAAATTAAGTGTCCATATATATGTAGATTTATTTCTGTACTTTCAATTCTGTTCCATTGATCTGTTTCTTTTTGTTTTTATACCAGTACCATGTGCTTTAATTATTGCATTGTAGCAGAGTTTGTAGTCAGGGAGCATGACTCCTCTGTTGGTTTTTTTCTTGAGCATTGCTTTTGCTATACTGGGTTGTTTGTTTCAGATAATTTTCATTATTTTGTGTTCTATGTCTGTGAAGAATGTCTTTGGAATTTTGATGAGGATATCATTGAATGTATATATTGCCTTGGGCAGTTTGGCCATTTTGATTATGTTGATTCTTCTGATCCATGAGCATGGAATATCTTTCCATTTCTTTGTGTCATCTTCTATTTCTTTTAGAAATGTCTTACAGTACTCGTAGTATAGGTTCTTTACCTCTTTCTTAGGTTCATTCCAAGGCATTTCATTTTTCTGGGTGCGATTGTAACCAGTATTGTTTTCTTCAGTTCTCTTTCTGTATTTTCATTGTTGGCATATAGAAATGCAACAGATTTTTTAATATTAATTTTATAGCCTGCCACTTTATTATATTTATTATTTGTAGCAGTTTTTTACTTGATTCTTTGGGGTTCTCTATGTATATTATCATGTTATCTGTGAAAAGTGATAGTTTCACTTCTTTGTTCCCCATCTGAATATCTTTTATATCTTTTTCTTGTTTAATTGCACTGGCCAGGATCTCCAGCACTATATTGAATAGTAAAGGTGAGAATGGACATTTCTGTCTTGTCCTTAATCTTAGGGGAAAAGTTTTCAGTTTTTCTCTGTTGAGTACAATGTTGGCTATGGGCTTGTCATATGTAGCCTTAATTATGTTCCTTCTATATCTATTTTTGGAGGGTTTTTAACATAAAAGGGTATTGAAACTTGTCAAATGCTTTCTGCAGCTACGAGATGATCATGTGTTTTTTCCCCTTTTTTATTAATATAGTGTATCTTCTATTTTTTGGCATAGTTTAAGGAGGATTGGAATTAATTCTTCTTTGAATGCTTTGTAGAAATCACTGGTGAAATCATCTGATCCAGGGCTTTTGTTTTTGGGAAGGTTTGTGATCATTTTTTCAATTTTTTTGCTTGTGATTGATCTGTTCATGGTTTCCAGTTCTTCTCTGTTTAGTTTTCAGATATTGTACCTTTCCAGAAATGTGCCCATTTCTTCTGGGTTATTCTGTTTGTTGCCATATAGTTGCATGCAGTATTCTCTTATAGTTCTCTATATTTCTGTTGTGATTATTACTTTTTCATTTTTGATTCTATTTATTTGTGTTTTCTCTCTGCTCTTTTTTGTGAGTCTGGCTAATGGCCTGTCTATTTTGTTTATTCTTTAAAAAAACCAACTTTTGGAGTCACAGATTTTTTGAATAGTCTTTCTGATCTGTGTTTCATTGATTTCTTACCTAGTCTTTATTATTTCTTTCCTTTTGTTGGCTTCTGTTTTTCTTCTTTTGCTAGTTCTGTTAGGTGATGGCTTAGGTTTTTTATTTGTGATTCTTCCTGTTTTCTGAGGTAGGATTGTATCGCTGTAAATTTGCCTCTTATTACTCCTTTTGCTGCATCCCATAGATTTGGATACATCATTTCTTCATTTTAATATGATTCCAGATATTTTTTAATTTCTTCCTTAATTTCCTCTCTTTCCCATTGGTTGCTCAACATGATGTTTAATTTCCACTCTTCAGCAATATTCCTGTCTGTCTCCTGTTGGTTGATCTCTAGTTGATGCCATTGTGATCTGAAAAGATGCCAGATATGATTTCAATCTTTGAAAACTTACTAAGATTGTTTTGTGTCCCATCATATGGTCTATCCTTGAGAATGTTCCATGAGCACTTGAGAAGAATGTGTAGTCTATAGTTTTTGGGTGAAGTATTCTATATATCTATTAGGTCCAGCTCTTCTATTTTGTTGTTTAGAGATCTTGTTTCTTTGTTGATTCTCTGTATGGATGATCTGTCTTTCACTGAAAGAGGAACATTGAAGTCACCTACTATTATTGTGTTGCTGTCATTATCCTTATTTAGACCTGTCAATATTTGCTTGATATATGTGTGCTCCTTTACTGGGTGCATAAATGTTAGTAAGTGTTAAGTCTTTTTGTTGTATTGATCCATTTATCATTATATAATGTCAATCTTTCTCTTCTTAAATTTTCTTTGGTTGAAAGACTACCTTATCTGATATGAGTATAGCTGTTCCTGCTCTTTTGGATTTGGCATTAGCTTAGAGTACCATTTTCCATCCATCCACTTGAAGCCATTGTTTGTTTCTCGATCTAAGATGAGTTTCTTATAGACAACATGGAGTTGGGTTATGTTTCTTAATCCATTTAGCAACTCTGTGCCTTTTGATTGGTGAGTTCAATCCATTTACATTTACAGTAATTATTGACATTTGAGAACTTGCTACTATCATTTTGATTTTTGTTTTCTGATTATGTTGATTTCTTTGTTACTTTGCTATATTTTTGTGAAGTTTCTCTTCTTTGGTTTAAAGAGTAGGACCTCTTTTAACATTTCTTGTAGAGGAGGTCTCATGGTTGTAATCTCTCTTAGCTTTTTTTTTGTTGGGAAAACCTTAGTTTCTCCCTCAAAACTGAAAGAGAGCTTTGCAGGATATAGTATTCTTGGCTGGTATATTTTGTCCTGAAGTATTTTGAAGACATCATTTCATTCTCTTCTAGCCTGTAGAGTTTCTGCTGAGAAGTTTGAGGTTAGTTCAACAGGAATGCCTTTATATGTTATCTGCCATTTTTTCCCCCTGGATACCTTTAGAATTCTTTCTTTGTCTTGGATTTTTGGTAGTTTCACAATTATGTGTCTTGGTGCAGGTTTTTCAGGGTTTATATAATTGGGTGTTCTGTTTTTTTCCTTGACCTATATGTTTGTTACTAGCCCTAGATTTGGGAATTTTCAGTCATTATTGCCTTGAAGATGTTCTCTGTTCCTCTCTTTTTCTCTTCGCTTTCTGGGATAACCAGTATTTCAATGTTTCCTTTCCTGATAGTGATCAGCAGTTCTCTGAGTGCTTCTTCTTCTTCTTCTTTTATTTTTTTGTATTACATTTCTCTTTCTTCTTCATGGCTCCTTTCTGATTACTGTCCTCTATATCATTAATCCTTTACTCCATTTGGGTTATTCTGATTCCGTAACTTTCTATATTCTTAGTTTCATGAATTTTCTCCTTTAAATCCTATGTTCCTGTTAGTTTTTTCTGTAGAGCTTCAATCTCTGCCTGTTGGTGCTTATTATTTAAGCTCTTTGTTTTGTTTATCTGAATTTTATGTTAATTCTCCGAATTTTTTTATGATTGCAGACTTGAATTTATTTATGTTAGAAAAAAATCATTCCTCCATATCTTTAAAGTTAGTTTCTAATGAGTTGTCATTTTGTTGTGATTCCATTTCCTGAGTTTTGAGGTGTTTTTTTTTTTCCCCTATGATTTGTGATCTTGTTGATTGGCTAGTTTATTTATTTGAATTTCTACCAGGAGGCGCTCTATTTTTGTTTTATTTTGTATTTTTGACCTTTATAGTCTTCCGTAGAGTGTCTTGCTGTCTCAGGGAGTGATAATAGCTGTTGGGTGGGGGTGGGCACAGAGTTGGGGGTGTAGTTGTCATCTGTGAGCACATAGTTTTGCTGCCTGCTTGTGGTGGGTACGTAGGCTTGTTTTGTTGGTAGAACTCTGCTGGCTGGGGCTATGTGATTTGAGTCTGTTGTCTGCACTTATGTCCCTTGTATTCACCAAACCATCAGGGTCAAATCCTTTCCACGGGATCGTTCTTCCAGGGTCTTAGCCACTAGATCCCAATTCCCAGGGGGCCCAAGCCTTCAGGTGTGTAGTGGAGGGTGTGCAGCACTTGTATGCTCCTGCTCTTTCTGTCTCCATTTTTCTCCTTCTGGGTTTTTCTAGACAAGAGTTGCCAGCAGCATTGCTCAGTTTGGCTTAAGCTTGAGGCTCTCTGCTCTGTCTGAGTTCGTGCCACTAAAGGTTAGGAGACTGCTTGTGCTCTTTCAGCAGGAGAAAGGCGAGGCAGCAAGGGGATCGCTATCGCTTCTAACTCCTGGCTTGTGAAGACAAAGGCCACATACTTTTATTGCCACCAGGCTCCTGTTTCCACAGGAGCCCTTTGTTAGCCAAGCGTTGCTGGCAGCATTGCTCAGTTTGGCTCAGGCTTGCGGCTCCCTGCTCTGAGTTCGCACCACTAGATATCAGAGGGGCTGCCCCTGCAGTCTGTGCAGGCAGAAGAGGGACTCAGTAGCAGGATCCTACTATCTCAAACTCTGGGTGGGTGCTGGAGGACACTATGATTGCTTTGCATTTTTCAGAATGTTCGTGCAGCGGCGCAGCTCCAGGTAAGCTTTGATAGGGGAAGGCTGATCACATCTGCACCATGAAACTCTCCTTTCTGGGGACTCCCCTTTGCTGCTGTATTCTCTGTTAAATTCCTGCACCTCTCATCCACCTGTAGAGCCAGCTGTTAGTCTTCTTCTGGTCTCCAAGTTCAGCTATACAGGTTTAGATTTTAGTTTTAGATTTATATCAATTTAGTGGTAGACATAAGGACAGAGGTTTATTATTTTTCCATGTGAATATTCAGTCATGCCAACAATATTATCAAACTACTTTTAAATATATTTTAAATATATTGCTTAATTTCTAAAAATGTAAAGATTATTTAAAGTTTATATAGACTGAGGCAGGCCAATTCACAATTTTCTGAGCGGAGAGTTCATACCAAACCACCTCATACTTCATACTTCAATCATTCATCATAATTTTATGTTGACTATCCTAGACATACTTATATTTTGACTCTCCTAGACTTGGGTACCCAACACATTTGTGTGTAGGGTGATGAGTCAGAAGAAGGTCACTTCAGTGGAAATATTTATGGCACTTTTGCTCACCAAGGGCTGTGGTTGTGATAGACATTTTCAGAGTCAAAAGGTCCACTATACACAATACAATTCATTCGTGTATAGTTGGCTGCAAAATTAGAGTTTATTGACTCACAATAAAAAATATGGTTAAAGTGAATTTTCTATAAATCTTCATTTTTATTTTCCTTTTAGAAGTGTAGAATTTTTGAATGAACCAGAGAGGGCCCCAATTTTTCCCTTGGTGGGGGCGTGGGGCAGAGAGAGAGAGAGGGAGAGAGAGAAAAAGAGAGGGGGGTGTAGTGAGAGAGAGAGAGAGGGAGGGAGGGAGGGAGAGAGAGAAAGAGAGAGGGAGGGAGGGAGGAAGAGAGAGAGAGAGAGAGAGAGAGAGAGAGAGAGAGAGAGAGAGAGAGAGACTATCAGAGGCTAAGAGACTTGTGTCAGGGTTACAATCATGGACATAGAATCCAGGATTCCAGGCAGTGGAGTCTTCTATTCTATGCACACTTCACATCTTTTATTTTCTAAAAACAAACAGAATGAAGGAAGAAAACAAACCCTCAGTAACACAAGAATTCTCATATTTTCTATTTAAATTTTCTTCACTTATAGTTAACTCAGTTAAGTCTGGAGGTCAATGATGCTGATTTGATTTATTTCTGCGGTAGTGGATTTGTCCTGTTCTCTGATGGTCTACATCACTGCAGATCCTGATAAACTAGCTTGAGTGTCTGTTTCCCTCAGACAGAAACAGAGCAGAACATTTTCCTATAGGAAAGTAGACTGGTGATTCCATCATTACTCAAAGGAAAATTTAAGAGGATGATAGTAAAGATATACTGATTTTTGTTTTCCTTTTTGCCAATTCACTATGACCAAACCTTTTGAAAAGGGTAATACATTCACATAGTGCCAAAATGAATTATAAGATTTAGTAATTTTTCTTGTTGATTTAAAAATTTAACCTTTATCAGGCACATAAATAGTGTATATGCATGATTATAACCTCTTCTAATATACTTTCATTTTTCTTACACAGTTGCTACAACCTTATTTTCTCTGGAAAACCACAAATGGAATTTCATCTCCTTCCAAATTCCAGTGTTAACAAAACTTATTTTTATTTTTCTCCTTAGCTATTTGAAGTCATTCACATGCCAAATTCCTATGGAAAATGAAAAAAAGATTTTTCATGTATAACAAATAATTAAAACTCCTGCCTGGCTTCAAAACTGGACCCTTTTTTAGCAGAAAGACAGAATGAATCAAAGCCCATATAGTAAGAAGAATCTGAGCAAATTGAGAAAGAAGCACATAATGCAAGGAAACACATGTTGAGGTTTCCCCTTGCAGACTGCATGGATATGTTATCCAGTTCATAAAATTACTACCAATGATTTCACCTTATCTTGTTAATTTTTTTCTACTCTAATCCTTAAAGAGAATTTCTGGCTGTAAAGATGAATGAAATTACAAAGATGGCAAAGCACAATGATGGGATATGGTAGATTCTGATCTAGACCAAACTTTAGGAAATTAATAAAGGGTACAAAAGTAACCAGTTATTCAGAAAAAAACATTAAATAAATTAAAAGAAATTACAGTATCCTCATCAGAGAGTAGATTTTAATAGATGTGTGTGTTTAAAATCTGATTAACTGGCCAAGTTTATTGGGTGAAATCTTATTTTACTCATCAAAATGGGTAAGTGGAGGTTCTATTTATCCTAAACACAGACATGATATAAAGGAAAGGAAGAGTCATCTGATAAAGGCATCATTACCTCTAATCAGAATGATGGGAAAATGTTGTGTGAGTGTGAGAGGCAATGTCAGGTGAATTATAGTAAAGAGATGAGTTGCTTTGAAGTTGAAGCAATCAAATAGATAGCTCTAAAAATTACCATGGCATCTTTATTCAACACTTTGGTGCAGGGGCTCCCTGTCTTGGCCTTCATATTAAGAGCAGAAGCACTTTGTTGATTTGGGAAAATTAAATCTTAAAGGAGAGCGTCAGCTAAAGCTGTTACTCTTCACTTACAAAAATGAAACACTGGATATTAATTTCCTTTCTAAGAAGAGGAGATGATTTTTTAATATTTTCAATTCACAAAACAGTTAAAATCCAAGAGAGGAGTTAGCAAATATTGAAAATAAAATCCTGTCACATATTTGGATCTGCACATCATGCGCTCCTTTTAATTACAAGTGCTATGAAACATTTGTAATTCATCCTTGTCTTTCTTGTAAATAATTTAGCAAGTAATTATTTTGTCTTCAGGAAAAAAGTTAATTGTCTCTAAATTATTATTATTGACTAGAATAAAGTCAAGATGTTTTTGTAATTGGTAGAGAAGAACAAGAAATTCCTATTGGAGTATTTCATTTTAACACTTTAATTTTGTCTAATTATATAAAATTTTTAAAAACTGGAATACACAAATAATCCATAATTTCACTATTTAGGGATAACTACCATTAATATCCTTGCAACATACAAATGCATATATCAACATATAAAAGTAAGTATATGCGAGTGTTTTTATATATACATATTTCTTATATTTATGTGTATGAAATGTTTTAATAGACAAATGACACAAGTTCATTTGATTAGAAATGATTAGATAAGAGTTCTTTTCTTAAAAATATATTGTAGGCATTTTTTCCAATTAATAGGTCAATATCTATATTAACATTTTTAATGTCTGCATAGTATTGCATATTATGTGTTTTATTTAACTTAGCATACACTGAGTATTCAAGTTGCTTTCATCTTTCATGATTATCAGTAGATTATATCTTTGAATTAAAATCTGAAGTTACACAAAGATATGAACATTTTTATATAGATTGCTTCAAACTATGAATCACAAATATGAGGTAAACACTCCAATGGGTAGTGATCAAACTTTGAAACTGTAAATTCCAATTGGAGTTCTACATGTGTGTTTTCCTGTTAGCTCAGAATATTTTGTATTTGCCACATGATTAGTTAAAAGGTAGAAATTGTCCTCTGCATTTAACAAGCTGACTTCCAAGTAGAAGCAATTTTAAGAGGGAGAGAGTCAACATTTAACACTAAATCTATGAAGCATTAAGTTGCTTGAATCTACTCTGCTCTTTCCAATGGACCAGAACTTTTTTCCTGGGTTCTTGCTGTGGGAAGATGCCTAGAGAATTCTACCTTACATCATTTCTCTTTCCTGTCTCTTTCCCTTCAGTCGTAGTCATCTTTGCTGTCTTTCTCAAAATACCTCCTTTAAATTTGGCTAAAAATGCTAGAAAATCTCCAACTGGTCTCACTTTGATGGTAACCACGCTTCTATTCTCAAACCCTTAGTGGTTACATATGGCATTCACTGAGAGCTCAGTTTGTGATCTTGCGTTTTCTGTGGGTATCTCTGTTCTTCTCTTTATTGTACACTTTGATAATCAGACACTAGGCACTACTTGGAATCTCCTAAGGATGACTTGTACTTCAAATAACACACTTATTAAAGTATTTGTAACTGTGCTGTATCAATATAGTACTGAGAAATATTTAAACTTTTGGACATCACATATTTTTTCATTATCTTGTGTACAATTATTTATTATATCAATTAATTCAGAGAGGAAGCATCCTTCCAATTTTTTGTCAGTTCTATTTCTTAATGTATTTGGAGAAGAGCTTTGAAAAATATAATCTATTATTTTTTAAAATCCAGGAGCTCTGAATGTTGAAAACCATTAGGATGGAATGAAACAAATATATGCAATTAAGAAAATAATAATAAAATTCAAATGTTTGATAGTTAAGTCACTTTCCTGTATGTCTTCATGTTATCGAATATACTTTTTGTAGACCTAAGTCAAAGTGATACATACCTTTATACAATTTGTCCAGCTTTTGAATACAATTTCCCAAACTTCGAGAAGAGATCAAATGATGGTAACACAGTTTTGAAATCCTAAGAAGAAGAATGATAAGGTTAACACCAAGATCTTACTTTGGATTATTATTATCACTTTATTTACAATTTGTATTCTATCAAATTGCTATGTAGAAACCATTTAACCGTACTCAAAGCTTCCATAGATCCCTCAAATAAGACAAAATGAGCAGGTGTGTCTATCTGTTGAAAGCCAGGAACATTAAAGCTTTCTTAAGCACAGTTTTTAACAGCTGTGGATGACACCTCTGAGCAGCAAAGCACAGTCACTTGCCTTCAACAAGTTCATAGTCGAAATTTTTACCTTAACCTCAATGACCTTGACTGATCATGCTTCTGGCTCCAATTGGACATGATTTCTCTTATTCTACATTTCCCCTCATTTAATCTTCTCAAGAAACACTTCTGTTTATTGAAGTTGTTGCTCAACATCTCTATATTTACAGATTCCTCCCCTAGACAGCTTTTCCCTACTTACTCCTAGAATTCCTTTCCTCTCTTCATCATATCTGTTCAGAGACCCTCCCTGACTACCTACATAGCACAGTTACCCTGAAACATACTCAGTATGTGTCTCCTTCTTTGTGCTAAATCATATATGTGCATATCGTGGTAGTACACAGCAATGTTAAAAAGATATGCAAATGAGGTAAAATAAATAGAAATTCTAACATTTCTTCATTTGTTCCTGTGGATCTTCTTTAATTTTGGACTTCTTTAATAAAATGAATGAAACATCACTTAGTTCTGTTCTACTTTTATCTGTGCACTTCTCCCATGGTTTAGCATCTACAGTGTCAGTACCGGGTCAGTTAGCTTCCAACCCCTGATAACCAAAGCTTGGTCATGTTTCCAGGGAGCCTTTGGGCAAGCGGGGGAGTCAGACAATGAACATTCACTGTTGTATAGAAAACAAGGATTGACTCTTCAACTCTATATCCCTTAAAACAAAATCTTTCAGAAATTCTTTATAATTCTTCTTATTTTAACATTGTTACTTAGTCCTTGTCTATCAACTGCTCCCTCTGGTACGAAAGAGGGAAATATGCCATTAAAACAGTCTTGCTTTGGGGGAAAAATCTGATGCTGATTCTTAACTTGTTCAAAATTTGCCTCTACTATGTAAAAGTCATCTTGTCATGGGAAGCTATTTATAAGCTCAAGAAGACCACCTGCCCAGTTTGGGTGCAGAGTCACAATCTGAAATGGGGGTTGGGGGATTGCTCTTCTGAAAAATCACCTCATCAAGAAAAAACACTGGGGATGGTAATTCTAAATCCTGCCATAGCCCTGCTTGCCAGAGCAGACAGCTTTTGCTATTAGGATGCCCAGCCAAACACAAATAATCCACAGCCAAAATGAGCTCCTTGGGACAATTTAGGAGTCTTTGGAAGTGAATGGCTCTTTGAGCTGGAAGACAGCCCAGGTCCATTTTCAAACCCAAGTCAAAATGACAAAGAGCACATTTCCTAGGCCACTCACCCCCTAAGCGTAAGATTACTTTAGGTTGGCAGCTGCCCTGTTTATCTAGTTATTTAAGGCTTTTCACCAGGTACACTGAGCACTTAAACAGCCATTCTCAGCGTGGCTAAGCTGGACAATACACTGCAGAGGATGAAACCTCCAAGATTAGATGTACATGATGGAAATCACAGGTTATGCACACCTTGTTCAGCTTAAAAGATTTATTTTAACATACCTAAGGCATTGCAAAGATATTCTTTTCTCTTAGAGCTAAAAAATAGTTAAGGTGGGTGGCAAAAACTTTTACCTGAATTTGAAAAACCATTTAAATTGAAAATATTTTCTGAATGAGACCACAGTGAAGTTTGACTAGCATTTGGGATTTTTCCATAGTCTTCAGATGAGACTTGCTAGGTAGTTTTAAAAAATCATCTGGCACTGCTAGTGCATCAACAAATTTGTTCTGGTTGCACTTGATGGCCTGGGTACTGCTACAGTAGCTACGAAAGAATATCCAGGTGGGTGGTTGCAGGAATAATTCTCTTCTTTGTGTTCACTCCGAGTTTTCAGGAAAACATCTTAAAGCATACTCTATTGTTTGTGTTCTCAAACATTTAGCTTTAGGATCTAGCATGTATTTTTTCGATAAATCATTTGTATATGTTAACCCCTACCCAAAGCATATGTTAGAGGAGACTGAGTTGGTAATGCACTGTCAATTAGCACCTAAAAGGAAACCAAACCCGTAGTCTCACTTCATGATGCCAGCCATTGAGGTTGTTTGAGAACTTTCTTATGACTCTGTTCCAAGGCAGTATTTCGTTGGGACCAAGCCACCTGGGCTTTGAATCCAGTTTTATTCCTTAAGAGCTCAATGAGTTGGAACAACTTACTTAACCTTTGCAATGCTTGTTGCCTCACTTGAAACACAGAGACAAAATAATAGGAAAAAAATACCCTACTCAAAGCATTATTATAATGATTACAGGAGTTCATATACATTAGGTCTTTAAAACAGTGCATATAGCAAGTACTTACTAAGTGTTATATGAAAAGTAAGAAACTCAAATATACCTTTTTTTTTGAAGCTGCTGTGAGAGAATAATCCTAGATAGTTGCTTATGCAAAGCTTATATTTTTATATTTGGCTGTGGTATACACATTCTTACTTTTATTTCAATGTGGGTACATCAGTGTGGGTACATCTAATTTTTAAAGTTATATATTTGAATTTCTATTAGTTCTTTTCAGATTTTTATAACTCTTCTTAAGAGTTTCACCTATTTTTCTCTCATTTAGTTCATGTGCCTCCATCTATGTACAGTGGGAAAATAGCACTCCAAACAAGAATAAATGGTAAGGCTTCTTACTTGACCAAGCCATTGCATCATGGGCATAAATATTATGGCTATAATGAAAAAGATACAAGATACAAAGATAGAGGTAGATATAGAAATATAAATGCACATATCAAATGTAGCCTTAACTGTTTAATTTCAACTAAAACCACTAAGAATGTCCTCTAAATAAAAGTCATTGAAAAAGAAAATCCAACTAGATACAATGCTGTAGAATGATCTTTAGCTTATTAGTTGATCTGACAACAGGGCTAATGATAGCAGAGTAGGAGGGTCCAGTAGCATTATTTTCATTTACGAATATAGCCCATTTTAAGTAGAGGGAATGTTATATGAAATGGCATTAGAGGGAAAGTTTCGGCTTGCATTGGTTATTGTGTTAGGACATAAGCTGCAAAAATGTTCAAATATAGTATCAGAATCCTTAAGGAGACCCATGTAGAGTGGGTTAGAACAATTAAACCTGGAATGTGACATTCTTAAACATGAAATAGTTTTTAGCAGGACAGAAATACAATGCTGTAAAAAATTAGATACTCCAGGGAAGTTCTCAAGAGAGATAATAACTAAAAGACAGGTCACGTTGTGTTCACAGTTATATTCCCAGGGCTTAGGACTATGTCTAGTATAAAGTAGAGACTTGAAATATATAATTACTTAGAACAAAAAAGACCACAAACTGAAAAAAAAAACCTGAGAAAAAGTAACAAAAACAGAAGTATCACACTTCCCTGATTTCAAATTTTACTGTAAAGCAATAATAGTCAGATAAGCATGGTACTGGAATAAAAGCAGCAGCACACAGAATTGAGAGCCCAGAAATAAGCCACAAGTATATGAACAACTAATTTGTGACAAGGGAGCTAAAAGCACACCACAAGGGAAGAACAGTTGTTTCAATACATGGTGTTGGGAAAAGAAAACTTCACAGTCACATGCAAAAGAATGAAACTAGATCATTCTCTAACACTATACACAAAAATGAATTCGAAATGGATGAGTGCTTTGAATGTAACATGTGAAACCATAAAGTGTATAAAAGGAAACATAAGGGAAACATTCCTTGATAATGACTTAAGAGGTATCTTTAAGAACTCGACTCCAATGTTAAGGGAAACAAAAGTCAAAATTAAATAAATGGGATTACATCAAACTAAAAAAATAACAAAAGAAACTCTCAACTAGACAAAATACATCCAACTGAGTAGAAGATATTTGCACATCAGACCTCTGACAAGGGATTAACATACAAACTACATAAAGAACTCATAAAACTCCACAACTGAAAAACAAAAAATCCCAATTAAAAATGGGCAGAAGACTTGGAGAGACACTTTTCCAGAGAAGACATATAGATGGCCAACAGACAGATGAAAAGAGGTTTCTTTTCTCGTTACTAGAAAAATTTAAATCAAAGCAACAATGAAATGTCCTCTTACATTTATGAGAATGGCTATTATCTAAAAGTCTGGAAAAACAAGTGTTGGTGAGGATGCAGAGGAAGGGAAGTCTCATACACTGTATAAGGCGGGGAACACTGTAAACTGGTACAAGCATTTATGGAAAGCAGTATTTTCAAAAATTAAAAATAGAAATTTCATATGATTCCATTATCCAACTTCTGGGCATTTACTAAAACAAAATAAAACAAAACAAAAACAAAAAACAACAACAACAAAAGACAACCACCACCCACCACCAACTAATTTGCAGATATATATGAACCCCCATGTTGCCCGCAGCATTATTTACAATGATCAAGAGATGGAAACAAGGGCCACACACAGATGAGTGGATAAAGAAATGTGGTACATATACATAATGGAATACTAATCAGTTATTTAAAAAGTTGAAGTCCTCTAATTGCACAAGATGGATAGACCTAGAGGGAATTATGTTTAGTGATGTAAGTAAGAAGGAAAAAAGACAAGGAACTTATGCTTGCCCTCATATGTGGTATATAGAGAAGTCAAACAAACAAATGAGCTAAATCAAAGACATGATATTAAGTCTATAGAATCCAGTTAGTGGTTACCAGCAGGGAATGGGGAGAGGACAGTGGGCAATTAGGGTAAAAGGGGTCAATTACATGGTGAAGGCTAGAACTCGATTGCTGGTGATAAACTTCATATATTGTATAGAGATGTTGATTTACTCTGACACACATGTTAAACCTATATAATGTTATGATTCATGTTCTTCAGTAACATTAAAAATACATATAATTTGACCAAAAGAGTGACTGAATAATGCACAGATCCTGGGGAAACCAAAATCTTCTAGGAGAGTACATCCTCATCTCTCATTCAGACCCCTCACTCTAGAATCCAAGAGAGGAGATAGAAACTGATATCTGGGATTCCATCATCATGAGGACCCTCTAAGAGCACTATACACTCTGAAACCTTTCCTTTACCAGCTGACAGATGCATGAACAGGCACCTCTGTATCTTTTGTAATTTGAGCCTAAAAGTAATGAGGGAAGAAATTAAGGGGGGGGCGGGGTTAGAGAGATTTGGAGAGAAAATGAGGGAGGGCTAGAAAGAAGAGAGAATAAAGAGAAGTGAGTAACTTGAATCTGTTGTTGTTGATAGAGCCCCATTAATTTCATATCTTCAACAAGACTGTATTATCCTAGCATTGTCAGACAATGTGCATTCACACCATCTCCGTCCCAGGAAAAGGTGTGTGATAGTTCATTCATAATTCCCATTAGTGCATTTATATCCCTTAAGTAGAATTGCCCATGAGAGGCACTGGAGAAGTAGACAACTATTAATAATGGTTACCTATTTCTTTCATTGATACAACAAATGGTGTCTAGTGTCAAAAAGTAATTAGTCATAAAAATACTTAAAGAGAAAAAACTTTTCTTTTTTTATAGCAATAACTAACTTTTGTTGAGGTTAAGTGTTTTCTTGTGATTGTGGGTGCCCATGAAAAAAGTGATTCTCTTTTCAGAGAAGTACTAACAGAATGTATTTTTCCTGGTATTGTTCACATCTACGTTTTTGTGATGGGATTATTATGATTATTTCTTTAGCTGAGGGGAGGCCTCTGTATAACATGTCTTGTTCATTTTCTAATTACTTCCTGAAAAAGGAAACACCCCTGAAACAATAAACTGGGTAATTTCAAAGGCGTAGCTAATGAAAATGAAGGGCAATTTTCTACTTATTTTAATGGCTTTCAAAGTGCAAATCTTACCCTTGGAATCAACGTCATCAGATCTTAAAATGAGAAGTAATATTGCCTCGCCTGCATAAAAGCCAGTTTATCTCCTGTATACCATTTTCATCAAAATGTTTTCTACTTGTTGGTTTACTCTTTTACTGTGAGCTATGTATGATAATGTATGGTATAAAAATCAAGAAATTAGTCTCACAGCAGGAAGTCTGCTAACAACACCATTTTAATCTTATCCTTCAAGCAGCGGCAGAAAACATATTAATTGCAGTTTAATTTATGCAACACATCTCATTTTAATTATGTTTAATTTTTGTCAAGCTATAAAAATGTCAATAGTTCTGACACCATTTTTCCTAACAAGATTTTTTTAAATGAAGGAATTAAAAATCAAGAGCTGTTTCCTAAAGAAACGATGAAAGATTTCTAATTACTGCTTATGTTTTTGAAAAATTGATAATCTAATAGCCCCAAAATAACATCTGGAAATATGTGAATTTGAAGCTTTATTACTCAATATTTATAATTCTTAATAATACACGTGCATCATTAATAGAATGACATGCTCACAGGGAGGAATTTTTATAATTATAGGATATATCAATAATTGTCACTGAATGGTACATTTTCTCTATAGAAATGTTTTTGTTCATTCCATCCAGGAAAACTGAGACAAGAATAGGTGAAACTGATTGCAGATGACAACAGCACAGTGAAGAAAAGAATATTTACCATTAACAGAAGTGGAAGGAAAAATGTCAAACCACCAATGCTGAACAGCATTCATTATATTCAGTAAATATTTATTAAGCTTTTACTAGGTGCAAAGCGTACCCAAACATTAAATCTCATATAAAAATGCTACCTCTACTTGGAAATCCTCTCTCTGTAGATGTAAATTGAATCCCCCTCCACTGTATGTCTGTGGTGCATAATTATTCCTATCTCATAGTCCTGTTGTATTTCTTGTTTTGCATCCCAGTGATTCCCCCATCAATGTTCCTGTGTATCCCTCCTCCTCCTATCACATTCAAATATACTTGATAATGAAAATCTATCAGTATGAATAAAATGTTCAGGTTAGTACGTTGGGGGGAAAACACTATTACTTCAGCCTCTTTTATGCAAGTTGTGCATTTTGAAATTATTCATTTAGATTACTTCTTGTTTTATGATGGCAGAACAATGAATTTCTTGCCTTACTTCATAATCTCAGAAGAGGTCCCCCCAAACCTGGAGAATTAGAAACATCTGCAGAACTACAACTTCAATGAAACCAGGAGACATCAATGAGTCCAAATTATACTGAGAAACAGATAGGGAGAAAGATCCATCTTAAAAGGGAGAGAAAACAATGAAATTCAACATTATTCCTCCTACTACACCCAGAAGCCTTGGGCATTAGAATCTTCAGACATCTCAGAAGGAAAAAGTGAAGTACGGAGCTAGGTAGAAATCTCTACAAGGAACTTTTAATGTCCAAGTTCCTTCCTTTCCCTGCAGATTACCTCCATCCCCTTCACCATCCAGGTTCAGGCATTTCATTGTCTGAGGGAAAAATTAAACAAAACAAAATTGGAGACACCAGGCCAAGTGGAGGGCAAGAGTGAGACACTGTACAATCTTCATACTCCGCACTCCCTTTCTCAATTCCCAAAATGGTAGACAGATTGGAGAGCTTTGTGCTGGAAAAATGGAATGAGCATTAAGTAAGTAGTGCTCTCTCCATAGAAAGTCGTCTCTACAGAGAAAATTGACAGCCAAGAAGTCTCGTCCAATGCACAATGATTTTAAATGGCATTTTGGTGCCTCATTTTAAAATGACAAGGTCAACAGATGTTTGAGAGAACTTCCAATCTCAAAGGTACAGAGATAATTTTAAAAAGTTAGATGAATTGAGGCAATGCAAAAAGCAAAAAAATGTATTATTCAAATTTGAAATAAATATTTTAAGAGACATTAGAAAGGAAATTGCATCTACTGAGAATGTATAGGCTGCTATTTATAAAAATTAGAAATTAATAGTTTGTGAATTAACAATAAAAAAGCAGAAAAAACCCCAATGTGATAGAAGAGTTGGAATTTAGTATGAAGGAACTCTCCCAAAAAGTCAAACAAAAGAACAGTTAAATGGAAATAGATACAATTTTTTTAAAGTTAAGGATCAAAGTGGAAATTTCATCACTTATATAAGAGTGCCCATAAAATGATCTGTGGAAACAAAAAGAAAAGAATGCAAGAAAATGTATTCAAAGGAGACCAACAGATAACAATAGCTTAGATGGAGAGCAGAGACAACATTCAATTTAAGATTCTATATCGACTCAATATCATTTATGTGAAAGGGAAACTTCAGAAATAAAAATTGTACGTGAGACTGTTGCAGGATATGGGGAAGTTTGACAAGAGGGGTGAAGAAAACTAAGCAAATGGATAAAATGGGAATTATTAACTAGGGAAAAATAGAAAGTTATAAACGAAGAAGATATCATCTTAGAACTTCCTGTTTTAATAAGAAACAATCTTTTCATAGTCAAAATAAATGTAAAGCCAGAATATCTGTCGGTTCAAGATTTATAATTATATTCCAAAAAACCACAGAGGTGTGGTGTACAAGCTAAATTACACCTGCATAGTTAAAGGTCAATGGCTAATATTGAAAACTGATAGCTCAAAAGACAGCATAGTTGTTAGGCAGTAAGAGTTGAATTTGTTGGTCTCTGCCAGGAGGACTGAACATGCAAGATGGGGAGGAACGGGCCAGGAGCAGGCCCTCTACAGGACACATCTATGAGTGTATTTACCTTAAGTACGCACATGTGTTGTCTTGAAAAAACAAATTAATTAGTGCAGCAAAATGTTTATGATTCCTAGAATCAAGTTTTATTTCTACTGGGACAATCATTTATGAACTGCATTCCATTCAGGAACTGATGCCTCATTTTTTTTTATCACAGATATATAATATCTAGTTTTATTTATTCTGAATAACTAAATATATGGTTTCTCATGTTATTTTTGTCATATTTCCTCTTCCAAACATTTTAACAATACTTTCCACAAGCAAGTTTATACCATAAAACATTAAAATGCAAATAAGATAGAAAATGAAAAATTAATAGATTTTATAATGTCAAATCCTTTTAAAAGCTTTGGGAAAGCTAGATATGCTTTACTATTCTATCAATACTTAATGTCTATATTTGAACCAAAATTATTAAAGACAATGTTCTATTTTCTGAACTAGTGTCCTTTTCCCTAACTAAATCAAATTAAGAAAGCAATGCCAATTTCCTCACAAGCTATTTCATACTTGAATGCCCTTGAACTTTACTGAGTTTGAAGTAAAAAAAAAGTACATAAAATATTTTGATATTCAAAATACTAAGAAATGTTTGTTGTTGCCATTTAAAGTAAAATTTATTTAGAACATTAAGATTTAACTCCCGAATTACTTAAATGTTATAAATGAAAGACTGTCGATTCAATAACATTGACACAGGGCATATAAAATTTTAATCTCAATATTTAATATATTATTTCATTATTATTTTTGAACAATACAAAGTTATTAATAAAGATCTAGAGGACATAAAATTGAACAATTTAAATGATTGTGACCTTTGAAACTCTTTAGCTGGCATAGTCACATAATGTAGGAGAAAAAAGAACACTCGAATAAAGTTAAATTCAGCAGTACCTGTATTATCTTGACATACTACTTTTGTTCTGCAAATAAGAATTTATCAGAAGCAAAGTAAGAAAAGCAAGTATCTCTTACCAAGGCCAATATATAACAACTGCTAATTAGTTGATATATCCTTTAAAATTGTACTTTTAAAGCTAAGCTATTAATATAAGCTGTATTTTTAGTAAATTAATGATATACAATTGATATTTAAAAGTACTCGAGAAACTGATCTGCTAAAGTAGGCTAACCACTCTTATGGTGCTGTTTAAATTATATTTAATACAACCTTTTAAATAAGAAATACAAATAAATATATGAAAAAATAAAATAAAATAATAAAAATAAAAGCAGCAAGTGTGCACAGCATTCAGTTCTAACTAGTTCATATTGGGCGCTGTTGTAAACAGTCCAAAATAGTTAATGGGGGGCATTAACACATCTTGTATCCATTAATAACTCAAAAACTTGTATGAATTATTAGTAGAAACCATCTCTGAATTGTTTGATTGGCTAAAAGTATTACAAACAAATAAAAATCTTCCAGAAGTAATTCTAAGTGTCCTTTTAGCAAATACAACCCAGACTGTTCTTGACTATTCAGCAGTACTAAGTAAAATTTTAACAAGTGTATCCTCACTTAAGGAATAAAAGAAAAGTAGCATAAGAATTTCCTACTGAAAAGTCACATCAAAACTCTATCAGGAATGTAAGATGTTAGATAAATAATTATGAGTCAGATTTATTTAAGGCAAACTTTCTTTAGAAGTGTAGTTTGGGATATGAATACTTAATAACTTATAGCTCTCTTACATAGACATATGTTTAGTTAATGCAGGTTATGATATATGTGTTAGTTGTCATTAATGATATTTCTAGGAACCCATTAGTTTCCAAGAGCTTGGAAATTAATGGCAAATATTTCAATTAGTTTTGTCTGCTTTCCAACAATTGTTAGGACCTATCCAAATGTTCAAGACTGCTAATGTAATTTAGAGGATATTAACTTCACAACGTTCCATTAAGTTCTTATCCATCATGGGGGCTAGTTAATTAGCCTAGATGAGGAATTTCCTCTTCCAAGAAATCTTGTATTAGAACCTAAGGAAATTCTCCATTTCTACCATCAATGGCACAGAGAAGATGTACTTAGGATGTGGGGAAAATTTGAGAGCAACAATTACTAATGTTTACATTTTTCTGGCCAGAACTGAAAAAGCCTCAAAGAATCATCTCCACAAAATGTTCTGATGCTCAGACAGTGACGCTAATAAGTCTTTGAGGTTTTAGAGTAGCAGATGATTCATGTGAATATTTCTGGAAACCCTCTTCACTTCTGACTTTAGCATAAGCATTAAAGTTGGATTTTTTTTTGGGGGGGGGCGGTCATTGTTTTTCAAGGAAAATTTCTATTTCTTCAAAGAGTTCAGGATAATGAGTGAAAAACACAAAACTGTTGAGTTAGAAAAGTCCAGCTGCAGCTTCAGTTTTGTACAGGTTTCTCAGAGACACTGTATGTAGAGACTTTGTATCATTCAAACAAGAGTTGTAAGAGGCAGTACAAGTGAGAACTATAAACCTTCATGTCGTCTATCTCTTATTAGTGGTGTGGATCTGAAAACGGGGGCCAGTGAGTTGGACTGCTTTCCACCTAGTGTCTAGAAAGGGTCCTTGATAAAGGAATAGAAGGCCTAAACCTACTAGTTCTCTCTGTTGGGGAATACTATATCTAGTTTCTTCAAATCGGAGCATAAGAGGAAAAAATTACACAGGCCTATTGAGAAAAACAGATTCACATGTTAAATACATGAATGAACAGAAGACCTCTGAAAGTCATAATTTATGGAAATCTGAAGAAAATTTAAGTATTAGAGAATATTTGCCAACTTTAACTAATTCTGAACATATGAATAATATAAAATAGAGCCAAAAATCGATAGTATAAGGAGACTAAAAGAGCAGGACTAGATACCACCCAAGAAACAAAAGGTCAGGGATATTAGGTGGAAAGACTAAATAAACCAACATCACACTACTAGAATTGGAAATTCAAAGCTGAATTGGGAAAGAAAAGGTTATATTTTAGAATAAAGAAAACAACTTGGTGTGCCCTTGTGGCTCAGGCAGCTAAGACACTGGTGTGCAAACCACATACATCCCAAGGACCTAGTTTCAAGACCTGAGGCTGGATGAAAAATCAAAATGAACAAGTAAATAAAGATGTTTCTCTCTCCTTCCTTCCTTCCTTCCTTCTTTCCTTCCTTCCTTCCTTCCTTCCCTCCCTCCCTCCCTCCTTTCCTCTTCCTCCCCTTCCTTCCTTCCTCTCTTAAAAAAGAGAATTAAAAAAACACCCTCTCACGATATACACAAAGAATCAGTCCTATCTCGAAGATTTCCTTTATAACAGTAACTGATAGAAAGCCACAAACTAATATTTACAAAGTTTGGGAAAAAAGATTACGCGCATATATTCTATATATACTCTAGTTGTCACATATCATGAGCAAGGATGTAGAAGGTCTGAACATCATTAATGAATTTTAGGAGAATGGAGCTACAGAACATGAGACTCAACAACCACCACCACAGCAACAAAGTATCTAACGTACTTGGAAAACTAATCAGATCCTAGGATATAAATCACTTCCCAATATAGTGCATGAGATTAAGATTATGGAACACACTCTGCCTACAGAGCAACTAAACTAACAGATTAATAAAAACAGGATGAGGAAATTTCCAAATGTTCAAAAACGCAGTCATAGTCTTCAAAACAAAAAGTGAGTCAAAAAAGATTTTGAAATTTATGTTAGAGATAGAAAATGACCTATTTATCTCAAGAAGTAATAAAATGAATAGAAAATTAAACCCCAAAAGTTGAAAGAAAAATATAGAGTGCAAATATTTAATGAATAGAAACCAACCATTCAGTTGAGAAAATCAACAAGTAAATAGTTATTTCAACAAATTAATGAAATTGAAACAGTTCTAACAAGACTTAAAAGAAAACCTTTACAAATGGAATGAATGAAAAAGCTGACATCACTACACAGGCTACAGGTATTAAGAATTTAATAAAGGAGATCATGAACAATTTTTGCCAGTATATTTGTACATTTAGAGTCATAGGTCGAACTTGGAAAAAACAACATAATAGACACAGTAGGAAACAGAAATCTGAGCTGTCTTACATAAATGAAAAAGATTGAATCAATACATAAAAGCCATCCACAAAGACCACCTCCAAATCCCAAGAGCTTACTAGTGAATTCTTCCAATTACTTAAGGAAGAATTAACAACAACTTTACACAAATTCTTTCAAAAATACATATAGAGGGAACATGAACTAACTTGCTCAGCGATGCCAGTATAAACTTGATATCAAAATCTCACAACATTGTAAGAAAGAAAATTAGAAATCAATCTATTACACAAACATAGGTGCATTAATTAAAAGCAAATATATATATATATACATATATATACACATACATATATATATAAAACTTTTTTTAGTTGAGTCTGTGCTAGGAAAAGCCTGGGTTAAAATGTCAAATTTAACATTCAATCAACATTAAATATTGATTTAAAAACTCAAACAAAATAATTTATTTCAATAACAGAATAAAGAAATCATATGACCATCATATGTCTTTTGGTGTGCAAAACACATATATCCCAAGGATGTATTCAAGACCTGGTGCTGGGGTGAAAAATCAAAATGAACAACTAAATAAACAAAGATGTTTCTTCCTCTTTAAGAAACATTATGTAGTTTAATATTTATTGTAATTTACAAATAACATTGTTAAATACAAACAAAGAAAATGTTCTTAATATGATAAAATAAAACATTATTATTGAAAAAATAGTAAAATGTATTCACTTGGCATCAGAAATGACTGGAAAAAAAGAAATAAAATTTTATTAATTACAGAGAACATGAATTTGCATATAGACAAAATCTACAAGTCAGTTATTATTACAGGCGAATTTAGCACAAATCATTAGCTATTAATTCAGAGTTGAGGAAAAATAAAGCTTCAAAATACGTTAAGCATAATATCATTGATGTATGTATATATAGTAAAGAATATAATATATATTATGCTATAAATACATGTGTATGTATTTAGAGCACATGCATATAATATATACATACAATATGTATATATGTGCATATATACACACAATACATATATGTATGTGTGCATATATGTACATATCATGTACCCACTAGTGAGGTTTTTTTGTTGCTGCTTTTTAAAAGGAAAGGTGCAGGAAGGAATGAAGGCAAGTAAACAGGTAAGAAGAGAGAGAAGTAAGAAGCATCTTTATTTTATATTTTATTTAGTTGTTTACACTGGCTGCTTCTTCCTGGACTTGGCGCTCCAACTCAGGGGTATGCGGCTTGCTCCTTTCAGAGGTGACTGACCTAACCACTGCTCCACCAGGGCAAGCCCTATTATTGTGGTTTAACCAACAGATTTTGCTTTATTTTATGTATCGATGCACAAATGGTGAAAAATTAAAAACTTTTCATAATTAAAAATGTTATACAATTCTAATAAGAAAATTTAAAAATACCAACATTTATCAAATGTAGTCAAAATCCTTCTCAGATGTTTATTACCATGTTTTCATCACTCACTCTGTCTCCCCAAATGTTTCCTTCTTATTCCTAAAAGTAACTTAATATTTAACAAATTACCAAATATACTTAGAAACATATTGCACACTGTTTTAGCACTGCATATTATTTAATGCTCAATGATGAAAACTAAATGGATAAGTATAAAATTCTATCACTTAAGCACTTAAAATTTACTGTAAAATAATCTTGAAAACCCAAAGATAAGTTATCTAAAAAGTTAATAACACATTTTAATATTTTATGAATATATCTATATATGTGGCTGTATATGTATATGTGCATTTATATATATTTATATTATTTATATATATTCCCTGTTTATAAAGCAGATCTAAATTATTTTTAACATGGCTTAATTTCCTGACATTCTGTAATACCATCATTACCAGTAAATCTTCTAAATAACTTGGAAGAATTGATGAAATCTCAAAGCTGGCATAACAACAAGATAAAGTAGGTTTGAAGAGCTAGTTGTGACAGCATCGAGTAATAGTCAGTCCAGACCTTGGCAATGATTAGTTTTCTTTATTCTTAACTTTTAACCCATAAAATAAGAGGAAATGATATCCATATCCTACGTTAGTTCTGAGGATTGAAACTATAATACAGTTAAAAGTTCTAACTAGCTGTCAGTTTACAAAGAAGAATTTTAATGGCTATAACTCATCAATAAAAAGGGAGGAATTGAAACATTGAAATCTTGTTGCTCGTGCAGTCTGCCTCAAGAAAATAACAATAGAGAAAACACGCCAAAGTCTTTTTTCTCATCACGTATAGGACATAACCTAAGCTAGGTGAATTTAATGCCTTGTTTTACTACAGACTATCTCACAAAAGAGTCGGTACTGTGCACAGTAGGCTTGCTGATGAACTCAGGCATTAAAAATGAGATTGAATTGGTTAGAAATTGTAAATATGCCTGCAGAATGCCTGATTCCCTTTTATAGGTAAGAGAAAAAAACTTTTAAACAAGGTTTTCTGAGTTACACTTCAAGTGTTTGCAGAGATTAAACTGGGAACAGAGATCTTTGGCGTTAATGCTTCAAAAGGCTTGACTTTATGCAAAATGCAGACATCTTATAAAAAAGGTTGAGTGATAGAGAAGTATTCTCCCCTAACAATAACTAAAATCTGTTCACTAATCTCACAGAAATTATCGAAATTTTAGTTACCTCCCCTCCAACTATGATTCTCCCATGTTGAACTATACCCATGTCTGAAGAAAATAAAACCTGATCTACACAGAGATGCTTTCTAGCTCCCTTTAGCAGGATTGAAACAGCAGATCACATTTTATCTTGGTGGTCCTTCTATTAGCTTTCCACCACTTAATTAGATGATATCAATAATAATAAATTTTTAAATATAAACTAGAGTTTGAAAGTCCTGTCCAGAGACTGTAATATTTCAAAAAAACAGTGTAAGCTTTAGGGAAAAAACCAATTACAGAAACAGCATTAAAAATGCCAAGCACTGGGCAGAAGCAATTCTGGATCAGTTTAAAAAAGTGATTGATGAAACTCTAATCCAAGCTGAAGGAACAGTTTCACGACAAGCTGTGACCATTCCACACACTTCATTAGCTGCCATAATTAGCCTGGTGTTTCAATTTGTTAGAACTGGTGGGGACAATTTTCCTCAGAATGCAAACATCAAAAAACAGGGTCCCTCAGACTTCAGAAGAGGCTGATGAGAGAGGCTTTTCTAGGCTGTGTTAACTAAAAGATTAATTATTGCTGATGAGAGACTCTGCTGTGATTGTCACTCTGTCTATGTGCATTACTTTTAGCATTAGAAAAAAGATATGGCTGACACCACACTACTCAGTCAAACAGCCTCACTTAGAACACAAAGTCGCCTTTAATATCCAGGGTATTTTTGATAGATATTTCTTCCTGTTTTCTGAGTCCAAGACTCATGCCTATTTGTTCATAGCAGAATTTTAAAAACAGCCTTTGATATATTGAAAAGTTTGGTTCATGTACTTTGCCTCAAATCATTGCTTCCTTCTTTCACTATAGATCTGTAATAGTTTCATATATCTCTGAGAAAGTATAATGACATCTGTCCAAAATGTTTTAAAATCTTCTAAGACTACAAATGCTTCAACCAACCTGTAAAGCTATAATAATTTTACCAATATTTATAAACATAATACTATAGTCTTATCCTTGGATTAAGGGTATGTACTCTGACTTCTCACAATATAAATTTATAAAAACTAATTAAGACGGACGGTAGGAAGGGGACTTCTATTTAGTTTCCTTAAAACAAAATAGATTGCTTTTAGTCCTCTGATCCTAAGTTAAGCTGATTCAAAACCAATAGAAGATAGCTATAGACAATGTTAAAATGTTCACCAAAGATGTATTTTTTAATCTCCTTATATTTATTGTTAAATAATTTGCATTAAAGTAATTATTTTTAAAACAAAGATTTCTACTTTATACATATATACATATGTATACACACATATATAAAATGTAGACTTTTATGTCTGATTTCTTTCACTTAATGTTTCTTTTTGTGTTCTTTTTTAGCTAGCTTTGTGTGCCTGTGTGTGAGGGGGATTATGATCTGGAGAGGATTTAGGAACTTGTTACTTTTTATCTTTTATTTTTTTAAAGGGAAGGTGCAGGCAGGAATGAAAGCCAGTAGGCAGGCAGGCAGGAAGAGAAGGGAGGAGGAAGAAGCATTTTATTTATTTTATATAGTTATTCATCTTGGTTGTTTCTTCCTGCCCCAGGTCTTGAACCCAAGATCTTGGGGTGCATGTGAGAATGCGCTCAGGTGTACCTGACAGCTAGGTCACCAGGGAGCCTGGGTTTGTTACTTTTGAGTCTCTCTCTCTCTCTCTCTCTCTCTCTCTCTCTCTCTCTCTCTCTCTCTCTCTCTCTCTCTCTGTAACTTTGTTTTACAAATTAAAATAAACTCATTTGTGGTTTCCCCATTCCTCATATACATATCAACACACCCTGTTCTCCATCAAATCACAAAGTATTCTTCACCATTGCCCAGTGAGCTCAGCCACCACTTGCTCTTCCCCCATACTCCACCCTGCAATCCCCACTCTGTTCCACTCCCTACTGGTAACCTTAGTTATATTTTAAGTGTCCAAGGGTTGGTTTTGTTTAGTCTGTTTCTTTGTCTATTCACAGTCCACCTATAAGTGAGGTCACGTTTTCTATCTTTCTTCTTTTGATTAATTTCTCTTAGCATAATCCCCTCTAGATCCATCCATGTTGATTAAAATGACAAGATTTCATCTCTTCTGAGAGCTGTGTAGTATTCCATTGTGTATCTATACCATATGTTTATCTATTTAAATATAGATAAATATTTGTATATTTATCCATATATATATATATATATATATATTTACCTATTTAACTGATGTTGGGTACTTAGGTAGTTTCCAGTTCTTAGCCATTGTGAATAGGACTGTAATAAACAAGGAGGTGCAAAAATCTCTGTTAGTTACTGATTTTGTATCTTTCAGGTAAATACCCAGAAGTGGGATGGCAGGATCATATAGGATTTCATAATTGACTTTTTGAGGAATCTCCATAATGTTTATATCAATATACCTTATACATATACACATATATATATATATACACACACACACATATTAAAGACCCACATCTTCAATGGATCAATAATGAGTGAATTAGAAGTAGCAGTGAGTGTGGAAGACATAGGTACAGATGGAGAAACTGGTGGTATTTTGAAATCAACCTCGGAATGAAAAAAATTTTTAAGTAAAAAAAACTAAGAGCATCAGAAAAAAATGCTTGTCTGAAATTTCCCATACATTCCATTATAATCAATTCTTTTTTATCACAATTAGGCAAATAGATCATGGGGAGAAGCTTTGTTCTAAAGCTATATAATTTGAGTTACATATGTAATTTAAATTTCAGGTGGTCATATAAGAAGTAATAACAATAAATAGATGAAATTAACTCAGGAAGTCTAAAATATTTTCAGGAAAACATGTCATTAATATAAAGTTGTGAACATGTTACTTTTTGGGGGGATGCTAATGTGTATTTTACACTTACAGCACATCTCAATTCAGAGGTGCCACACTCCTCAGTAGCTACATGGCTATGATACCGAATTACACAAATGTGGAGAAGGTGTAACTATCTTTCTCAGGGAGTAATTTTTCCTTTACTTAGTGAATAGGTCAATTTTAGAGTCCTACAGTGCTACAAACACCAGTGGATCTATCTGAACAGGTGCTGGAGAACCAAGGTGAGGCTTTACAATGGAGAGTAAAAGTTCTTCTGTCTTAAATAAATGGACACTGATGAAATGCAAATCAATATTAAGCATTGCAGCAATTAATAAAGATGATGCTAGACTTCAGAAATCAACAGGTCATACACATCAAGACTGAATATTGCTACACACATGGCCAGAAAGTTAGTGCCAATTCCTGGGGGCAGAAGTGTATGGTTAAAACAAGAGCCACACTGATTGGAACTGAAATTCGGCCGGCATGCAGTAGTACGCCTGTGCAGTGAGTTATTAGCACATGGAAGTGTTTTCATTACTTTCTTATCTGCCAGAAATTATCTACTAACTCCAGCACTTGGCTCCAACATCCCTTACTATCCAGCAGTTGAACAGGATTATTGTCCATTCTGGTCGTTAAGTACCTATGAAGTATAGTTGGAAAATAATTTTACTATTCCTCATGCCTGTAATATATGCATAATTAGTTAGGCGTACTGAGTGCAGTTCATTATCTGGTAAATTTGTGGGCAATTTAGCCATGTAGTTAGATTTTCTCATCAAACGACTTCTTCCTAAAATCTCAGAAAACATGCTCAGAACCAAAATATCTAAATTTAGAAACTGTAAACAGTCAAACAAAAGGCATACGGAAACTCATCTCACTCATCTCAATCACATCTACCAAGACATTTGCTTTCCAAAAGGTATTATAGTTGTGCTCTGGTGACTCAGGCACTAAGTCAGAGGCCACAGTATGAACCGTACAAAGGCCCAGGACCCAGGTATGCAACGTGGAGTCAGGGAGGAGGATGTGGGGAACTACCAAAATAAATAAACAAAAAACATTTCCCTTCATCTCTTCCTTGAAAATCTTTCTTCCTCCTTTCCCTTCTTTTTCCTCTCTTAAAAAAAAGAGATTAGAGAAATTATCTTAGTTTGGGCACTCCAGTGTAGGGAAGGTTTTAATCCCGTAAGCCTATACTTCCACTATTTATTCTCACTTTAATTTTTAAACAGATATACTCAAATGACTCTTGCAGTGCTACATAATATTCAACAATGTGTTGAATCATTTATCTTAATATTGTACTGTAGAGACTCTTGAGAGTGAAACAGCAAAGATTTCACCATTAAAAATGTAACATAAATACAACCAGAACACTCTGTCCTTTGTGAAAGTACTTAAGAGAATATGGTCCTAAGTCACATAAAGTGGCTTGATTTGTAAACGCTGGAATTTAAACTATGGTTTGCTCTACCCAAAGACCTTTTTGGAAACCTCTTAATGAAAATAAGGGAAGACACATACCACTGGAGAGAAATCATGTAGCACGAAAATTAATGAATTTTATTTGTGACTTAGAACAGAAGAATAAAATAGAAGAAATACTTCATTCTCTCCCAACTAGTTGATATTTTCTAGGATGTGCTGGAGTAAGCTGCAGAGCTAACACTTTCCTTCAACATACCTCAGGATGATCCCCATGGATTTGGTCTATCCTACTACTATCATGATAGAACAATTCTTATTTTGTGAGCCCTTTTGTAAACTATACAGGCTGCTTTCTTGTTTTCAAAATTAAACATTCTTTTGTTGAGCATAATTTCAATTGGAAGGAAAATCTTCAAACTTTGTGATTAGTTTTGGTATCTTTAATTTCAGAAACATCTGTTTTTTCTGCTTGATGATAAAAGTTCCTTACCATCTTGAGTACTTCTTTCTTTATCAGCTTGCATTACTGTCAGACATACTGATTCAAACCCTGAATGAAGGCATGCATGGGAGTTAGTTTAGTTAATTTTAGAGCAAGACCCATTTCAAAGAACCATTGTGAGAAAACGAGAGCTGAATGGGACAAGAAAATCTTGAAGATAAGCACTCAACTTTAAGGAGAAGTTTCAAAATACCTGAGAGAAATGGGAAGTCATGGTCAGAACAATATAAGGAGATTATTCATGGATATGATGTTTTATCACTACTCAATGACTAAGTCATATCAAGCAAGGTGCCAGAAAAGTCAAGAGCTTTTGTACAAGCTCTTACTCTGGAAAATAAGATGACCATAAGATAAGTATGCCCACACCCTCATTCTGGAGGAAGTGTTTTTCAGGCTGACATGGGATGACTATTTATGCAAAGGCAGAAGTCTCTGAACACCCAGGAACATTGCAATTCTCTGTTGAAGGTCACTTCTTCGATGTCCCTAAAATGGTACATGAATTAATAACTTTTAGCTGATACAGACTATATCAGTAGACTCCAAAACACATAACCTCAATGGCATACGGACAAAATAAATAAGATGACATCAGTTCAATCTAGTGATATTTCTTAGACAACTTTTATATTCCTTTACTCCAAGTTTTTCTCTTTGACAAAGTAAGTTACTACAGTTCTGATTTCATCTGACACTACATATACCCAGGTAAATTATTATTTTTTAAATTTGATGCCATTAGAGCAAAATACTTTAATCAAACTAGTATCAAAGATAAGTACATTGTCATATGAAAAGATTACCCCAACGGTTAAATGTTTTACACAACTGAATTCATAGCAGTATTTTCAACGAAATTTACTTGATATTACCTAATTTCTTCCTTTTTAAAATTATCTCCAGCCCCCAAACTCCAAACCAGTCTGTCGGTTTTATAGGGGTTAATTTTAGCTGCATGAGTCATAGGGTTGCACTGATAACTTATCTCTTTACTTGAAAAATTGGAACTCATTCCCATGGTTTTATAAAATGGAAATGTGAGAGTAATAATGATAAACGAAAACAAAAATATTGTCCATTTGCTCTGTGAAGAAAATTAAGTTTCCAACAAAATTGATGCATTTAAATTTTGTGTACATTCCATATATTTGTCCTTTTTTTCTGGAGACAAGTTCTGTTGTTTTAGTTAGATTATCTAAAGAGTCAGATGTCAAATAAGGTGTCAAATGATTAATTCATTAATTATCAACATCAATTTGAAGCCTTAACATTATTTTGAAGAAAACAGCAGTCTCAAAGTAAACTGAAAACCCAATATGCCAGAATATATTTTAAATCAAATAGGAAATGAGGTGAATAAAATGATATTCTACGAAGAAAAATAAAACCACCTGGTTAAGAGGAAGAAAAGCAGTGACTTGTGTAGTGATTAAGTGACTCTGTAGAGGTAGACAGGTCTTGAGTAAAAAGTTTATCCCCACAATCATGTAACAGGTACTCGTGATGAATTGTCTTTCATCATTCTTGCTAACTAGACTTCCATAGAGAAAATAATCAGGCAAGCCCTAGTGGAGCAGCAGTTAGGTCAGTCATCTCCAAGGGAGCACAGGCCACTTACCCCAATGTGAACAACTAACTAAAAATAACTAAACTGTGTCTTCCTTCTCTCTCTTCTTGCCTGCCTATTCACAGTCATTCCTGCCTGTAACTTTTCTTAAAAAAAAAAAAAAAAAATCATAGCATAGGATATCTATACATAAGTTTCAATATGAAAGAGCTGGTGTTCAGTTACTTATTTTTCTCCCCACACAATGATGACTGTATGTGAGTGTGTGCTCAGAGTTGTGTGGAAAAGGACGAGAGAGTTCAATGAAGCAAAGACAATGCGTGCTGATAGTAACAACCTTTATACTATAACACGAAAACCGAGTACACTGTCATCGCCCATGTAGTCATTTACCAAAAAAGTTAAAAATATATACTGGAAAGGTAGGTAATATTTGAAGAGCTTCTCTGCTTTGGCATAAAAAAACTTCACTGAGGCAGTATTATAAACTATATTGTACTCTCCAGTAGAAAGAAGCTTTCTTGAAAGTGAACTTTATTTTTCATGTTAGCATGTCATCAGAATTCAATCCTTAAAGTTGCCATTGATTATTTTAATGCTACTAAGTCATAACTTTATATTAATATAGTAGCTACATTCTGAGATGATTTTCTTCAGAGAATTCCAAATACTTAACATTTGATGCCTGAAAATCTCCCAATCTGACAAATTCATGCAACTTCAGATCCCTTTTTATTGTGAGCATTTATGTCTATTATATATCAGTAAGATGAGATAGAAAGTTAAAGCATGGGAAATTTTATCAGTAATGTTTTTGTGTAAAATGAAATCATATATATGTTAGCTATGAATATACCTAATATATTCTATCACTTTTTATTTGGCATGTATTTAGAATTTTTACTATACGATGAAATTTAAGTAACATTAGCCATGAATGTGGAAACTGACATTCAAGATGAAGTACACATTTTACAGATAGTATTTTGTAATTCTTTATTTATGCTATTAGAACTAGAAAGTATGTTAATACTTGCAGATTAGATTGCTTCAACCCTGTAGGCATTATTTATGTATATTAAATGTCAAAACTAAAATGACAGATGATTTCTGAATTCAATTAGAAAAATAATATGCAGTGTCCCCAAAATAACATGGAGGTAAAGTAAGAAAAGCATCATATTCAAACAAGCAGAGATTCAAATTCCATTTAATTCTTTTAAAATGTTATTTTCAGGAAAAATTTTACCCTTTTCTAATTATTTATAGAATTTACCAATATGAATGAGTTTCTACCAAATATACTGACAAAAAAAAAATCAAAGTAATTTTCTTAAAATCATACTCATATGACGTGAAAATGAAGGAAAAAAGTATATGGTAAATGCTACTTGATTCTCATTATTTTTGTCAAAAAAGTCATCCTGATAGTGAAAGACAGAAAAATCTGGACCATCATGCTTCCAGGTCTGTCTTCTAATGACATGTACAATTGTAACAAAAAAATACTCAGAAAAAATGTACTTTAAAAACAATAAGAATGCTTAATAAATACACAGAAATTATATTTATTTGCCATAAGGACATTTAATTTTGACTAGAGTTTAATTTATTAGAGTTTAATTTTTTAATATAAAACTTGCCAGTCATGGATAAATTAATTTAATAGGGGTAAAATCTTTCCTAAGGAAGGAGAGGAGAAAACTAGAATGACTCCCTAGTATTTGGCATAAATGACTGTGTGGATGAAAGTTTAGACGAGACCAGGTGTCAGGGAAGAGATGAAGAATTCTCTGCCAGGCATAACAAGTGTGGGCTGTGTCTTGGCTAAGCAAAGAAAACAGTTGGAGAGTAAAATAGTAACTTTTTTTTCTCTCTAATATTGCTTACAGGCAAGTTACATGATTAAATGAAGAAGGTAGAGAAAGCAAGACATTTATAATACAACAGACAAATGACAATGCATTGCTAGTTAGACAGCATAATAAGTACATCTAATTTTCTCTTTAAAATCCATTTATTCTTCAAAGCCTTAGATCATCATCAAGGGACCACATTTTTCTACTGAGGAATTACAGAGGAGAAAAATGAGATTTTATGAAATAGTCCTATTGTTGTGAGCAAACTTTTTGCAAATAGCTCTTAAAATAGATTTAATAAGAGAGTAAGGTCACCATTCACGTCCTTCCAGCTACTAGTGTGAAATATTTTCACTATTTTTGTATCTTGTGCCTCTATGGTATTAAAATGATATCCTTAAAGCCTGTTGTTGCCCATACTCTCAAGTTACCACTTTATAGTTATCTGATATTTTACACTTCTTAAATTTTTAAATTCTTGCCAATACAAAATTTCCCTAGTAGTTTGCAACTTTCTAATTGCAATTTTAAACCAGAGTTTATGATAAAATGATCAGTCTGCCATTCATATAACGAAAATCACATAAGTATAGCACTCTCAAAACCTGTGTGGCTTCAAGCATCTTTCTAGGATATGAATGTTTAAATAATTCTGTGAAAGATTCCTTTAGGAGGAAATACATCGTATTTAGGTAGGCAAAGCTTGGAAAATATTTCATTAAGAATGTTAAATTAAATTCACAACAACAATTTTTGCCAGAGAACTATTTCCTTTAATATTCTCAAGCCAGAAGCCCAATGTGAAACAGATGAGTGAGTTCTGAGTGTTTTTAGAGAGTGAAGAGACAGTGCAAAGCTAAGAGAGACATTTCACTTATCCTTTATTTTTCTCTTTCACTACTGGTTTCCGGCTCTTTTCTGTAAGAGTTAAAAACAATGTTCAACACAAATTTTGAAATTTACCAAAAAATATTCAAAGTGAAACTTTCATATTCTAATATAAGATCAAAAGAAAGGTACAAAGGATATGGAATGGTACATAAAAATTAAATTTCGCTTGATAGTAAACTTTCATATATTTGCCTTAGAAGGAACACAAGTTAGACATTTGATACATTTAAATTTAAATAAACATTTAATTTAATTTACATTTAATATTTTGCTCTCCACAGACCCTGGTCTGTGGGCTTTAAATGAACTTTGCCTGAGCCACAGGGTGTGCCGCAATATTTAATTTTAATAATATTAAAACCTGAACTAGATGTAATGGCAAGAGTTTATATTACAAAATAAATTTTTAAATCATCAAGGACCCAGTTTATTAATGTGATTTTGTTACTAGTTTCTAAACAGCACTTATTATGTAAATACATAAAAATAGGGTTAATAATTGGTAAATATTAAGTGATAAATACAGAAAGGAGTAGAGATTTAGGATATCATTTCATAAATGATCAAGATATACTGAAAGAATAGGAAAATAAATCAAAGGGTCATAAATATAATAGCTAAAAGGTATGATGTTTACCACAAAGATTGTTCTAAGTGATTCTTATGATAACCTAGTTTAGTCATCATAACACTGGGAGAGAGGTTATACATACCCCTTTCCACAGATATAAAAACTGAGAATTCAAATAACTTTCTATATGTGTGTCTGTATCATGAAAGTCAAATAAAAATAGGACTATGAGAAAGACAAAAATGTTAGCAATGATTATAATAGTTTATTTTTTCCATGTGCTTTTCTAGTTTCTAAAGTTGTAATGAATTATTATTAGACAATATAAATTGCAGTTTTTAAAAATAGCATAATAAATTCAGTGTTTGTTATCTCCTTGTTTGGATGGGAATCATGATGATGGCTGCCCAGGAGATGTTAAAATTAAGATGACAATCAGCATATAAGATACATGGGAAGCTGAAGTACAGTAAGCCAAAATGGCATGTTAAGTTAGAGATCAATGACTATGCTGTACATGTGTGATTCCTAGTTACTAACATTTGGACACTTCCTAAGACAAGGGAAATGGAAGAGTAGTAAATGGTATCTAAAATAAATATATTAATTCTGGTAACACAACTCATCAAAGTTTTGCAAATGTGAGTAAGTTATGACAGCTTTTCAGGGGACATGATTGACATGTTTGGTATTGGCTTCCATTAAGTAGAGGATGGTCCTTACTCTGGACATATACACATGATCACTATCTGAAAGTCATCTATGAGAAAACTGGAGAGAAATGAGAGGCTGTGCTTATAAAATATGCTCCAGTTTAATATCCTTTAATTAAAAAATACATTTAAGCTTATTTCATTAAAATACACTTTAAAAATTTACATATCAAAGTACTCATTATTTTTCAATCCTTAAGCCTAGTTTCCTATAAGACTAATTTAGTAGCTGGACCCAAAGGAAGCAGAACCAGATAATAATGGATGAGTAATGAGAAAACCAAATGCATATTTCATCTATAATATTGTGAGGTATGTACAAAAATAAGAGTGATTTTAGCATCTTGCTCAGAGTAACACTTCAAAATTCAGTGGGTTTATACCAATCATAAAAGGATAGTTCAATAATAGGGCATATATTGACATAGTGTTTTATTTTAATGGGTTAAAAGGAGAAAACCATAATGATCTTTCTAGATATGGAGCAATTTTTGATAAAATTCTGTGTTCTTATTTTTAAAAGGAAATTGTTTCTGAAAACTTCAATATATTTTAACATGTCAGGTGGTTACAATCATATGTATGTGTATAAAATAATAAGGACTATACTTGATGTGCAGAAATTGAAAACACACAAAACTCTCTTAAAAGTCAATTTTAAAGACTTTAATAAATAAATTAGAGATAAAACACACTGTTGGATGCTAAGATTCAAAAATATTAAAAGTCAATTCCCCAAATTAATCTTTAAATTACCTACCACCAAACAAAATTTCACCTGATCTAAGGTTAAGCCTGTGAGAATACATATTTCAAAAAACATTGATAATTAATGTTGATAAGGGGCAAAGGAAATATATATATCAAATAAGACTCTCACTTTTTAGGGAGGTTTGACAATAGATAACAACAGTATTAATAACATTCTAGCCTCTTATCCAAAAGACTAGTGATGAGTGTTGGTGAAGATATGGAGAATAGGGAACTCTTAAACTTTGATAGGAATGTAAAATAGTACAGCAATTACGGAAAACAGTATGGAGATTCCTCAAAACATTAAAAATAGAACTATAATAAGACCCAGCAATCCTACTTCTGGAATTTTATCTGAAAAAAATGAAATCAATATCCTAAAGAGATATCTACCTGTACCTTCATGTTCCTTGCAGTATTATCCACAATAACAAAACGAGGAAATAAGTGTCCATCATCAGAAAAGTGAATAAGAAAACATGATACACATACACACCCCACACAAATGGAAAATTATTCAGCCCTGAAAAGGGAAACTCTGCCAGTTGAGACAGCATAGTTGAACTTTGAGGGTATTATTTTAAGTGAAATAAGTCAGAAAAGACAAATACTATATAATTTCACTCATCTCTGGAATTAAAAAAGTCAAATTCATCAAAACAATAGTAAATTAGTGACTACCAGTGGCATGGGGAAGATGGGGAGTTGGGTGCCATTGGTTAGTGGGTATCAGTTATAAGATGAATATATTTTGGACATAAAAAGTTGCTTGAAGATTAGATCCTAAATTTTTCCTCATATGCACAGACACAGAAGATAACTATGGAAAGTGACAGAAATGTTAACTAACTTTATTATGATAATCATTTCATAATGCATACATATATCAAATCATCACACTGCATGTTAAATTTATAAAAGGTATTTGTCTGCTGTAGCTTAATAAACCTGATAATCATTCAAAAGTTAGAAATAAAAATTAATATGGCAGTTTATCTATATCAGGCAGGTTTCTCCAGAGAAAGAGAGCCAAATAGATTGGTAGGCAGGCACACAGTAGGTAGGTAGGTAGGTAGTAAGTAGGTGGGCAGGTAAATACGTGGATGGATGGATGGATGGATGGATGGATGGATGGATGGTTAGCCCAGAAGGCTAAAAATTCATGTGAATGAGTTGATGTTGCAGTCTTAAGATACAACTTGTACAGGAAACCTGAACTATTGCTCTTAAGGCCTTTAATTGATTGGATGAGTTCCACCTATATTATCCAGGATAATCTCCTTTACTTAAAGTCAACTGTAGATGGTAATCACATCTGCAAAATACCTTCAGAGCATTATTAAGGTAGTTTTCATACCTCTGACTCACAAATTTTACTTTCAGGAAATTTCACTTTCAGGCAACGTGTGTTTCTTATATTCATGACAGTGGGACTATTCACACATTATTTCTAAGTGGTTTGATAGGAACATTTCTCAATATACATACACATAAACCTTTGACTTCTCCAAATCAAATTTCCTGACAAAGCCGGAATGACACTTGAATAACAATTAATGCTAATTCATGTTTTTATATAGTATGTCAATGTTTTCATGAACCCTAAGATCAAAGTTATCCTCTTCATACGGCATACCATTTATTTTCTAGTTATGGTTTTAGTAATTAATGGAACTCTTGATTCTGGTAAACTTCATTGGCCAAGTCAGATCAAGGTGTCAGCAGGAGGTCACAGAAAGAAGCAGAAGAAATGATATATACCTGGAAATAAGGGCAATAGGTCTGGAGGCCTAAAACTTCTACTTATATTTTAACCTCAGGTTCCAACAGCAAGAACAAAGCAAGTTGAGGCCTTTAAATAAAACAAAAAATAATAAGGTTAAGAGTTTAATTGCACAGAAGTACAGATAACATGTTCCATGATCTTCTGTCAGATGTACTGTTTTACCCTTACTACCCTAGGTTAGCAGCAATGCAGAGATTACCATATGTTGAATTTTTAGACAATCTTTAAGAAGAACTCTTCATAAAATTCAAGAATCACACTGGGACTAAAAACGTTTAGAAGGAAAAATTTATAGGCAAGCTATAAAACCTCTTGCTGTCAAACAAAGAGTCTGTACTACACGGCAGGACACAGCTGCACATGTAGGACACAAGCATCTTACAGGGTATGTAAATCTTACCACCCTCAGAAGGAAACGTTGACCAATCTCTTTAGAGCTGTACAGTTATTAATAATTTAATGGAGGGAGCACTCCACCTCAGATTTTATTGCAGTTACAAAGTAAAAGCTTGGCTTACCATGCTTCTTTAAAAAAATGTGTTGCATTATGTTTGTTCATCAATCAAATATTATATTTCAGATGCAAATGCAAATTGAGCCCTTAGGTTAATAATTGCAGACTAATATGGACAGATCTAATCTACTGAAAACCTTGGATTTACCACTGCACATAGTATTTTCACCCACAAGTTAATGTTCAAATCAGAAATTCTTTTGCAGCCATTTTTTAAAGCAATAATTGAAAATTACTATGCAATGTAACAAATCTAACAGAAGCAAAATAGTACTTTTAGTAGTAATTAAAAAGCAAAGGTAGTGTAAGTTCACAAATCATAATGATACCCATTTAATCTATTCTAAATATCATTTCAATAAACAATATAACAAAACATTTGTCTCCATCCAATTTTCTTAAATGTACAACAGAGCATATGTAAATATATACAAATGCACCAATAGCTCTATAATAAAAAAATAATGTCAACCTACACTTTTCCTGAAGCCTATTCTGACCTCAAGAAAGACTGTTACAAGCATAATCAGAGGAGGAAATTGAAGAATTTCAGTCCCTGATGTATTATAAAAGGGAGAGAGGAAGAGACGGAGAGAAGGAGAGAGAGAAAGGGGCGAGAAGGTGAGAGAAAAAGAGAGAAAGAGAGAGCATTTATACTGAATATTTGATTATTGAAGGCCATACTCATAAGCAAAATATTTTCCCTCAATTACACCTAATTATTTAATTGTTTACATTTACTAATGAAATGAAACAACACAAAACAAACAACTGTAAGGGGTTGCTTTTTATTAAGTACATAATCATCAATCAACATGTCCAAAAAGATTCTTAAAATTATATGAAGCTGGTCTGTTTAAATAGAAAAGCATATTTTATCCCAATCAATGCATAAAAGTAAAATTATCCATAACTGAGGCATGTTTCTCTGCTGTGCAGTTCAGCTGTAATGATCCCCACACACTGCACTTGCACATCAATTACGATAATCATAATCACGGTCGTTAAGCTGAATGTTCATTATTATCAGGATGCTGGTGACAGCAGATTCAATCACCGGGTGCAATGGGCAAGCAGTCACAGTCCCACCCAAGTTTCTGCAGACAGCGATGTGCCACATTAAATCTATGATGTGTTCCACATCCCACTCTATTCCAAAAGCTGTAGACGGTAAAGGTCAACTTTATGTTCTGTGCAATATGCTTAGGTTCTCTAAATTAATTCTTTGGAGTACTAGATATTTTTATGCTTTGTAGCTTATAAAATCCAGTTTAGGACCAAAATGCATGTGGAAATAACAAAAAAAGGACTGCCATGCTGTTGTAATTCACTTACAATAAGGAAGATGAGGAAAGACTATCAACACGAACCATCTTAAAGGTCTCTTCCTGAATCTTGGAAACATGGAAAAAATTAAATGATTCCACTAAAATTAGTCTAAAATGAATATGGAAACTCTTTCTAGTTCAGAGAAAGGCCTTATACTATCATTTTTGCTTCAATAAATATTGACATGTGAATTTTTGACAATCAAACGCATGTTTTTAGTATACTGAACTTTGTATTATCCAATACTTTTAGATCTACCTATGGTAAACAGTGATTGACTAGTAGATTCTCCTTATTTGATTTTAGTTCAATTTTGTATATCACAATCAGCACAATAAACTATTTATAAACATCAAGTGTTTCCATTAACTTAAAAAGTTTGACCATTTGAGACACAGCCACTTTAACTTGGGGCATTTTGAAAATAAATTAAATATAAGTAACTTAATGAGGTATGCATTCTTTTATTATTGATCTCCATACTTTCAAGAAAATGATTTCCACATGTTAATTTTCATTAAGGATTTTCATTATTTCAGGAAAAACAGTATTATTTGTTATTAATATGTTGATTTTGTAATGATTTTATAGTTTTCTTCAAATCACAATAGCATTGAAAATAAACCAAAATATTATATATTTGATAAACTGATTCCATGTGCATTTCATTTTATCTGAGCAAATTTGCTATATAACAGTTATTGTTTCTGCTGAACAAGAGGCTAAATACATAATGAGGACTATACTTTCTACCTTCTATAATGTAAGATATTTTGGCAGTTTCTCAATTCAGAATTTTCTATCTAAGGGTTAACAAATATATTCTGGAATCAAATTAGAAATACTTATTTGCTTTCTTCTTTTTTACATCATATATAATACATATATATATATAAGATATACACATGTATATTATACATATATATATATACACATGGTATACCTGTATCTATGTATACAAATATCCATACACCCATCTACTCTCCCATTCATCTAATCATCTCTCTAACCACCTGTATCTCTGTATCTATCTACTGATCTCCTTATCTTTCTACATACATATATACGGAGATTGAGCAATAGCAAGCAATCATCTCCATGACTGAGATTTTTCATAACTCTATTCTGTGACCACAGATTCAAGCCTTGAATCCTTGACTTTACATAGGCTAATGATCCATGCCATTGATCATAGGTTAGCTGAGCCGTAAAACAAAAGAATCAAATACTCTTTTACTGACATAGGTTAATAGCAGCATCTTTACATAAAATTGTTATAACTTTGTAACCATTAAGACATTAATTTTAATGAGAATATTTACCTTTGCTGTAATCAGTGTATATAGTCTTTGACTTTTAAAAGAAACATTTTAAAAATGTTACAGTAAACTCACCTTGTCACAGATCCATTTCTTAGGATTTGCATCTCGGAAATGCTGACATCCGTAAGAATCAAGACCATAATTGCTTACTGCATGTATTGATGGGATGTACTTGGGATTTTTATGGTAGGTAGAAAATGGCATAAACCTGAAAGAATAAGTGATATTCTTAATTTGATTTTTAGAGACATTTGAGTTCTTTAAGAAGTAGCAAAGTATAGTGAAAATAATACATGGCTTGGGATCAGAATAACTAGATTCCACTTGAACCTATGCCATTAAGTATCTACTACTAAATTCTACTAAACAGAGACACCAAAATGTCACAGATACTAAAATGTGAATCTCAAATATTTTGTAAATATAAACAATGCTAAATATTTTGCAAATATAAACAATAATAAACTAATGATGCTAATTAAGTCAAAATTCATCATGTGAAATAAAAAAAAGAAAAAGAGAAAAAGAGCAAGCTGAAAATAAATAAGGCAAGAGGAAAGATTCTGCTGAGAATATTCTGAAATTCAGACTTTGAAAAAATAAAACTGAGGTTCAACACATATATTGAACTATTAGCACATGCCAATGCTTTTATATATATTATCATCTAATTATAAGAGTTTTTATTAAATCTCAATTCAACTGAAAAAATGTCATATTCATAAGCTTGTTTAAAAATAACGAGTTTAGGGAAAGCAGTGTTATTTCATCATTTTTTACACCTCTTTACATTTTTTTATGAATGTTATTAATAGAGTATTTTTAAGCATTTTTTCATAAGAAAATATTCTCTAAGATTATTTTAAATGAAAATAGAGCTTTGAATTAAACAAAATTATACAAGCATGAATTACATATGCTCTTGGGTGAGGTGCCCTCATAGAAAACAGATTATGGTCCTTGCAGTGCTAATTTGCACATGGGAGGGACATCACACACACAAAAATTAATGTGGCCCCAATATCCCTGAGTATGCACAGGAGGTGCTATGAGCCGGCTGCTGCATTTACAGTTCTTATCACTTCTGAATTGTATTTTAATAGTACATTTTTCTTTTGTGTTGGAACAAAATTTGCTTTCTCAAGGGAATGGATAGCTAAGAAGACAAGGCTGAAAGACTAGATATTTCCCTGTTGATGAATTAATTTTACTTTCATTTATCCATAATGTTTCACTAAAGTAACATATATATACACACATGTATATATGCACATACACATGTGCACTTAGGATATGAATATTATTAAGTGCATATGCATGTATATATATTTGATGCTTGATAAAATATTTAAATATTTGTCTTCAAATTAGGAAGAAATACAATTTTTTCAGTAGGATTTGCTCTATGGAAGTATGACTATATTTGAAATCCTCAAAGTCGCTTTGAATCAAAACTTTAGCTCATTATCAATTACTTTTAAAATATATTATCTTTTATCAGTTTTAAATACAAATTCAGAGGTACTTTATGCTTGTGAGCACATTTTTTCAACTTAATATTTATGGAGGTAACTTTGTTTTACGGAATAATATAAATCCATATGTGCAGATTCCTCATTCTTCAAATACATGTCAATGCACTCAGTCCACCACCAAATTGTAGAGTTCTTCGCCATCTATTTCTAATTAATTGAATACCATTGTGAAGAAGATGAAGATTTATTATTATATTTTTAATCTCATCAAAGATACAGACCTGGCTGAAAGTCTTAAATACAATGTGATATTTACATGGTATATACATTAGTTATTACAATCTAAGCAGTTAGAGATGAACTGGTAGACATGTAAGGAAGCAAAAATGAAAACAGTCAACTTACTTCAGAGAAAACAACTGCATATATATTAATATATTATACATACATGTTAATATATTAAACAGTCTTCATACACTAAATATTAATATAATTAGATTACTAGATATATTATCATTTATATAAATGGTTATATACTTATATTATTGAATTATAATATGTATATTTAAATTATTTTCAAAATAAGACTAACAAGTTATACTTTTTTCTTTATAATTGTATTTCATTTTTCCTTCTTTTTTTATTGTCCTACTATTATCACTCATAACTCTAGACTTTCCTCCAATCCATTTATTCTGCTGTCAGATAATTCAAATTTATAAATACTGAACCCTTGTTGCTTACTCACTCAAGTCTGTATTTTTCAGCCCAGCTGCTAGGTCTCTTAGAATGCACTAGGCCTAAACTTGCTTGCATTTCTATTGATACCATTCTTCTTTCTTTCTGTCTTTCCATCTTACCTCTGCCTTCATCTATGCTCCTTTTTCTCAAACGCTGATCCATGCACCACTCATCTTTAAAATTCATCTTAATACACGCTTTCCTATGCAACCTAGTCATCCTACTCCAATCCAGACTGTTTTTTTTTTTTTGTTTTAGTATTTATTCATTAAGCAAGCATTAAAATGGTATCCTAAACATACAGAGCACTTTGAAAAACACCATAATATAATAATGGAAGATGCATTGTACCTAGAAGGAATCCATTTTGTAGCAGGTGAATTCTCCTTTCCTCCATTAAAGGGCTCATAGTATGGGGTGGAGAAGGAGACAGCACTGTATAATGTATTCGTTTTTGTGATGGAAACAAGCACAAAGGGCAATCAGGACACAGAAAAGTCCTATTTGTATGCACAGAGTGTTAGAGACAGGATGTGGGAACTTTATTCCAGTTACCACCTCCTCCACCTCTTCTACATCCTCCACCTCCTCCACCACCTCCTTTTCCCACCTCACCTTCCACCCCCTCATCTTCCTTGTCCTCATCTATTTAAAGGAAAGGCGTAGGCAGGAATGGAGGCGAGCAGAGGTAGGAAAGCAGGAAGAGAGAGGAAGAAGCATTGTATCTGTTCATCACAGTTTTCAATATAGTCACTCTTTCACATAGGAACAGGGAAACAGCATAACAAATAAGGTCTTAGGAACTTTACTAACTTAATATTTAAGTAACTGAACTCCTAAAGTTATAAGTCGTGATTTATTTCTAACAATCTCAAGAAAGAATGACTCTATATTCTATCGTTTCTTAACGAGGTAATAGCTGAGGTAATAAATCATCAAAGAATCTCTCAGAAAGGCAAGTATCAGTCTTTCTAATATACTACACAAAGTAGGAATCATTTTAGTTACTTTTTCTGTTCTTATAGAAAGCAGTACCTAGAACATGCTTCTATGAACAAAATGACGATCTTGAACTGCACCATCTTAGGCCTGTGACCTTTGCCCTTTTCCAGACATTTAATCAAAAACAGTTCCTGGAACCTTTGATCCACTCAACCCTATTCTCCCAGGAGAACAAAAACACCTGGATATATGCCCAAGATATTGAAGTCAGTACTTTTATAGCGATACTTTGCTTAGTTAGACAGTAAGATAAACACATACCAGAGAGAGATATATGGAGACCCCTTAGTTTTTGAGGGTATGTGGGTCTTGCCTTGAATGAAGCCCCATCCGTTAGCTCTAGTATCGAGGACTCTTGCATGTAAGTTACCCTAATAAATGACTATAACTGGTTATATTTCATGGACATGCCTTCTTCATCGTTCGGATATAAATCACCCTCTCAGTTTGGGGGAACTAATTTATTCCTACAACTGAACAATGCTCAAAAGACGACAAATTATATTAGAAATGATCTTAGTCTACGAGCAGCTACTTTCATGCCAATTTTCAACAATGCAGATGGGGCAGACACCCCTTAAGTGATGATACACGAGTGAACACTAGGATTTTTTTTAAGGTCTCTTTGCTTAGAAGATAGATCTAAAATATGTAGAGGAGCAAGGATTATGAAATTTGTTATATTCTAAATAGAACAGTTATTTGATTGGGAGTAAAGAAAGAATAGGAGGAAAAAATCCACTAAGGGCAAATTAGGGCAAAGGAATTTCCTAACTCCAGAGGGAATTCCCTCTGCTCTACAACACCTAATTTGACAAGCAAAGGCATCTATGTATAAAAGCTTGTAAAGAGCTGATGAAAGAATTAAAGGAGAAAATATGAACAAAGCAAGTTGGTTTAACCTAATAAACGAATCAACAAACACATTTTTCATGTTATTGAAAAAGCACACCTCTCAAAAATTATTCTGTTAGATTGCATTATTTCAATCATTACTAGCATGTAAAAAATAGCAAATTCAATGTTGTGAGAGATAAATTATAACCAGCTAATTTCTAACCTTATCTGATGACTCAGTTTGTATACACCAATCATAGCCCCTTTTTATTATTGATAAAACACTTTGAAAAAAACACACAACTGGATACAAACCATTTGTCAGATATTTCTTAAATGGGATAAGAAATGCTTTATACCATTTTCTTTCCCATACTGTTCACATGCTCTTTTATTTTACCACTACCCTAAACATGTTTTAAAGCTGTATTATGCATAATTAATAACGAAAAGTGAATCATTTTAACCCTTCTGAAAAAGCTTAATCCTCTGAACCATCCAATTTATGATAAAGGGCTATAATATTCTGTATATTTTTATTTTACAACACAGAGTAATATAAGTTTTAGAATAAATGTATCAAATAAGTCTCTTTTACTTACCTTGAATATAAGAAATAAGATATATTTTCAATGTATGTATTAATAATCCAAATATTAAGAGAAACCTAAATAGTTCTTCAATACCAACAAAAAGATTTCAAAACATAGTCTAAAATCTATGAAGTTGCTTTGTTAGTAGAACTTTGGTTGAAGATACATTAAAAAAATGAGCAACAACTTGCTATAGAAATTAGACTTCACTTATGCATGAGGTCAGCTATCATTTAAGATTTTAATTTAACCTCAGTAATAAGGGCTGATACACAATGTATTTTACACTTAAGAGTAGAAGTCATAGCAGAAATTTAAAACTCATAAACAATTCAGGCAGCAGTATCAATAGTACAGGTTTTTCCTCCAGGGTGAAGACAGAAATGTATTATTTAAATCTAAAGAATACAAGGGGCAAAACTGTTTGTTTAACTAGACAGTGAGTTTATATTGCAAACTTCAAATTTAAATGGGAAGACATATTTTGCCTTTATCATTATATTTTTCTTACCTTAAGAAGAATAGAATTTGGATATATTATTATTATTAACAATCTCAAGCATGCTGCTCAGTAATTTACTTTATCTCAGAAACAACTTTATGATACCTATTTTTAAAGTTGTCTTTACTTTCCCCTAGTTGATTGAGGAAAAAAAAAACTTTAACAAAAAACTCTGATAAAAGATACTGAATTTAACTAACTCCACTAAATAGTATTCATACAGGCCATTCTTTTAGGTCAATTACATCAAATGTTTTAAACTAATTGCCAAAAGGGTTTAAAATGATGAGCTCAGGTAGTTCAAGGACTTCTATGGGTGATGTAAAGAACATAAAATTAAGATGAAAATAAGACTGTGGAAAACACATGTATAAAATATACTTTAAAAAAAAATCTAAAAACAAAATAAGCTGAAACTAAAAAAAAAAAAAAAAAAAACTAAGGAAAATCCGATGTTCTTTTTTGAGTCAGTGAGTTCTATCCAGAGATGCATAATCCAAACTGTAGTCTGTAGATGAAAGGATTCCATTAGCAACTAGACCATCTGCTCTATGAAGACAGGAGTCCTCTATCTACATTACTCATTGCTACATCCCCGATGTCTGACACAGTGCCTAATACTGAATGAATGAGTGAAGAAGTTTGCAAAATACTACATATTATAGGTCCCCTCTTTGATGTTCACACTAAATAAATGTACATTCAAGACTAAGAAGCCTTGTTCATGCAAAAGGAAAAAAGTTGAACTCTTTTAAATATATTATTTTCCTAAATCTATTTGCCAAAAATTCTGTGACATCTTCCACGCTAAGGTTTCAAGACACGTTGTTTGGAAAATACTTTTGAGAGTCTGAAAAAGAAAAAGACTGTATGAACTGGCAGTATGAACTCATTTTTATTTTTACTTGATTTCTCTTTCCCTGAGAATGATTTTAGTGATCAGAAATATTAGAACAAATCAAACAAACCCTAGTTCGAGCCCAAGCTCAGTATGTAAAGGACAACAATGTACCATTTGCAAATCATTATACTAAATGTATTCCAGAAGTCTGGGCTCTGCTCTAGAGCAGTTAAAACATCTATAACAAAGGTCTCCCCTTTCTATATCAAGAAAGGCCAGTTACGTAACGTGAATGAGTCAGATGCAACAAAGACTGTGACTTTAATCAACTGTTGCTAGATGAGACTGTCGGTCTGCTGTCACTAGATCTAACTTGCAAAAGAAGCTGGAAAATCTGGATTTTTTAAAAAGATTCAATTACTATTTTTAATTATTTCTTAAGTTTTAGAAAATGGAAGCATTTACGCATAATACACCTGGAGGTTGTATGCAAATCAGAAACTACTGGTTTGCGACCTCTGGTTTAGAGTTTACAAGCGAACATCTAGTTTTGTCAGTGAATTCAAGTACTCTAACCAAGATAAAATATATCTCAAATTACTGAGCAGACTCTTGGATATGATCACCAAATCATTAGTTTTTCTCAAGAAAATGTGAATGTACTAAAGATAAAACAAAATAAAATGAAAAACAGAAGATTATAGATTATATAATATATGGGTGGCTTAGGCTGATGCTAATTTTCAGTGAGACTCTAAAATAGAATATTAAAATAAAATAAAAATTCTAGAAAGTGGTGTCTGTATTATATATGTCTATATGTGACGTATATGTATATAGTGATACTGACATCATTTTAATGTCAATATGTTAATATTAAGTTTTAAATTACAAAATTTAAAACCATAAATTAAAAAATATGTATACACATATAGGCAAAGTGAGAAAAATGAAGACAGAGATACTACCACAGAAAGTAAATTTTAGACATGAAATATGTTAAGTCTAAAAAGAATTTGACAAACTCTTTTTTGATATCCTTAAGAAAATGAGAAAAGAACCAGATGATTTTTAAAGAAGAAAGCAAAAGCTATCCGTGAATGATTTCCTAATAGCCAAGCCTGATACATATTTTTTTAGTCCTCATTCCACTTGAATTCTGCATCAAGCCATTCATCCACCTCTTTTAGTGATTTCTCATCTGTTTTGATCTGCACAATGCCTCACGGTTTTCTTTCATGTTTCCTCCATTTCTTGACTGAGTCACCATTTTCTGCCAATACCTTGGAATTAAGGATTAACTGGACCTGTGCACTAGAATCACATGGGCTTATATTTCAAACATGTATGTATACTGAGTCAAAATATCTATGACTGAGACTCAGCAACGCATGTGGTAATGCAAATACGTAACATTAATGAAAAACCACTGTTTCAGCACTAAAGCAACTCCCAGAATTCTGTACATAATCTCTCTATAGTTCCTTCCTGGGAGATTCGTCCACTACCAAGGTGTTAAATATTGTCTGGTGATTTCTTCATCTCCATATGCAATGCTTTTCTCTAACTTAAGACCAGTGTTTGCAAAAATGCTTACTAAAAGATCTAGAAAGACAACAGAAAACTCAAATAGTCACGCTCAAATTGGACTTATATCCAAAACCTGCATCCTATCAAACCAAGAATTCTTATATTTTTCTTAGTTAAATAAGAACATAATCATCAGGCCAGGGACCTCAGTCAGAAAATAGTCGTTAAGGCATTGGAGAACCCTATTCCTGGATACTCAAGTGGAGAGAATTCTAGACTCAAGGCCCTACTCTCAGAAAGCACTCTCTTTGATATAATGAAACACACCTTCCCCCACAGACCACAGTTGTGGTCAATTCATGTACTAGCATACCCATTAACTTAATACATATCAATCATGTTTTCATTGTGTTCCAACACTACAACTTAGGTGGACTAACTGATTATAGAATTGAACAAAATGGATTCTCTTTTGGAAATTTAATCTGAACAACAGAATAAGCTGTGGGTTCTAGAGCCAGAAAGTCATTTTGAATCAGAATTGGGGTGGCCATTATAGCTAGATGCAAGCTGGCGATTCTCAGAAAAGAAATTATGAGACAACAGATAAAGCGAGTCTGTATAAAGAAGAGAAGAAACAGAAATGTAGAGAAAAACAGAGATGCCATTAGTGAGAGGAATCCGTGACCAAGCAGCAACCCAAGAGTCAAAACAATCCACTCTTTTTGATTTTTTTGGTTGCTCATCTGTCTATAAAATACATTTATGTATCTCTTCAAAGGCATCCTTAATTTCTTGAGCTACCTTGAGTGGATATTTGTTTTTGGCAACTAAGAAAGCTCTAGAGAGAAATCCTAAATATCTCTCTGTCCCTGGCCACAGCAGGCACATCATATGAGGTTGACTCCTAAATCTGGTTTAGGGTTTCTACTTATAAAGCGATTTGTCAGCTTTTCTCTTTCCTTCCATTACCAATGTCCTTGTTTGACAGAAAGCCCTCTTTATCTTTGAAATGGACTGTGACAATTCTCTAACTGGTCTCTGTTGCCAGTGACACCCATTTCTTAACTCTCAGCATTACCAGTAGAACACTGTTTAGAAGCTCTGGATTGCTTTCACTGTGGAAATTAGAGCACTTCGATGGTTTACAGTCTGTTATGGCAAAGTCTAAATACCTTCTCATGCTTCCCATGGCCCTTTAGACTCTGGCTCCACCTATACTGTCCATCTCATATCTGCCTCTTTGCACGGAGTACCAGGGTGATGACTTAACTTCACAAGATACCTCGGAAGTCAAACTAAAACCCTCAGGAGCTGTCACTTTTAATACAGAGATGCTTTGTCCCGGTCAACTTTCCGGGCCACACCCCTTTCACTGCTTGGCAAATTTCTGTCCAACTTTCAAATCTCTTCTAACCCCCCCACCTACTTTTGAAGTCTAAATCAAAACAGGGAAATCTGGGATGTATTAATTCTAATTACCAATATAAATATGTGAGTATGCAAAAAGATCTTCTTTTGCAAAAGAAATTCCACATTCCTCATATAATGATTGAAAGTCAATTGGCAAAAGTTTACTTAGGTTATATAATGTGTTATATTAGGAAGAGAGCTTAGAATATGATAACTGAAAAAAAGACTCAAGTGTGTTCATATGATTTGTCTGACATATCAAAAGTGTCTGTACTCTCCTCAGGTGTATCACGAAGTATTACAAGTGATTACCATGACCACTGTTTCATATCTTAAACTTCTGCTGACATAGATGTCTGTAAGTACAAAATTCTAGTCTTCTGTGGTCATTTATTTAAAAAAAATTCCTCTCCCCAGGAAACAGTGGACAAAAAGAGAGCACAGTTCTCACTGTACAGCCAAAGTAATAATAACGGGCTTTTTTGTCGATGAATTCTAGAACTTCTTAATTATACACAGGCTTATTATCTTGTATCCCCAGTGCTACAAAGTACCAGAACTTCATTAGAAAAAGTAAGCTGGAAAAATGAAGGCAGCACTTTGTAAATTTCCACTGGAAATTAGCGGGGAAGAGGCAGAGGAATACTGGATCAAAAGAGGGTAATCATGCTTAACTGTGCCCTAGAGCACCCGCATGTATAATACGATTTACACAGTAACTACCTCTCCTATTACAGCTTGTTTGGAGTATTCTGTGCTAATGGGGTTAGCTAATTTAGTATTTTAACTTAAAAAGACTCTGCTGATTAATAAATGTTGCACACTGTGCCAGTAATTAAAATAAATGGAAGAGTTACAAATAAAAGTTGAATTGTTAAGAAAACATTATCTGAAAATATATGATAATCCTTATTTATCATAATACAATAACAGTTCAGAAAATATGCAAATTGTAAAGGTCTAAAGTGTTTGAAAAATTACAAAAGTCAGAAAAGTTTTGAGATGTGCTTGTTGAATTTCCCTGTCACTATTCTTGAGGGATAAATATAAGCAGATCTCATCTGAACATAATACATTTTTTTAAATGATCTTTTCAAGTTTTTCAAGTGTTTAGATATAGTTTCTTAACTTTTTCCCGTAACATTGTTCCCAAGGAATTGTCTATGAAACAATGCTGACAACTAGAGACGATATTTAAAAGGTTTCAAAATGAGTAATCTACTATTTATCCAGTCTTCTTTTTGATTAGGTTGCAAATTTGAGGGAAATGAAGGCAGATACATAAGATTCATAGCTTTGGATGTTTTTCATTAATTCCAACAAATGAATGAGCTCAAGAAATTGAGGTTCTGGTTTTGCATTGTTACTAAATCCTATAAGCATTTTGCTCATACTGAACAACAAAGTGGTGGAATATGCACCCTAAAATATGTCACTTTGGTAAAGGCATTTCAAAAACAGGTACAGGAAGAGTGACCTATCTTCCCATTTTTCATTAAAATCAGGTGGTTATATTCCTGTCTGGACAATGCCTTTCCAGTAGTAGTTAGAAACCACCAGAGGCAGGTTGTCGAGGCTTAGAGAATTTTATACAAACAATCCTTGTTAAAACAGGTGTGATCTCTCTCAGCTCTCCTCCTACATTCAGGTTACTTTTCCACATTTCCTTCTCTCCGTTCAACCTGTATGCAAGCACTTAGGGTTTGCCACTTCTTCGGGTGTTTTTTTGCTTAGAAAAGTTCCTGTGTCACAACAAACTTACATTAAATACATCTGTATGTTCCTCTCTTGTTAATCTGTCTCACAACAATTTAATTTCCAGGCCCAGCTGAACCCAAAGAGGACAGAGGCAAAGTATTGCCTCTCATACAATAACTGTCAGAAAACTGGCGCCTTTCATTTTTTTTTTTTTGAAAAGAGCTGTCTGTACTTAGGTTCTTAAGAAAGCCTATTGAAGCTTGATTTAATCACAAGCTTCTCTTCATAGAGACACTCAAGTCACAATCATATATATGTATATATATATGTATATTTTAATCTTCTAAATGTTCATTCCTTAAACCTACAGAAGGAACTTAAATCCTTAGGGGTCCAAGGATTTCCTTCAAGTGTAGCTCAGGTTTATAACTCATCTAACCATTGAAGGCTGGCCTAGCAGTGATTTGAAGAAAATTTGTATTTGTTTCTGTTGCTGCGGAAAATCACAACAAGCTTAGGCTTACAGAATACAAATTTATCATTTTAGGATTCTGGAGATCAGAAGTTGAAGTGGGGCTCACTGAATTACCATTAAGGAGTGGCCAGGGTCTTATTCCATATGGAAACTCAAAGAATCTATGTCTTACTTTCCCTCCTCTAAATGCTGCCAGCATTTGCTCCCTGTGACCTCCTCCATCAGTCTGACTTTTTATACAGTCAAATCTCTGTCCCCGTCTTCTGCTTTATTTTTAAAAGTCCTTTGGTTTACCTTAAGGGGTACATTGGGTCCACCCAGATAACTCAGGACCACTGTCCCATCTTTAAGTCCATAATTAGATCTGCAAAGCCCGCCTTATCATGTAAGGTAAGTCTTTAAATGTTCTAGAATTAGGACTTGTACACTGTGGAGCTATTATTCTGTTCACCAGAACACAGACCAGCACTTCTGCAATGTCCTAAATCCACTCCATTTTGAATATAGTTATAGTCTGAGTAATTATAGTCTCCTGTGAAGCCAGGATGTCTACAGTTAGTAGAAGGTATGAAAAGATAAGAACTTAACACCTCTTATAGGCCTATATCACCTGATTTAGGATCATCCATCCTGTTCCATCTCTGCTCTCTTGATGGGTAAATTAAATATTCACTTTTCCAGCTCTTCTGACACTGTGGTTTTCCATTTTTTCACCTTTTAATAATAATATTGTTTTCCACTTCCTGGCAATGACTTCATTTTATATTTGAAAATATTCTTTGAAATGGTCTCTCTGGAAAAACCCTAAAATTCTCTCTGACCACAATCACCCATAAAGAGGAAGCATTCTACCATGAGCATAGCATTCTACCATTTTTAAGTTAAGGAACAATATCTGCATATATAACTATAAATGGAACAAAAATGCCTGGACAGGATATACCTGAAGTGGTTAATAGTAGTTGCCTCTCTGGAAAATATAACTGGATATCTTCCATATTACAAAGTTTTAAGTTTTTACAATAAACGTGTCATTGTTTTTCATTTTTAAAAAGTAAACAAACAATCCTTTTGAATTTTTATAGTGGATTTGAGCAGATTGAATAAACCAAGGGACATAGAAAATTTAAGGGAAGTAGAAGAGAACATGACTTATAAAGAAGAATGCAAAAGCTTAGTAGTTCTGGCATAGTTTCTTGTGGGACACAGCAGAAGATTAGCTAGAGAAATAAGCCTGGACCGACGAGTAAAGGGCCTTGTGTCTTGCACTAAGAAATTATGATTTATTCTGAAATTGATAAAAAAAAAAAAGCCACTAAAAGTCATCTTGACTGAATAAGAGCTTGCTTAAAATTCTCTAGTGTTGTTACAATAAATGCACTGAACTGGACTAAATCTAGACAGACCAGCTAGGCTTATTAAAACAATCAAAAGAAGACAAGATCCTAAATTAAAAGCAGTAATTGAAAATGATGGTCTGATTAGACAGCATTTGTGGACCAAGATAATGCTGGAGAAGAATACAGGGAAACTCACAAGTTCCAACCTTGGTCATAAGGTAGTACAGCAATTCACCCTCAAGAATGAGCAGGTCAGTGTGAGATTTACTGAGTTTGGAACCTCTGGTGGAGATGCAAAGATGGTAGGAGAATATACAGACATCTGGAATGTAGGAATAAGTAAGACCTTATGACATTTACAGTGAATGGAGTAGTAGCTGAATTATTTCAAATAATAGCAATCACTCAGAGAGATTATGTATAGAAAGTAAAGAAAAATGGTGGAATAATCAATTCTGCCATCACCTTAGTTGTAGTAGCCCATGACCTCTCATCAGATGATTATGATGTTCTTCTAGCGGGTGTCTTTCCCTTCAGCATATTTCCTCTCACAATCAACAACTTCATATTCTTTTTATAATACCCTTTTACTCAAAAAGCCTTAAATAATTCTCCAATATCTACGGACAAAGCCACACAAATTTTTTTCTCTCTACCTCCTCTCAAGTAAAAATTAGCTTTTGTCAACTTGGTCTTCTCGTTCTATGAATGTCGCCTGCCATCATATTTTTTCCACATCATCAGCCTGCTTTTATCTTTTCTCTATCAAAATCTTTAATATCTTTCCTAGTGCCCAACTCATTCCTATTTTCTAAAGAATACTTTCCTAAGTTACCAGAGTCCAGAGTACACTCTACATAAATGAAAAATCATGACCCTTAGTGTCTTTATCTTAAATTAATTTTCAAGAACTTATCTATGATAATTCTTATTCAGAATTTCATTAGGTTCCTGGTTATTTTTAAAGTTAGATGAAAAGAAATTTCATAAACAGAGACTTTGTCTATTTTATTTATTGTTATATATCCCTAATATCTAGAACTATTCCTGACATGCAGACATTTGTTGAATCAATAATTACTTCTTTATCTTCATACAATTTCTAGCTGAAATCTTCTCACATAAAGGTTATTTGGTGATTATTTGCTAATTGTTTATTTAATTTCTTAGCTTCATAAATGTGAGACATGAATAAGCAAGATAATTTTCTCCAAAAAGGCATGAGAAAGTGGAAGGAGTTAATTTAGAAACAAGAACAAATAGAATTTTTAAATGTCTAGCAAAAAACCCTCTTTCCTATGCCTTATGTGAAAAATATTATTGTCCCACATGCTATGCTTGTTGATAGACCATATTAATGGATGTGACTTTATTTGGAAACAGTGCTTATAGATATGAGAAGTATTCATACTGGAGTATGATGGGCCCCTAATCCAGTATGACTGATGTCATTATAAAAATTTTAACACAGACACACAGAGAAATGCTACATGAAGATGAAGGCAGAGGTTGGGGTGATTGTTCTAGCAGCCAAGATTGTAGAAAAACCAGATAGTCAGCAAAGAACAGAAGTTAGGGGAGAGGCCTGGAGCAGATTCCCCATCACACCACTCAAAAGAAACCAATCCTGCTGACACTTTGATACTGGACTTCTAGTCTCCAGACTGTGAGATAATTCACTTCTAAAGTTTGTAACCTCACTTGTGGTACTTTGATAAGGTATTAAACAAATCCACTTAGAAAATGTGTCTTTCAGAAATTCAATGAGAAACCTTCTATGGGGTTAGGACACAGTGGTCTATGAAGACCATGTCTTGACTCTGAACATGGTCCTTAATGTCTGGCTCCTGGGACTAGTGGATGAAATGCTGCCCATCTGTGAATCTGTAATTTCCTCCCTGAATTTCCATGTCTTACATGCAGAGTGATCTTGTTTGTAGCAAATATAAACATCATAGTAATCTATCTTTTATTAAGACTTTTCTGTTCTTGGCATTTTATACTCACTATCTGATTCAATTCTCAGTATAAACCTAAAGATAACATTTTTCTTCTCATTTTACATACAGGGAAATAGAGGCTCAGGCAGGCTATATTATTACATCATTCATCCAAGATCACCCTGTTGTTGTGCAATGGAGCTAAGACTTGAGACCACACAAATTTACTTTTAAAGCCTGTAGTCCCAATACTACCTCTGAACTGTGATACAGATATGATTATATATATATATATATACACACACATATATATATATATACACACACATATATAATCTTTTGCCTGCTAAGATAAAATTATGCTATCCAGAATACAAAACAAATTGTTTTCAGAAGAAACTACAAAATATCACTGTTTCAATTCACTGAAAAGTAAAATTGTTCTTAGACTTGCCACTAAGAGCAATTTCTTTGCCCTGTGTTAAATATATAACTTTGAATCTAAAAGTAATTTCTTTAGGCTCCCAACGTGCTTTATACCTGAGTGGATGATAATCCTAGAAGCACTCTCTGTCTAAAAGCTTCGGGTAAAGGGTCCTTACATCATAGCTGTGAAGATATTTACAGTAGGTAGGTGAATGCCTGTCTTTGGGGACAACATTGATATCTGATCTTTTTAGACTTACCAAGGAAAAGACTAAGAAGATTATTTCATTATGTTTATATGCTATGATTACTGTAGAAACATCAATGGAGTAAATTACTTGAGAAATAAATGTTATTTCATAAATCGTTGCCTTGTTGAAAATAGAAAATAATTGAATAATATAATAATATACCTCTTTAGATACCAATCACTAAATGGCATATTTTGCTTGAGTAGTTCTGCACAGCATATTAATTCCTATAATCTAGTTGGTCAGACAAATCTACCTCCTCAAAACTAATTAGAACTAAAAGTTTCTTATTTTTCTTATGCATCCTGTGTTGGGTAAGTTAATTATTGAACAAATCTGCTGAACACATCTCAGCTAATAATCACGCTACAAGTAATATTTGTACAATTAAAACTTTATAAAAATTACTTGAGATGCCTGTCAATTTCATTTTTCATGAGTCTGTGCAAAAATTTTTATTTTTCAACAGTCTCTTTGGAAGTATAAGACTAATATAACTCATATAACATATCTCTTCTGACAGATAAAGTTACACAAAATCACTGTGCTTAAAGGAAAGTGATTTTATTTTCATTATAGAACAAAACATACTTTGTAAAGTATTTTGGAATTATTATTACATAAATTGTAATGTATACATGATGAGTATAGATTATATATTATTATTATGTAAGTTAATAATTGAAGTTTACATGCTATAGTCAACTTATATATCTTATATGATATCAAAATTAATAGATTATAATAATTTATATTACAATAACAGAATGTCTTATTTAATATAAAAACAAGAGAATTATAAGATATAGTACAAAGATATGATACAGAATAATAATAAAAATTTTAAAGCCATTCTAGATTTAAAATATTCTATTTTATGACTTGATACTGTTAAGACAGAAGAAGTTACCTGGAGAAAGGTGCATAAACTGGGACCCACCTCAATGATACCATAAATAATAATCTAAAATAGCATATGTTATTAGATCATCCTTTACTTTTTTCACTCATCTTCCTCAGTAAAAGAAAGCAATCTCTTTCACTGCACCTGATTTATTAAATTATGTTACATGAGTGTATCCAATAGTTTAGTCCAAATTTAGCAAAATTTTTTGTTCTCTTGGATCATATTTTAAAAATATCATTAATACATGTTTTCATTAAATAATTAAATAAATAATTTTCACATTTGTATGGATAGTAGTCACTTACCACCTTGAAATGCCATTCATTCTTTTTTCCAGGTTTATATATATACACATATACAATATACATATTAGGAATATATATACATACATGTATATGGATATATTTGCTATCAATATTGTTATCAATATTGATCTATCTAAAACATATGCATGTTGAAAAATTTTTGCTTCTGAATAGGTAAAGAGGGATTTTACTTTTCTCACAAATAAAATACTCTCTACAATATTAGGAAACAGAAAATATTAGAGAATTTAAGATACCAAACACAGGATAGCTGTTTTTTTGACGTAAGATACCAAACACAGGATAGCAGTTTTTGATATAAGAACTCACATCTTGTCATTCACGTTCCGCGTCCACTGCTGTCTCCTGAGCTCCTGCCTGGCCTCCTTTAACTCATTGACTGGCGTGGTTACTCTCAAGGTTGGCTCCAGAGGTCGATAGCGCTGCTCTAGTACTTCGGCCACACTGCGAAAGGGTCCCTGTCCAGACAGTGTGAAGTACATTTCTTTGTAATATTAAGAATGACCAAAGCTACTGAATATTTATAAAACATGACAAGTTTACTAAATGATTGTTAAAGAGCAATTTGTTCCTCTTTGAATAAGAAAATACACATCATTTATCTTCAAGAAGTATTCACCCACATTATAAGTGATTTTATTAAAAATGCTTTAAATTAAGCAGAATTTTTCTTTCTTGCATCAAAAAAGTGTTCATACTAGAACTGGTAAACTTGTAGCTTTAGATTTCTTTGTCTTCTAATTTTAAAAAGCATGTTTCTGATGTGCTCTGGTGGCGCAGTGGTTAGGTCAATCGCCTCAGAAGGAGCAAGCCACACAGCCCTGGGTTCAAGTCCAAGGCCCAGGGAGAAGCAACCAGTGTTAATAACTAAATACAAATAATACAAATCCTCTCTCTTCCTGTCTGCCTACTCACCTTCATTCCTACCTACACTTTGAAAACAAGACAAAAAACCCTACATTTCTAGTATCATTAAAAAAGAATAGTCTCTTTTTGAGTAAGTAAAAATACTCAAAAAGATTCTAAACATAACTTTCATAGAGTCTGTCTGTAAGTGGAAATAGGACAAAATGTGCTTTTTTCATTAACATAAAGTTGCAGGTAAATACCAAATCTTTTACTTAGTTGGTGGCCTCAAAGACACAAAAGGACCATATTTTTAACTGTTTTAAGTATTCTTTATTTAAAATTCTAAATAGTATTGCTTAATAAATTTGATACAATAGCAACCATTTAATGACAGAAAAGAATGCCCTTAAGCTCCAACTATGAAAGTGATTTACAACATGTCATACCTTTAAATTAGTAGTTACTTATGACAGTTACTAGAATCTACTGGTTGTTTAATTATTATCATATTAAGCACAATACAAATCAGAGGTGGTTGGAGATTTTGCTGAGTCATTATTACATGCTGTTTTCTTTCTTTCTTTTTTTTTTCCTCACTATTGTGCAGGATAAAAGTGATATAAAGTGGACAAAGACTTCTAATCATATTCCTTATCTTTAAAGATCTCTTCTTTAAATAGGTTATCACTAACAAGACACAGCTGGAGTTACCGCAAGCACTGAGTGAAGACTGTGGGGCTAATAAAAAGAAATGATTCACGCCTCATTTATGTTCACTTATGTTTTACATTAATAGAAACCAATAATAGGAACCAGTTACCATAAAAGTCATGGACCGTAAATAACACAAATGGCAAATAAGTATCATCTAGTACTTTTCACAGCTGGACAGAAGGATTGCTATATTTGAAAGTAGTTAATGAATTTTTGTTGGAACTTTACTTTTTAAAGATACAGTAGCTTGATTCCAAGTTCACTATTAAGCAATCATTTTTAAAAATTTTACTTTGATAATATTTTATGGGTTAAATACATATTTGCATTATTAGAGGCAAATTACTTCTCTAGATTTTTTTCTTCATATGTAAAATGATTTTCTTTCAAAATCCAATTTGTGAGTTAACACTATAGTTCTTTTCTTGCATAGGTGACTGATGAGACCTAGAGTTTCCAAGACGCCTTCTAAGACAACCAGCACAAACATCGTTTGAAAGATTAAATAGTTCTTAGGATATGTAAAGTAACACAAGAAACATGCTTAGCACTGTATTTAGGACACAGTAAGCACTCAAAAATGGTATCCATGACCTTTTTTTTTTTATCATTTTTACTTCTATTATTATTAGTTTTAGAAGGAGTTTGAAAAAGGCATTGAGCATCCAATGGCCAAGGCTCTGAGTTTGAAGGGGCCAGTATTCATTAGGAACAACAGTACTCTGTGGCCACGCTCTGCCTTCTGATGTTTGTTGGCATATCCACTTGTAGGTTTACCTCACTCCTTGTTCTAGAATATATATTGCCAGTAAGACTAGGAAATGAAAGAAGAGGGCAAACTTGAGAACCTGAGCCGCACAATTTAGAAAAAATACACAGACCCAGTCTTCCTTTCGGGTTCACTATAATCTTTGTGACCCTGATTCTTCCGTAATAATGTCCATTTCTTGATGTCTTTCAGTTCTTGGTGCAGACATTTATATATCAGAGCATTACTGTCTTGCTTTCTCAACAGTCCAACTCCTGGTTAGCAAGATGTCAAGCTTCTCTTATGCCAAAACTTCCATTAATTGTATTTTGATGTCAAGTGGTCACTCTTACCAATCATGTCTGCGGTGACAAGTGGTCTCAACTATGGGACATAGCTTCAGACTTCAGATCTACTCATTGTACTCAGTTCAAAATACAAATCCCTAGAATACCTAGACCATTAAGGACTTAACTAAATCTATATTTTCTTAGACTTTCAAGTTTAGTTTTCCACTCTTTGGTTTTCTTCAACTCCAACCAAAGTCCTGATTAAGAGAGACAAATATTTTCACAAACTTCTATATTTTTAATAACTCACATTGTACTTTTAAAAACTTTCTCAAAGCTTAGATAATAATAAAGCTACTTTTAATACTTGGTACCATGGGGATGAAAGGAAAAGTTCCCCTATTTCTTTGAGGTTCTTCATAGACTGGGTGAATGAACAAATTAACATTAGGTATAATTAGTAAGAGAAAAGTCCAAATTTAACAACATGTGTATGGAGAATTCAATTCTGAGGTAGCTGGGGCACACCCACATTGATCCTGAGTTGGGACATGGAGGTGTCAGCGGAGAGAAGAGGACGTCTCCACTTGGTAAGGATGAATGACTCATCATTACACTAAAAGTACAGACAAATAACTCCACTTTCTACATTGTTCTAGCAAATAGGGACAAGAGACCATTTATGGATTAGGACAAGGATGGAAGCCCAGGGGGGGCAGCAGATGGCTTCTTTGATGAAGGGAACGACTGGCTAAAGGTTTAGAAGAATAGGAGCTTCTTCTTTGTCTGTGGGGCTGTCCTCCGCTGTCCTTGGTTCCTCACATCAGAAGGCAGCAGGTACAGGAGACTAATTCTGAGCGACTCGGGATGTTATTTTTAGTCCCCTCAGTACAATTATTTGTACATTTAACGAAGTAACCACATAAGCACAGATATGCTATCAGCATAACAATATTATCATCTAGACTGTATTATATAATCTTAAATGTCCCCACTGATCTATGTGCCTTTTTATTATCAGGTGACATAAAAGATATGTGACTCAAAGAAAACTACAACATTTAAAAACTATGTGATTAACATCAGAAATGACTTGAATTGTTGGACATCCGGTCAGCTCAGAGAATTAAGAATTTGGTTGTTGGTGTTAGAAAAACACTTCAAATACATATGCACATATATCTTCCACATATATTATTATCCATCCATATCTATCTATATCTATGTACATGTTTGTATACATATTTGTATATATACACACACAATGAGATATCTATATTTTCATATACCTACTTGGACACTGTATTGTCCCTGTCTGAGGCAGCACTCTACGGAGGCCAAAGTGAGGAGGGACTGAGACATGGACACGATTCCCACACTACTCTCCTTTCCTCCACAGCCCCAGCTGGCACCTCTACTGCCGCATTACAATGGCTTGTATTATGTTAAAGAGTTGTGAAAAATAATTGAAAATCTATAAAGCTAATGCCCCCAGACCACATTCTTTCCCTCCTCATCCTTGATCTATTTGAGTCAGAGGTACTCACTTAAGCTGTACCTGCAACAATGATCCACAGAAAAGGGAGATGAGAAATGCTTGCTGGTATGGACTATCAGGCTTTGGAGTAATGTGTAATATAGCAGAGGACAAACAGGCAGGCCTGCAGAAAAGCTACTAGGTGGGAGTGCTCGGAGCCTGACTATATGACTTAAACCAACCCGTCTCCAGGCTGGTGCTACGGGTTGTAATTTGTCTCTTCCAGTTAAAGTATGATGGGAAGGATAGAACTGCTGCTCTCTGGGAACAGTGTCCGAATCACCTAGTCTGTCCCATTCCATTCTTCAGCCTGAGAAGTTACTGATCAATCCTGTTCTCCTCTTGTCCAGAGGGGAGACTTTTTTGTCTTTGCTCTAAGTCTTGACTTGTCTTGGGTCCTCTAATTCTCCAGCTTAGACTCAGACAATCCTAAATTATGTTTTCCAATTGTCTATAAAGATAAGGCTTCTCAGGTGAAACATTTGATAATCTATAAGATTTTTCCAGCAACAACAGGTTCTCACCAGTACAAAAATATTATTATAGCAATATTTGTACACAGAGGCAAAATTCCAGTCCACAATCCTAGCATTAGCTTTATATTCGAAACATGAAAGTCAGTGCCAAAAACATACTTGATTACTTCCTTGGTATATATTTTGAAAGTACTTTATTTAAAATTAGAGTCTGTGAAAAAGTCTGTCAAAGAGACAAAATAAAATAACAGTAACTTAAAACAACTAAGCAGAACAACAGCCAACAGACAGCCCTGTAGGACGGGTGAGTACCTGACACTGTTTGCTATTAATGGGTGGCAGGATCTCGGAGCGAGGAAAGGACCGGGCACTGGTGCAAGCCAGCCAGTCGCTGAGGCCGACCTGGCCCTTCTGCTTGGCTTTCCGTGCAGGTTTGGTCACAAGCTTTGCATTTCTTAACCGCAACTCCCAGGGGTCAGGCTCCTTTCTGAATGGTGAATTGTATATACCTGGGATCTGAAGAAGAATAAAATATTGACTCTGCACGTTTTGCTATTTATTTATTCATTCATTCATTAAATGTTATTGATAGAACATGGCATCATAGCATAAACCAGGCTGACGGTGTCCTCCTCATCGGTCAACATCTGTGTCTGATACGTTAAGTTTACCACCAACCATCTGATTCTACTCTTCACTGACTGACCCCCTTTCCCTAATTTGTGCACCCCCTTAGAAATTGTCTTTTACTTTTCATGTAAAATAACAGAAAGACAGAGCTGTACATAAAAAAGGTTTTCATATGTAAGCACTACTTTATGCTCCAACTCTAATTCTTAACTAGAGATGGGCTATATATTTATCTGAAGAGATTTTATACTTTGTTTCCACTCCAGACCAACATTTTCAGAATTATTTATAGTTGAAGATTAAACCTATTTAGAACTGAGTTCTATTTTCGATCTACCACACATGACATATTTTATATAGTTATATTTAAGAAAAAAATAGCAGAAGAAACTCAAAACACTTTGTATTCTAAACACATACTACACATATGCATTTATTAGATCATATCTATAAGTCATAAACGCACACACATAAACTCACATATAAAAGAAACAAATCAGTACAGGAAGAGATGTGGGGAGGCTGGGTGGGTAAACAGAGTATAAAAGTAATTAACTGTACAGTAAAGGAAAAATGAAAGTGGCGAACTTACTGTATTACATACAGATGTTGATTTACTATGATGAATGCCTTAAACTATTTAATACTACATGCAAATTCTTTCAATAAAATCAATTTAAAAATAAATAAAAATGTTAATCTTGTAAAAAAAAGCTTGAAACAGTTTTAGGTTAAAAAGACATACTCAATAAATATATGATTCATGTTTTGAATGCTTATTTAAAACATGACTTAATGGAGCTATTTTAAATACTTAAAAATAATAAATGAGTATATAGGATTATACATACAAATATACACACATATGAATATAATAATATATATAATTGTTCAAAATGTCATCCTGTATTTAATGAATTGCCTTGCTGGTTTCACATGGTCTGGTGCTGTCCACCTCTGTGGTGGTGGTATTGTATTACTCTTCTATTTCTTCACTGACCTTGCCGCACACTATATCAAAATCGTCAAGATTTACTCAGCACAGCATCTGCCATACAATGGAACTTCAATAGGTGTATCCATGACAAATGCAAGTTGATCCTATGTCTGTTTTCTGATAATCCAATGGTATTTTAATAAACAAACTGCAAAGAGCCATATCTGAAGCTCTTTTATCATATGAAAATTCTGCATATTCAGAAGGGAAAGTTACATCATAAAAGCATGATATATTTGGTTGCTCAGTAGACACTGTAGATTAACGTGAAGCAGATGATTACTAAACCTCTGTTTGTCCTAAAAATCTATGTTTTATAAAACATTTCTGGTTGCTATTTTTGTCTCATAAATTCAGCAGTTCCAAAGTACTGTGATTAACTAAAATAGTTACTTTTGAAAGACTATCCCAGAAAATTTTATATTTTAATATGTGTAACCTCTATATAGCATGAGTTCAGGCTGAATTCAGTGTCCTTTATTTAATGCTTCTTTAATAGGCATAACAGGGAATAGCTCTGTCACAGCAACCACCATATTGCTTCATAATTACTTCTGTGTCTGTCAGTCTTTCCAAGTCAGTATCAGAGCACAGGGACTCCGTTTTAGGTCTTTTTGCACCTCCAGAGCAGTGCTTAGCACATAGTTAACATTCGAAAGTTGCATGCCTTGTGCTCACCCAGAATAACAATGCAGTATACAAAAAGGACTATGGAAGCCTCTATTTTATTCTTGCTGTCCAAAGCCACATAATTGCCTTAGTAAAATGTTTGAGATTGATTTCAAAATCTTATTGACTTCTTTCAAAGGAGTTATAGATTATACCCTTTTTATGTTTCTTAACATGTCAGTTTCAATTTTCTTTCGAACACATTGTGATCTAGAACTAAATTATCACAGAACTTGAGTCACCTCCAACTCAACTTTTCCATGTTATAATTGGGGTGCGAATTATATTCACTAAAGCAAAATTAATACAAACAAATTCACATATTTAAAAATATTTTTGAACTGGCTCTTCTTTGAAGTTTTTATCCCTATTCAATTTATATAAGAAAAAAGTGTTGAAAACATTAGAATCAATTGTATAAACTGTTTTTAATGTTATGTTAACAGCAAGATGAATACATAGGTAGTTTAAATGATGTCAGTTAAAGAAAATATATACACATCAATTCACAATATATGGATAGCAATTTTTAAATGGATAAGTTCCAAGATAATTTTTAGGATGATTTACTAGGATGAGAATGTATCTGTTGTAATGAGAAAAAAACTAATTATTTCAAGACTATTCTAATATAAAATATAACTAAATCTACTAGCTATTGAGAGATGAGAATAAGAATACTCTTCTGTTTAGTGATGCCCTTATAACTGGAGTCTATTAATTTATCATTTCCACAATTAAAATAGTAAAATTACAGATTAAAATAGTAAAATATATCAACTTAACTAGATGATAACTTATCATTTAAAAAAATCAATCCACTTGAATAACTTCTACCAGCTATTAACTTTACCACCATTCAAAATTTCTTTGATTTCCTTCCACATCTGCACGTGCATGTATACATAGGCTAGATGGGAAATGCAAATAGATCTGTAGACATGATAGCTTTCTTAAATTATATTTTGCAACCTATAAAGAGACTTCCTCATGTGTATTCTCTTTGCAATTTAAATAAAATATAGACAGAAAATACATTTTAATTGAATTTAAAATATATCATCTACAATCTTCAAGGTGCCAGTATTTTAGAAATTAATTGAATATATTTGCTAACTTACATCAGTGAAAATAGCCCAGCCCACCCTGAATCCCTACTGCAAGCAAAACTCTATTTATTTACATTGATAGTGTTCATTTCACTATTGTTTAAGTAAATAAATAAAACAACCTAAATTTCATATTTTCTCAACTGCCATATGTTATCATTTGTAAGCCACTTGTGAAGAATAGTTTGCTGTTGATATTTTAAAATATTACTATGAGTCACAAAAGACAAAGTTAACCCTAAGGGACTATGACATATTTTTCAGTTTTCACATTTTTCACAACTTAGAAGGGCTACTGCCAAGCTAGCTTTGGGGACTTCATTTTCAGCAATAATTTTCTAGAGTGACCAACACTATGGGGAAATCTGTGCTAACTGTTTAAAAAAAAAAGCCTACAACTGAGTTATTTGCAGTACTGTCATGCTAACATTCAACTCAATAAGACCCAAGAAATCTCAGGAGAGGACTCTGCTAATAGCTTCTTACTGACCTCCTTGCATCAGCCCCAGCTGCTGACTGTTGGCCCAGCGGTGAATACGGCAAATGAGGTGTGAAAGCACTGATTTTTTTAAAGGCTATGATTCTGACTCGTCAAAGGGAAAAAAAAGGCTATGCGTTATATAATAGATATATATATATTTTTTTTTCTTGAATTTCCCCTCTCAGACCCTTCATCATGGGAACTTAAGCATGACCTGGAATATTAATTATGTCAGGTTGAGCAACGAGCAAGTGTACCATTTGTTACTCAGTCACCCTTAGCATTACATTAATATTTTGAACCATTCCATATTTCTAACAATCTAGCAGTTGGCTCTTTTCTTCTTAGTTTTTATTCTTATACTTCAGTATTGTATGGAAAAATACTTTAAAAATGTAATTGGTCTGAAAACAAATGGATATATTTGTAATATTTGGAGCGCCTACTCTTTTATTTCACAAAGAATTTTTTTTATGGCTATTTTCTGGTCATACACTGACCTTTCTTTTGTAATTGCCTGGGGGAAGCGAGAGCCTAATTTTTTTTTTCTCTTCTCTTTGTTACTGAGGTTTACTTTTTTAAAGCAAGTTTCTGTAAAATAAAAAGAATCTTAGACAAGATTGTTTAACACCTATAACTCCTAAAGCACAATTACTAGTGTGTTAATTTTATATTTTGTCATATGAAAAAAATAACTTCTTATGATTTCAAAGTAACTGCTGATTCCAGTAATGAAGAACTTATTAAGGATACTGGTTAGGTGGAAGAAGTGCAGCTTTATTTTGGCAAATGACAATTACATAGCAAACAGGAATCATGGATTGCCTCAAAAAGGAACATGATTTAAAAGCAATTTCTTGCTCCTTGATTCAGAATTTGCGATTCTTGTGAAAGATGAACATTTCTAAAATTATCTAAAATATGTTTGATGGTAAACTTAAAGTAATATATATATATACATATATGTGTGTATGTATACATATATGTTGATTTATAATGCATAGTTAAAACTTATGTTATAATGCAATATTACTTTAACTACAAATATTTTTAAAAATCCTAAAATTATGTTTGGGTTCTAAGTTTTATTAAAAAATAATTTACCTAAAAGAAGGACATTTAAAAAGTATAGATGAGTAGTAAAGATCTCTAATAACTAGGCGAGTGAAAGTGGGCCAGAGAACTGTGCATGAAATATTTGCTAAGGTAGGGCCTGCTGAATCAACACTGACCAGTGCACTTCATCATAATTATCAGGATATACCAGTGCCAAGGGATTTATAAAAATCCTACTCAGCAAATAATTGCCCTGCTGTTAGAAGATAGTCAGAGTGTTAACACACTGTCACAGTCCGGCATTTAGTAAGATATTCTACATTCAATTACTCTTGCTGAGAACTAAAAGGAAACATGGTCATTTCTCAGCTACAGCAGTTATGCTTTCACAGGCATTTCAGACAATAGTCACATTAACCCTCAGATATAGTGCCCAAGAAGGAATCTGAATTTCATGCAAACATTGGGGATTCACAGAGGGTAGAGCTGGTATAGGATTTATCTATATAAAGCAAGATTTTGAAACATAACTATTACAGACCATGTTTTTTTCCCCCTCTTCTCTATTTTACACTTCAATTTAAAAATAGATTTTTAAAATGTTGAGTCAAATTATAGGGAGAGGCTGTCAAATGCAGACCCAAGTTAAACCAGCTTCATTATGTTAATAAATTTATACTTACACAAGTAATCTTAATATCTAATTATTATGATATTATTAAATTATTCTCATTAAATGATGATTAAAATGAAGAAATGTAAATAAGAGGCCATTCTCTAATTTAAGAGAATAAATACTGAGCACTTACCAACTTAAAAGCATTTTGCAACAACATGAAATATTCTATCAGTATATTTTTTAGAAAAGCAATAGGATAAGGATGGCAGAAGTGAAGGGTAGAAGGAAATTGACTGCCTGATGACAAGGTTGACTCATTAATCAACCTCAACACATTGATTCCCAAGACTCCTAGTTATTTAAAAGAATAAAAAGTATTTGTTTAAATCAAAAAGAGAGAAAGAGAAAAGAAGAAAAAAATCATTTAGTTATATCTAAGGAGTTAGTGTAGAGATGAATAGAAAGTGATCATTTCCCTCATCCCCACCCAAAAAGTGATCAATCACATCAAGCCTGTATCAGTGGTGGGGGAGAATGATTTTGTGACCAACTGTAATACAACCAGTCTGTAGCAAGCATCTGCTAATAATTGTTGTGAAGGAGATATAATTCAAAGGTGACAGTAAAGGTGTATATCCTTTAAAAAACACTGTGGAAAAGGTATTTGAAAAGGTGGGTAGAAATTTGGCAATTAAAAAAAATATGAGAGACATTCTAGGTTAAGGGAAGGATTGACATGAGGATTTGTTTGTGGGAAACATAGGGCCATTATTCAGCAAATATTATGGTGTGAGTATAACCATGAGACTAGAGTCAGAGATGCACATGCAATGATAAAATGGGGGCCAAACTCTAGAAGGCTACAAGATTGTATTCAGTTATGCATGAAAATAAGAATACCTAGACTTTTACATTTTTCTTTTCAAGGTAAATTCAAGAGAAAGTATGAAGCAGGCCCTACTAATGTTTGATGCTTACAGAAAAAGACACCATGGAAACACAGACAAAAACAAACAAAACAAAGTAGTATATAGAACCTATGGCAGGGATACTGGGATTATCAAACAGGGAATTAAAATAATAATGATTAATATTTTAGTGGGTTTAATGGATAAAGTAACAGCATAGGAGCAGAGAAATTGAGGTTCTAAGAAAAAGATAAAAGGAAATGACTGGGATTAAAAATATTGTAACAAAAATGAAGAATGCTCCGGATAGATTTATTAGCAGTGTGAACATAGCTGAAGAAAGAATCCCTAAGTTTGAGGCTATGTCAATAGAAACTTCCAAAATGGAAAAACAAAAGAAAGTCTGATAAAATGTATCATAATGTCTAAGAACTGTGGACAACTACAAAAGGTATTCACATGTAACAGGAATACCAGAAGAAGTATGAAAAGAAGAACAAAAGTATTTGAGGCTATAATGACAGGATTTTCTTAATTTCATGTCAAACACCAAATTACAGATTCAGGAAGCTCAGAGAACACCAAACAGGAGAAATGTGAAAACAAACTATACCTAGGAATATCATATTCAAACATCAAAAAAAAAAAAAAATACCAAATTAAAAAATCTTGTAAGCAGAGGGAGGAACTCTCTTAAGTATAGACAAGCAACGATAAGAACTGAATCCAAATTTTCCTCAGAAACTATACAGACAAGAAGAGAGGAATGGAATATTCAAAGCACTCAGAGAAAATTTGCACCATCCTGTGAAATTTTCCTTCAAATGTGGAGAAACACTTTGTCAGAAAATGAAAAATAGAATAAATCTGTGCCAACAGAACTTCCTTACAGCAAATGTTAAAGGATGTTCTTGAGAGAGGACAATGATATAGGTCAAAGACAGAGAGAGAGAGAGAGAGAGAGAGAGAGAGAGAGAGAGAGAGAGAGAGAGAGAGAGAGAGAGAGAATTTTTAATTAAACAGATTAATAGTAGTTCAAAAGAGCAACATTGTCTCAACAATGTATGTTCTGTGCATGCATTGATGTGTATTTGTGTATAAGTGAAATAAAAGATAGCAATGATATAAGGGACAGGAAAAAGAAAATAGGATTATTTCATTATTACTTGCACTATTCATGAAGCAGCATAAGTTTATTCGAAAATGAAAACAGGTTATAGCAATGCACTGAAATCTCTAGACAACTACTAAAAAAAAGTTAAAAAACATACAACTGAGAAACTAAGAAAGGAAGGAAAAGAGGGTCATAAAAATGCTCAGCTAAAATTATTAAATGCAGACAAAAGTGTCAATAAAACTAAAAACAAAGAACAAAGGCAATGATTAGAGAAAGACTAAGAATATGGTAGATAATATTAAATAAATCAACATAATATTGTCAATGGTCTAAATATACAAATTTTAAGATAGAGATTGTTAGAGTAGATAAAAATACAAAAATAAATTATATGCTGTCTAGAAGAAACTTGCTTTAAAGATTAAGATATGTATGTCTCACCACATAAAAGGGGATGGGTGAAATATATGCCATACTGTAACTAATCAAAAAGAAAATGGGGGTAGTTACATTAATTTCAGATAGAGCATATTTGAAATTAAGGAAAGCTACAGGGTTAAACGGGCATTATGTAATGAACAGGTCAATTCTCCAAGAAGATATAATAATTGATACATATATATATAAACATAACACAAGATTGCCAAAAGCAAACATTGATAGAAATGCAAAGAGAAATAAAATGAAGGCACTATTATGGTGGGAAAATTCATCACTCCTAAATAAAAAATAAACAGACACAGCAGGCTAAAAATCAGTAAAGACATCATTAAACTCAATAGTACCATCAGTCAACATGTATATATTGACATCTACTGACTACTTCATCTAACAACGGCAGATCACACATTCTTTCTTATGCTTACATAAAATATTCAACAAAATAGAACACATAAAAATAAAACATAAAACACATTTTAAAAAATTTAAAAGAACAGAAATCATACAGTGTCTTCTGTGAACCACAGTGGGATTAGATAAGAAATGAATAACAGAAAGATGGACATGGAGAGTAAATAACACACTTCTAAATAACACATGTGCCAAGAAAGAAATCTCAGGAAAAATTTAAAATATTTTGAACTACATGAAACAGAGCATCAAAATTTGTGCAATGCTGCACATACAGAGCTTGGAGAGAAATTTATAGAATTGTTTGAATATATAAGAAAAGAAGACAATCTAAAATGAATAATCTAAGCTTCCAGCTTATAAACTAGAAAAAGAAGAGCAAATTAAATCCCAAGAAAGCAGATTAGGTCAGAAATCAGTAAAATTGAAAAGAGAATATCAGTAGAGAAAATAAAATAAACCAAAAGCTTGTTTTTAGAAAAATCAATAAAATTGTTAAGTTTGTAGATAAACACTAAGAAAATGAAAGGACACACATTAATAATAGTAGATAAAAAATAAACCATCACTACATATCTCATCAATATTAAAGGACAAAAAGGAATAATACTAACATCTCCATATCCATAGACAAACTAGATAATGTGAACCAAATCCTATCAATCTACCAAAACTAACAAAAGAATACGATCTATCAAAACTCACACAAGAAGAAACAGATAATCTAAATAGATTTATACAGATGAAAGAAATTAAATCACTAAGAAATAAACTTATCTCACCCCACAACCAGTAGGCCCAAATGGATTCCACCAAACATTTAGGGAAGAAGTCATTCAAATTTCCTACAAATTTCTTCCAGCAGACAGAAGCAGATGGAATATTCCTAACTCTTTCTATGGGACCAGTATTATCCTAATACCAAAACAAAAGAAAAATATTACAAGAAAATTACAGACCAGTATCTCTCATGAACATAGATGCAAAAATCCTCAATAAAATGCTAGTAAATTGAATCCATGAAAGCATAAAAATAAAACTAGTTGTTTTACCATTACGATTCCCATTAAAATCAGGAACAAGGTAGGGATGGCCCTGTTTTCACTCCTTTTCACCACCATACTGAAAATTGTAGCTAATAAAAAGGGGAAAAAAGTATGACAATTGTGAATAAAGAAATAACACTGTCTTTATATGTAGATGATATGGTCATTTATGCAAACTACTCACAGAATAGGGGAAATAAGTCCCAAAAAAACTACAAGAGAAAAAAGACGTAAAAACCTCCTATAACGAATAAGCAATTACAATAAAGTTGGTGGTTACAAGGCTAATATAGAAAAGTCAGTCACTTCCCTGTATATCAACAGTAAAGTGGAATTTTAAATTTAAAACTCAGTATCACTTAACATTGGCATCCCCAAATGAAATACCTAGGCATAAAGTTAACAAAATACATACAAAACCTACATAAAGAAAATTAGAAAATTCAAATGAATGAGATCAAAGAACTAAATAAATGAAAAGAGAGATAGTCCATGTTCATGGTAAAAAAAGTACTCAATATTGTCAAGATTTTGGTTTTTCACAATTTGATCTGAGTCAATGCAATCAAAATCAATATTCCAGCAAGCTATCTTGTGGATAGTCATAAGTAGAGAGGGGAAAAAACCCAGACTAGCCAACCCAATATTGAAGATGAACAAAGTTGGAGAACTGACACTACCGAACTTCAAAATTTATTATAAAGTTATGGTAATCAAGACAGTATGTTTTTAGTGCAGGATTACATATATAGATCAATGGATCAGAATAGAGAGCACACAAATAAACCCATTTAACTAGAGTCAACTGATCTTTGACAAATGAATAAAGGCAAAAATACAGTGGAACAAAGATAGTATTTTCGATAAGAGGTATTGTAACAATTGGACATTCAAGTGCAAAAAAAAAATCTAGATTGAAAACTTACAGATTTATAAAAGATTAACTCAAAGTGGATCATAAACCTAAATATTAAATGTCAAACTATAAAACTCCTAGAAGATAACATTGAAGAAAGTCCAACAGGAACTTTTAGCTGTAGCAATGCACAAAGAAAAAAAAATTGATAAGTTGAATTTCTTTAAAATTAAAAACTTGTTTTGAAAAAGAAACTTTCAAGAGAATGAAAAAATAAGTGACAGATTGAGAAAACATATTTGTGAGATGAACGGTTGATAAAGGACTATTATCTAAAACATGGAAAAAGCACTTCAAGGTCATTAATTGAAAAATAAACAAATTTAAAAATGGGCCAAAGACCTGAAAGGACACCTCGGCAGAGAAGATAATGATGAATAATTATATGAAAGGAAACCAATCATACAAAGAAACTCAAATTTACACAGAGATGCCACTACACAGGTACCTATTAGAATAGTCAAAATCCGTAACACTGATAACAACAAATGTTGGTGAGGATGTGGAGGAACTGGAACTCTCATTCATTGTTGGTGGGAATGCAAAATGGTGCAGCCACTTCGGATAATAATTTGGAAGTTCCTCACAAACTATATATGCTTTTACCATATAATCCATCAATTATGCTCCTTGGTATTGACCCAAATAAATTGAAAACTTATATCCACACTAAAAACTATACAAAAATGTACAGTATCTTTTTAAATAACAGCCCAAACTTGGAAACAACAAAGTAATCCTTCAGCAGGTGAATGGATAAATAACCTGTAGGACATCCAGACAATGGAATCTTTTTTTTAACACTTGTACATTTTATTATATTATTATTTTAGAATTGTCCAGAGAGAGAGAGAGAGAGACAGAGACAGAGAGAGAGAGAGAGAGAGAGAGAGAGAGAGAGAGAGAGAGAGAGAGAGAGAGAGAGAGAGAGAGAGTGTGTTTGTGTGTTGGGGGATGGCAAATATGGCCACTATGGCCACTACCTGAATCTAAAGACCACTTCTATTTTCTTTGTACTATTTTGTTTTTTTTTTTGGTTTTTAATTAATTTTTTTCATTGTAGTAATTATTCTACAAATTAAAATAACTTTGTATGTATAGGTTCCCCGTTCTTTAGATATATGTCAACACATCATGCCCTCCATGGATAGCGACACTATGGCCACTACCTGAATCTAAAGACCACTTCTATTTTCTTTGTACTATTTTGGTTTTTTTTTTTTGGTTATTAATTAGTATTTTTCATTGTAGTAATTATTCTACAAATTAAAATAACTTAGTATGTATAGGTTCCCCATTCTTTAGATATATGTCAACACATCATGCCCTCCACAAAATCACCACGTGCTTTTGCTCGTTGTCCAGTGGGCTCCACCACCATTTGTTACCCCACTTCCCCACCCCATTCCCTATTGGTAACCTCATTTCTGTTGCAAATGTCTAAGAGTTGGTTTTGTTTAATCTGTTCCTTTGTTTCAGACAATGGAATCTTATTCAGTATTAAAAAGAGCTGAAAACAATAAAGTCATAAAAAGACATGCAGGAAATGTCAATGCATATTATTGAGTGAAAGAAGACAAGCTGAAAAAGCTATAACTTTATGATTTTAACCATAAAACATTCTGGAAAAGGTAAAACTATGAAGACAATAAGGGGGTGAACACTTCTCAATGGTAAAGGGGGAAGGGATAGGTGAACTGGTGAAGCACAGAGGATTTTTAAGACACTGAAGTTTTCTGTATGGTACTATTCCATAGAATGTACCCTACCTATAATGAACTCTAAACAATGGGTTTCAGGCTCATAGGTGGGAATATCTGTTCCACTGTGGGGCAAGCTGTGGCTAGTGGGATTGTGCATGTGTGGGGGCAGAGAGGATATAGGAAATTCTGCTGACATTTTCTGTGAATCTAAAACTGCTAAAAAAATAAAGTCTATTATAAAAAAGCAAAATATGTGCTATAGCATATATCACCCAGTAATTCCATTCCTAGGAGTCTGTATGAGATGAAAATTATGCCTACACAAAGACTTTCATGTATATGTTTATAGCATCATTCCTAGATGCCAAGCTCCCCACCCCCAAACTGGAAACTAAGTGTTCACAAACAGGTTTATAAATTAAGTAAGTGTGGTTCTCCACAGAATGGAACATTATTCAACAATAAAAAGGAATGAAATGCTGATACAGATATGGACAAATCTTTTGTTATGCTAAATAAGTTAGATGTAAAACCACATATTGTATAATTCCATTTATATAAAAATGTCCAGAAAAGGGAAAGAGATAAACAGATTTATAGAGGCAGGAAATAAATAGGAATCTCTGTACCTTCAAATAAATTTGCTATGAATCTACAATTGTTTTAAAACATAAAGCTTTTTTTTTTAAGCAAATGGCATGATCAACTCTCAAAATATTAGGGCAAAGACCAGAGAATTATCTTCTTCCCCCAACAATCCACCAAGTTTTATTAATTCTACCTCCCAAATATATTTTGAATCCATATCATATTCATATCAATTCATATCAGTGGTTACCACCCTTGTGTAAACAACTGTACTATATTAACTAAAGTGCTTCAAACTTTTATTTAGTTCCTTTCAATATTCTCTTGCATTAAATACCTCATCGTCTATAGGAAAGCCAGAGTAACAATTAAAAACAAAACAATGATTTTAGGGTCTAAAGGACTATAAACTATCATTGGTTGTGTTAAGCACACAAGAAAATCTAACAAAGTCTTACCAAAGTCTTTTTTTCTGGTCTAATCTCACATAAGTCACTTTTTCCACTCCTCTTAAACACCATCCACATTGACTTTCCTTCATTTTCTCAAAATACAGCAGGATCTTCTAGCACTCCGTTTCACTAAATGTGTGTCCGTCATCTATTATCTGCCTGGCCCAATTACTTTCATCCTTAAGAGTTCATATTAAATATTTCTTTAGAAAGACCTTTCTTGACCCCTACACATTCTAAATTAGATTGCTCTGTGCTCTCTCTCACAGTCCCTTGTTCATTTTTCTTAATACACTTATAACTTTCAATTATACATATATATGAGTATTTGCTGCTGGGTGTGTTGTGTGTGTGTGTGTGTGTGTGTGTGTTTTAATATCTGCCTCCCCAACTAGAATTTAAGCTTCTTCAAGGCAAGAAGTGTGTCCACTTTCTTTACCTCAATATACTTATATTGGTGGTTCTCAACTCTGGCTACACATTGATGTCAAGCTTCACTCTCAACCTATTCAACAACAGCATCTTTGAAGGATATGTTTAGATATTAGTTTATTTTAGTTTAGTGCTTTAAATCTAATGTGCAGGCAGAGCTGAAAACCCCAACTTACTGTCTATCTCAATCACTGGCTCACAAGAGACAATCAGTTCTTGCTTATCTGACCCAGAGGTCAATAAAAAAATGGTGAAGATTGTTTTTTGAGGTAAGAAGAAAGAGCAGTGGAAACTGAAGAATGACAGAACAGGGAATATTCTATAGAACCAGAATAAAAATACATTGACATTAGGCTAATTAAGGAGAATGTAAGAGAATATGGAGTTGCAGAAAAAAATTAGAAGCCAAGAAGAGAAGGTAGGACGAGGAGCAAATATGGGGGCACATTAATCTCTATTTTGGGATGATTAGGTGTGAACTTCCCGTAAGACATTTGGGTTGAGTAGTTCAGTGTATGGTTGTCAGAGTAGGTCTGGCACTTAGGGAAAATGTCATAGCTTTCAACTGGAGTGTTTTCTGAATAAAGAGCTGAAGGTGTGAAAATGGATGAGGTCACTGAGGGAGACAATGTAGACAGAGTGACTTGTTTCCAGAAAAAAGGCTAGGGAGTGTGTGTATATATGAGAAATACCTAGGAGAAGAGAGGTCCATGAAGGACACTCTGAAGAGCCAATAGTAAGGGAGAGGTAGCGCACCAGGGAGACGCTAACTTCATAAGGGAGGTCAGCAGTGTCAGATGCCCAGAGAGGTGGAACAGCATGGCGGCAGAGAAGCCACAATGGAATGGTAATTAGAAGGTGACAGGTGACCTCTGTGGAAGCAGGATTTGTTCTTGTGGCAGAAACCATAAGGCAATTCATTGAATGTAAAAAAGAAAAAATAGTGGAGATTGGTTTGAGTATTGTAAAATATAGCAAAAGCATGATGAATCAGAAAATCTTAGCTGTGAAAGAAGCTCCCTTCAACCCCCACCAGTATTTTTCTTTAGCCACAATGCATTTTGAAAGACTTTCTGAGTAAGATTCCACATAAAAGACTATCTAGGAAATCTTCATTAAACAATTCATTTATCTCTTCTATCTAGAAATGTGAGGTCATATTTTACTGATCCCTGCAAGAACTGATGGGAGTTGCTTGCTTTCTGGTTTAGGTAATTTCTCCAGGCCTGCTCCTTTCCCTACCTACAGCAAATACCACTACCATCACGCCACTACAACGGCATTCACTTCCTCCTCCATCTCTCCAGATTTAGCCTTGATTCCTGCTTTTCCATTTATTAATTTATAAGTAATTAGAAATACTGAAATTAGCATTGATATGGACGTATACTCACACAGAGAGTAGACTGTTCTATGTGTTAGGATACTTGGTATTTGAGCATCATCACTAAGGAAGAGGAGGGATTTGCTTGTTGTATAAGGTAGGGAAGACATTCTCAGAAAGCGACAACAGCAAATTGTGCAAAGGAACAGCAGCACTACAGAACTATATTTTATTTGATATTAACAAACTATAGATAGTATCATATGGTATCAAAGTAAACAAGATACACAGGAATTATCGAAGAAGTCTGGAGGAAAAAATATGACCAAACAGGAGGAGAAAAGGTTGACTGTAGGATCACAAAGGCCAAAGGAGGTTTCAAGACAAAATATGATGAGAAGTGTGCAAATCTCCAGAGGCCCAAAGTTAATAATTATGAGTCTTAGTGACCTCAGCAAAAAATATTTTGCAGAGAGAAGCAGAAGTGGATGCTTAATGTCATAGTGATTTGAAAACTCAACTTCCTCTTTAGAACCCTGTAGAATACAATCTCTACACGTCTGGCTTATTATACATACTCATGAAGGTTCAGGCCCTAAGAACTGAAGGAAAATAAACAAGTGCTTTCTGATCACTAGTCTCTAGAAAGCTTCTTCCATTATAGGCCTTTCCTGGCCCTGGAAACTTACTGCTTTCTCTTGCTTCAGTCTTCTACGGATGATTTAATTTGAAAATTATTTCATAGTTGGGGTTTGAAAGATGGCTTTCAAGACAATTAGTTGCCAAAGACAAATATCTAACATCACAGAAACAGGCAACCCAATGAAAATCTTTTGTTAAAGAAAATGTACCAATAGAATAGAGTATTTGTCAAACTTGATTCCCAGAGTTATAAGAGCTCTGTAAGAAACTGATTTCCCAGGAGTCTCTGAAGAAGGATTTTTTAAGCAAACAGGAGGAAGCCACTTTAATTTTTTTTCAAAGTACAGGACTGACTACCTCCTGGGGAAACGCATTGTCACCTTTATCTAGCTGGCCACAATCTTATGTCCTGAGCTTAAAGACTACCTGATACTAAGACAGATCACTGTGTTCTCACAGTCTTGTTCTGCAGACACGCGGCTTCTTGTACGAAAAATATTAGTAAGTTCCTATTAGGTACGGATTATACCTGCCACTTTGTGATAACTAAACCTAGTGATTAGATTTGTGTACCTTTTTTGTATGATATTCTTCAATAAAATTTTATTTTATCTTTGATAAGTTATCATTTGCTTTCCTCTTTTGTACTCATTTCCTTGATGGCAGGGAGCCCAGAAAATTCCATTCTACTTCACAACCCTGGTATCTCTGATCACTACTTAAACTGTAAACCATTCCAGTGGTAAAAAATTTGACCACAAAATAATTAGGGGAAAAGTAATTTGAAAAAAAAAAAGTTGACCAATACAATATTTTGATCAAAATATCTGATCTGGCCTAAGATGAATATTAATCTAGTCTTTGAATTTTGGGGTATACTATTGAGCTGTTTTACAAGTTTCCTTGTATTTAAAATTTTTTTTTCAAATTTGAGGACATAGTTCCTCCACTGTACTTCTTAATCCGTAATTCACTTTCAGTCTATAACATCATCATTGAGCTCATTGAAATAGAGTTGAGCACAGCCAGTAAATCAAATTTCTCCACAATAGGAGGTAGTTGGATCAAGCAATTGTTTTCATTTTGTTTTGTTTGTTTGATCAAACTGATAATGTGCAAATTTTCTGCCAAATTAATTAGTTACCCTTCATATTCTGTTTTATTCACCCTCGATTTCCCTATTACCTTTCCAAGTACTTCTGATTCCCTTGCCTATAATCCATTCAAACTTGATCTATGGAAACCCTTTCTCATATTTGATAAACAACTTCCTTATTCCCCCAACTTTTCAATGAATGCATCCTCTACCTTTTAAATTACAACTGAAGTTTTCTTGTAGTCTTACTAATCAAATTTTCAGTATTACCCGGTATCAGTGACTACAAGAAGATTTGCATCATCTCAGTTCACTACTGTCACTTTCAAACAGTACTCATCTGTCTTCTTGAAATCTGAGAGCTCATCTTTTGTCCCACCTTGTACATTCACATAGATCTACTGGTCTTCACCCATATTCATGAATGCTATTAGCATCAATTCATTCTTCTTCTCTAATGTGTGTCTGGGTAATTTAAGATGATTTCACATTATGTAACTGGGCGACTCATCCCAATAGTATGGCTTCATACTTCTTTGAGTCCATCTCCACTGATCTTCACCTTACATCTTTAGTCATATCCCATATATTCCTATCACCCAGAACTCTGTGCTAACAATTCCATAATCTAAACACTGATATCTCACACTCTGACCACATACTCTAGCCTGCTAGCTTTCTTATGTTCATATTCTTGTGAAACATAAGATTCAAAAGATCTCAAGTTCATTGATTACCTCAGATTTTACCTAATCTATTGTCCCTTTTTTGTCCTTATTTTTCCCCTATTTATCTGGTTCACATGGTTGATTATCTTAATTTCTCAAGGCCCTAACACTTACGATCCTGCTATATCTGCTTGGTCACACCCCAAATCAATAATGGCATCATAATTTAGTAGATTATGAGCATGGATTCTGGGGACATATTAATTAAATCTGAGTTCCAAATTCCACTTCTTTTTAACATTGTGATCTTAACCTAAATTATTTAACCTCACGGTATCATGGTTTTCTTCTCTGAAATGATGAAAGTACTTTTAAATCAAGATTAAATGTATCACTACAGCTAAAGCACCTTGAACAGGAAGCAAGTGCTCAATAAATGCTAACTTTTTTAAAGAGAGAGTCACACAGTCATTGTGAATGTGGTCTCCGGAACTAGATCATCATGTATGAACATTGACTTTGGGCTGTTTACTTAATCTCTTTTTTGCCTCATCCGTAAATTGCAGAAAACAGTAATATACATAAATATTGGCCTATTAAGAGAAGTAATTCATGTAAAGCAATTACAACAGTAAGGTACTCACAGTGAGTAATCAATAAATGTTAGTTGCTATTGCTATTATTATTCTGTATATCTACAGTCTCGGGTCCCTGATAATGGCTAGAATAATTAGGCAAAAGGGAGACACTACACAGTTGTGGGTTTCAGACCTCGCTGAGCTCGAAGTGCAACTGTACAAAAAACTCTGATTCTTCTCAGAATTATTTTACAAGATCAAACCAAATGTTGAAGTCCTCAAGTATTACTTCAAACTTCAGCATTTCCTACACAAACATGCATAAATTATCCTGAATTTAGTTTCTTCCTGACTTTGAGATTAAGATTTCCTTCCATGTGTTTATGCGCTTCATCACTCTCCTCTCTCATTTTTTGGGTCCCTGCTTATTTATTTCATCTCTCTTCTGTTTTTAACCTTGTCTCTCCAGTAGCTCTTACTTGAACACATACACATTTCTACCATTCAAAAAATCCTCCTCTAACCTTTGAAAGTCAGTCTACCCCCAGGAGGCAATTATCCTTTGCTCTCTTTTTGTTAAGATTCAGAAGATAGGCTTATTTTTCCTGTTCTGACAATGACTGGGAGATAGATTTAATTAAGGAATTAAGCAGAGGTAAGATCATAATTGTCAGAAGTAGACTCCAATTCAGCTAACATGACTAATATAACAAATACTTTTGATCTCTGTCTTTTCTTTCTCTTAACCTGTTCTGAACAAAGGCAGGACAATGGGGGTTTACATATGCATTCTCTAGAACCTTCACACCTCTCTTGCCCTTCTCAGCCAAATTTCCACTCTGATTATTCTGTATCAGTGCTTTGGCAAATAACATGCCTGATTTCGGCCCTTAACTATCCTGACACTGCAGGTGGTGCTGGTCATATCAATAAACATAGCCTTAGTTTCATCATTTGGGACATAACATGCCCAATTCTTTCACTGACATTGCATTTGTTAATTGAAAGAAACATTACCAGTTAGATCAAGTGAGATGTCACAGACATTTGTATATTTATAGGTATGTCTTCCTCTCAAATAACGCCATCACAAAATGATGTGGACTCAGGTTAAATAGGATTTCAGTTGTTAGAGAATTTCAACTGATGCCTCAGAGATGAATGAAAATGGTTAAAAAATGACCAGTACCCATTCTCACTCAATTCTTTGCTCTTTTCCAAATAAGCAAATCCTGAAATTTCTACCAGCCCATGAAGGCAGGCTTACCTTCCTGCGAGGGGTCCCTATATCTCCCTCCTGAGAAACAAAGACACCAAAGGCATGAAAGGTCAATACTGTAGAATGTTGTCTAGAAACTACCTTCAAATAAACAGAAATTTAAAATACAATTTCAGCTATCATCTGGGAAAATGTTCTTTCTGAGCCCCATTCACGTCATGCCATAAAGAGAAGCATGGCTTTAAAGACAGCCATGTCTGTGTTGGAATTTCAGCTTCACCCTAAGTCTTTGTATATTCTGGTTCATTTATTTATTTTATTGCTTTTTTGTTGTTGTTGTATTGCTGTATGATTTTCAGAATAACAAATCTGCACCTCAGTCTATGTGCACATCACATCAAACTCACAACCAGAGTTCTAGCACCCTTCACCACCATTTTCACTCCTTTGATTTCCTCCTTCTTTCCCTCTCCCTCTCCTCTGGTACCTAATAGTTTTGCATATTGCCAGTTTTCTTTTATTTTGTTAGCTTTATTATTTTTTATTCCACATGAGTGAAACCATCTGTTGCTTTTTTTTCTTATTTTCACTTAGCATAATCACCTCAAATTCCATCTAGTTGCTGAAAAGGGCACAATTTCATTTTTTAAAATAGCTGCATAGAATTTCATTATATATATATATATATATATATACATATATATATATATATATAAAACATATTTATATCACAGCTTCTTTATCCAGTCATCTGCTGATGGGTATTTGGATTATTTCCATGTCTTGGCTATTGTGAATTGTGCTGCTATGAACATACAAGTATAAATATTTTTTTTCTGATTAGTGTTGCATATATACATATATGTATGCATGTGTATGTATACACACACACACACACACACACACACATATATATATATATATATATATGTAGGATCACTGGATCAAATGAGAGCAAATGAGAGTTGTATTTCTATTTTTTGAGGAATTTTCATGTTTTCCAGAGAGATTTCACTAATTTTCATTCCACCAACAGTGTAAGAGAGTTCCTTTTACTCCACATTCTCTCCAACTCATGTTGTTTCTAGCCTTTTTGATACCGGTCATTCTCACTGGTGTGAAGTGGTATCTCATTGTGATTTTTATTAGCATTTTCCTGATGATGAGGTAGAGCATTTTTTAGTGTGTGAAGATCATCTGTGTATCTTCTCTGGAGAGGTGTCTATTAGATATTCTATTTTTCTTTAGTGGGTTGTTTGCTTTTGTGTTACAGAGATATAGGAGTTCTTTATATATTTTGGTGATTAACCTTATGTCTGATATGATGAGAAAATACATTCTCTTAATCAGTAGGTTGCCTCTTCATATTAGTGATGTTTCTTTCACTGTGCAGAATCTATTTAGTTTAATGCACTCTCATTCAATTTTTCCTGCTTTCCTTTCCACTAGTGTCACATCCCCAAAGACCCCTCTGAAGTTGATGTCATGGAGTTCTATGCCTATAGTTTCCTCTATGTATCTTTTTTCCAAAGCTCTTACTTTTAATCCTTAATTAATCTTGAATTAATTTTTGTGGGTGATCTAGGTTCATATTTTTGTGAGTGGCTATCTACTTTTTCCAGCACAATTTGTTGAATAAACCCTCCTTCCTCCATTGAACTAAAGCTCTTAGCTCCTTTGTTGTAGATGAACTATCCAATATGTACTAACCTGTTTTAATATAGGTCTTTACAAATGTTAGCTTTCCCTTTGCCTCTTCATTGTGTATGAGATTTACCTTTTAAAAACCACATAAAGTACGCATTTTAGGAAATGCAGGTATCAGTTAATAATAATAAACTTATAGCTTTAAAACACTTTTAAGTCAAAGAATAGTGAGTAATTGGGATTAAAATAAAACATGATATTTTGTTTTGAATTTAAATGTATTATAAATTAGAATTAGGAGATGTGTATAAACAATTTACTAGTCTGTTCATATTATTTGTGAGCATATTTTGGTATTAAATATTTTGAATATTAAAATCTGATTGCTCTCCTTTATGAATTCAACAATGTTTGAGAGAAGTGCATGCAACCATAATGCCAGTGACAAATATTATATTAAAACAGGGAGGGGAAAAGGAATAACTCTGCCTTGGAAAGTCCAGGAAAGTTCAACAGTTTTAACATTCAGATAATAGTTGACAGAGAGGTTTTTTGGTAAGCATATATACATAAGAAAACAGGTAAAATGAATTGAATCATTTTAATCTGAGTTTAAGACTAGTACAGGATGATCATAAATTAACATGTATACAGAGTATGAGTTCAACAAAAATATATTAATGATTCAGTTTATTTTAGTTGAAAAATAGAACTGAGATTATATACACATGTATATAAACATATATAAACTGTTTACTCTCTTAGAGCCAAGAAATGAATATATAAAGATAAATTCTTCCCTTTTCCTCTCTTTCCACACTTTCCTCCTATTTTCTCATCTTTTATTTCACAATCTGCTGTGACACTGTGTGGGTTTCTTAACTCAGTTTTGAGAGAAATTCTTTCAAAAGATACAGTAGATGGAAACACCACTGACATGACTATTAGTTATAGAAAACCTGTCTCCTCATAATAAGACTTAAAAGCATGTTTGCCACATGAATAAAACTAATTTTATACATTTGAATAATAATTGTCATTCCTTCCTAGTTATTTTTCTTTGTATCTGTTACAAATGCAATGAATAATGAGCAATTTTTCTATGTATCTTAAAATATTTATCTACTTTATATTGCATCATATCTTACATTGGTCATTTCTCGTGTGGAACTATACCATAATTTAAACTCAAAAGTTAAGAAATACTCATGTTCTCAACAGTGGTTTAGCAAGCAAGTCAGTCACATTATTCAATGTTTGCTATCTTAATCACTGACTGAATTAGGAGTTCATTTTAAGAAAAGATTTGGGCACACCCTGGTGGGGGAATAGCTGGGTGCAGTTCACGTACATCACAAGGTTCTGGGTTTGCATCTTGGAGCTGGAGGGAACAACCAGGTTAAATAACTAAATAAAATAAAGATGTTTCTTTCTCCTCTTTCTTCCTGATTGTCTGCCTCTGCGCCTCTGCATTCCTCTCTGAACCTTTTCTTAAAAAAAAAAAAAAAAAGATTTTGTAGTATAATCTCTCTATGTCTTCCCAGTTTTAATAAGAAGGATAGCATGTGCTTGATTAAACCATGTAAGAGCTGGGGAAGGAAGTAGAGAGGAAGAAAAAGGGAAGAAGAAAGATGGATAAAACTAAAACCTGAGATTTTCTTTTATTTTTTATTGTAATTATTCCACACATTATAATAATTTCCATGTATAGGTTTATAGGTTCCCCATTTTTAGATATATTTTAACACAGCATGCCCTCCTCCAAATCACCAAGTGTTCTCCCTCATTTCCCAATGGGCTCCACCACCATTGGCCCCCACCCACCTTATTCCCTTTGGGTAACCGCAGTTCTGTTGCAAATGTTTCAGGGCTGGTTATGTCTCATCTGTTCATTTGTTTTGTCTATTCACATTCCACCTACGAATGAGGTCATCTGGTATCTATCTTTCTTCTTTTGACTTGTTTCACTTAGCATAATCCCCTCTAGTTCCATTCATGACAGGGTTTCATCTTTTCTAAGGGCTGTGTAGTATACCATTGTATATATGCACCACATCTTATCCATTCATCTGATGTTGGGCACCTAGGTAGTTTCCAGTTGTGAGCTATCGTGATAAACATGGGGATACATACATCTCTGCGGATGGGTGCTTTTATATCTTTTGGGTAGATGCCCAGAAGTGGAATGATGGGATCACATGAGATTTCCACTTTTAGTTTTTTGAGGAAATTCCAAACTGTTCTCCATAGAAGTTGTACCAATTTTCACTCCTACCAACAGTGCAAAAGTGTTCCCTTTTCTCCACATCCTCGCCAGCATTTGTTGTTTCCAGACTTTTGCATACTAGCCAGTCTTTTAGGTGTAAGGTGATAGCTTATTGTTTTAATTTGCATTTCCCTGATAGCCAGCTAGTAGGAACATAATTTCATGTGCCTGTTGGCCATCTGCATATCCTCTTCAGAAAAGTTTCTTTCCAATTCCTCCTCCCATTTTTGGATTGGATTGCCTGTTCTTCTATTATTGAGTTTTATGTGTTCTTGTTTGATATTAAGCCTTTGTTGGAAATATTATAAGCAAATATCTTCTCACAGTTAGTGGGTTTACTTTTGGTTTTGATGGTTTTCTTTTTTGTGAAGAAGTTCCTTACTTTGATGTAGCCCCAGTTGTTTATTTATTTTTTTTTGTTTCCCTTAATGGTGGAGTTCAGTCCCCAAAGCCTTCTCTGATGTCATGGAAAGTCTTTCCTATGTTGTCTTCTAAGAGTTTTATGGTTCTGGTCTTATGTCCAAGTCTCTAATTCATTTTTGTGTTAATTTTCATGAATGTTGTTAGAGAGTGGTCTAGCTTCATTCTTTTGCATGTGGCTGTCCAGTTTTCCCAATACCATTTGTTGAAGAGACTTTCCTTTTTCCAACAAATGCTTTTGGGTCCTGTCATAGATTAACTTATTGTATGTGAGTGGGCCAGTTTCTAGTGACTGAGTTCTGTTCCACTGATCTATGCCTGTTATTATTCCAGTACCATACCATTTTGATCACTATTTCTTTGTAATATAGTTCTAAGTCTGGAAGTGTAATCCCTCCAGATTCATTATTTTTTTCTAATGATTGCTTTGGTTGTTTGGGATATTTTGTAATTTATACAAATTTTAAGATCTTTGTTCTATTTCCTGGAAATACGCCCATGGGATTTTAATGGGCTTTAAACCTATATATTGCTTTGGGTCAGATGGCCATTTTAATGATATTGATTCTTCCCAGCCACGAGCAGGGGTTGTCTTTCCATTTCTTTGTGTCTTCTATTTCTTTTAAGAAGGACTTATAGTTTTTGTTGCATAGATCTTTTACTTCCTTTGTTAGGTATATGTCCTGGTATTTCATTCGTTTACTTCTATTTTAAATAGTGTGATTTTCATGATTTCATTTTCTTTTAGTGTGCTGTTTGAGTATAAAAATGCAATGGATTTTTGTGCATTGATTTTGTAGCTTGCCACTTGTATAGTCATTGATGAGTTCTAGAAGTAAAACCTGAGATTTTAAAATCAGGCTACTAAATGCAAGAATTCTGAAGTTTCCCAGTCCAGTAAAGTGAATTAAATATTGAAATATTAAATATTAACTATAGGGACAACAGGCTTATCTATATAAAGTTTATGTTTCAGAAGAGCAGGTATGAATTAGGGTGTGGCACATCCCACCTCTCTTTTGTTTCAGTTATAACAGCCTCTAACTTATAACAGAACTCAGTCCAAAATAGTTCTGAAGTATCCAGAAATAGAAAAGTAATCATCATAATAATATAAATAATTTTTAAAGCTGCAAAACTACTAAAGTCTCAATTATTTCATCAAATCTAGTTAGAGAAATGATGCATTTCTAAGTTTTCAGTTTTATTATATTATAAATAAAATTAAAATTAGTGATGTAAAAGAAATCACCAAAATACAGTTTCCCCCTTTTAATCAATGAGAAAAACAATAGGGCTGATTGTAATTAACACCAATATTAATTTTTATACAAATCAAAACATAAGAACAGAAATAAATATACACTAGTTAAAACTCAATTACTTTGTATAAAATGTTTGCGCACAATGCCTTTTAAAATAAAGCATGCTGGAGTACAAAGTAAATGGAGGACTATTTTGCAAGATACATTTGCAAACTACATTTGTTAATATTTTGTCCTAGTTCTTTCCTGACTTTTTAACTTTTTTTAAATTGCATTTGAAATTTTAGACATGTCTATATTTATGTATACACAAGAGATGTAAATAAGCACAGACATACCTATTCTGTGTATACACAAACACACACACACATATATACACGTTATTTTAAAATTCCTAATAAGGACTCTCTAACTTTAATAAATGACAATTTTTTTCTGCACTATCACATGGAAATAAACTGATACTGAGTCTGATGTTCCAAAATAAAATTAAAGAGGAAAACTAGGAAAAATGAAGAGCTTTTATTTTAAAGATAGAACTAAAACTGTTATTTAAATGTCTGAAAGCTTGATTGCAGATCTGGCAAGCAGATGATTATATAAAGCACATTAAAATAAAAGTAACATTATCTGAGCAAGTGTAGCAAGAGTGGCTGGATATGTACCCAGCACCCAAACGCAGTCCACACGGAAGTGCAATCACTGAAACTCATGAGGCTTATACTCTGGGGCCCCTACTTTCACAGGCCCTTCCCATGGGAAGGTCCCTGGGACTGTGCTCAAGTAGTTTTTATTTGCTAGTTCCAGTGTTTTTTTGTTTGTCTGACTTTTCCTCTACAACACTTGCAGGGGAGCTTGAGAGCATCCATTGGCCTGTTAGGGATCCAACTAAGGTGGATGTATGTTTAATTTAGGTTTAGTTGAATATACTTGGATTTTTTTCCTGTGCCTTCCAAGTTTACTTAAAATTTGCTATCAATCTTACTGCAAGAGGAACCTTCAGGAATATTCCTGCATCCACTGTACAGACATACTTGTCTTCAAGGTACAGGTCAGAAGCTGCATTGCCATCAGATCATCCTAAGCAGTCTGCCCTGGAAATTCACAGGCAGTGAGAGAGAAGTGAGGTTCAGATGTGTACAGCACAGGCACAAGTCGGACTAAAGAAGACTCTTTCAAAGTTCACATGTGTAAATAATGGAGAATTGGTTTCCCCTCATTTCCTGCACAAACTGGAAGAATTCTCCTTTTAAAAATATTCTTGATAACAGAGTATATACAGATAAAACTGCTATTTACTTCTTATAATTTAGATCAATATTCCTAGAGAAAAGACTGAATAAGCTCTTCTCATTTTAGAAAATACAACAAAATTATTGTCAGATAAAGCATCATTAAAGTGTATATAGCCAAAATATGAAGAACTCATGGTATAGTGCTTTTAGGCAGTTAGTAAAAGTACTGTTAGATATTTAGACTTTGAGTGATTGTGGTATTGTCAGACTGTTAAATTGAAAATGTGTCTGAAATGATATTTTGCTCATTAAAATAATATTAATCTTGTATTTTCAATTTGTATACATGCTTCTTAAAAGTGGATCCCCATATTAAATAAACTTTAGGCCTCCAACACAGGAATCTGTCCTTGGGCACACACACAGAAGATGATACTGTATTTTGCTAAAGCGCTTTTTTAAGGGTATATCCCTCAGGTGGCAGAGGTAGCTAAGGCACAGGTCATGTAAAATCTATGGACCTGGGGCTAGGAGTTAAAATAATACAAACATATTTTAAAGTAACTTAAAATGCAGTCTACTGGAAGGGAAAAGAACTACAAAAGTAGTTAAAGCACTTTTCTACCTGAGTAGTCTTTTTTAATCAATTTTGTTTTGATTTTGCTTCCATAAGTCTTTCTGTTATTTTACTGCATTTTCTTAGATGCAAAGTGGTTAAATGTTGGTCAGGAGAGAAAACAGAAAAGAGATTCATTTGGAGACACAACAAGATTTTTTTTAACCACTTCACTCTCTCTCTTCAAACAATAGATAGTAATTCCATCCCTTCCATATATTACAGGATAATAAAAACTATAATGTTAAAGAGCGAGGAAATAAAATGCAAAAGTTAATAGCTAATTCATTCTCCATGCTAGCTCAGTCTTTGGCCTTTTCTGAGCAGAGACTGCCAATAGTAACAAATTATGTGATGGTTCTGTGATGTGGACTGCTCACTTGGGACTAAGAACAAATGACCAAACCTGAAGATCTGTCTTTAAACTATGGATCCAAAGAGCATAGGTAAGGTGTTCATTCACCACATACTCTTTTGGAAAGAAATCCAACAAGTATCCAGGGGAAATGGTACTAAACAACAGCAGTCTGTTCACCAGGAAGAGAACTGCTACATCCTAGAAGACTATGGGGATAAACAGAGTAAAAGTGCTTTAAGTGACTCACAGGAATACACCACAGAAATCTAAATTATGTTCTAGAGTGTCACTCAAGTGTACAGGCTGTAGTTTTCCTCTATTTTTGTACAGAAATTGAAGCAATAAACCGATTCAGAGAAAGGGGGAAAGGGAATTTGATGAACTGAGGATAATGTAGAATGGTGCACTATCTGAAAGGTGATGTTGTCAAGGATAATTGGATATTTATCCACCTAGGATAAAGTTCTTCCCAAATGGGGAAGGGCTCTAGAACTCTAGTGGTGGGTGTGGTGTGAAAGGCACACAGACTGAGGTGCGAATTCTATATTCTAAAATGTGTATCGCAGTGTACACAAAAGAAATAATAGAATACTTCTAATAAATAAAATTTACTGTCTACTAAAAATAATCCACAAGCAAACATACAGACAACCCGTAAAAAAGAAGAATCCTGTGCTGCTCTGGGACATTACATCAAGGGGTCCCCTGTCAGTGCGAGCTCCTGTTGTTCAATTTTCTCCATAACAACTTTCATACAAAATACTGGGAAGTCAGCAAAAACAAATGTAAGATTTGAAAGACACTTGAAAAGAAGAATTAAAAGAAGGTGGTGACTTCACATGAAAATGAAAGATCTAAAAAATGTGGATATCTGACAAACCAAAGAGTCATTTTGACAAAAATTGGAAAAATGTACACAAAGAAAAAGAAAAGAAAGATAAAGCAAGGAACCATGTAAATATCCCAAATCAGGGTGCAGCACCATAATGTAACATTTAATACAATGGTTATAATGATACTACTAATAAGTATCAAGGCATCAAGCCATCTGTATCTTTTAGTGTGAATGTAATAGAGATGAATTGGGGGGGGGGTGGAGAGAGAGAGAGAGAGAGAGAGAGAGAGAGAGGTATAAGAGGAGGAGGAGGAGGAGGAATTAGGAACACAGGAGGAGAGAGAACAGAGGACAGAAAAATCTAGATACTAGAACAGAATAAAAGTAATGTTTTTAAGTTCAAGAAGTTTTTGTGAGGTAAGAATCAAGAGGTCTAAATGTGTACATCTGTGAGTCATTACAGTGGTATATTTTAACAACATACTTGAATTTTCCAGCTATTGCTATGATCTATCAACACCTACAGACAATTGCCTTATAAGAAGGCTCTCCAAAGAAACTTTTCAAATATACTATCTGTAGGTCCAGTGAAGTAGGATGACAATTCCTGACAATCAAGTATATTTTTTAAAATTAAGGTATTGCCCTTCTGTGTACAGATGTAATGGGGTATATTTGGATAAAAAAGTAGCTAACACATGTATTCCTCTAAAAATTTTTTTAAATGAAGTTTTATTAATATTAATCAGAGTATGGGATCTTTTCAAAGAATCACAAATAACTGAAAACTATTTCTTTTCTGTGTCCATATAAAAATTTTTGCCACTCAATAAAGGAAAATAGTCAAAAACCTACTATGTTAATGATGGCATGAATGCAATTTCTGCAAAACGCATTTAAAAATCCTAACTAAATTTATACAATTTCATTTTAGTTTTAACTTCAATATGTACAAACTAACAAATTTCATAACTATAATAAAATATATATAGCTTAATATATTGGTAGCTGTTAATATATTCTAAAATTACTTTTATTAGCTTCTTAAAATAGTGTAGTACTTCACTAATCAGGGCATTTGACACATATAATTCTAAAAAATAAGCTATATCCTAAACACCATCTTTTTACAATTTGGATCTTAAGTTTAACATTTGTATCTGTAACCTTGCTCATCTCCAGGCAGAAAAACTCCGTAAGACTTTAGAGGCTCTATGAATCCAACAATAAGCTTTTGCATGTATCTACCAGTAGGTGGAGCAGACAACATAATTTATTACCCAAGAACAAGGGCAAAGGAATGAAAGTCAGTGTATTTGGAATAAAGCAAATCTGCAAATGAGATTTTCTTCAAAGGAAATACGTCCTATATGTGTTAGATTTAGTTTGACTGGTTACTGAATCAAAATAAATAACTTTATTACATAATCAATCTTTGCAGAAAGATAAATTAAATTTACAAATGGAGGCAATGTCTGCATTTTACTTATTCAAATCAAGTAAAATTAGCTTTCTTTTTATAAAACTTTTACAGGGACAAAGATTTTTTGATGTGTTCTTTTAATAAGGGCACTAAGCCCAATCCTGTTTTACAGGTGATGGGGTGAATAACAAATAGTGTTTTCTGGGAAATATAATTGACTAATCCTATTATGTCTGTAGCAACAAATTAACCTTATTACTACTAGTAAATGGTGATTGATTATTTATGCAAATAAGTTACCATGTTCAGCCTTCTGATTGAAATAAACATATACAAAAGGTGCTTTCATATGACTTGAACTTTTTAATTAATAAAACCCTGAGGGGTCTATTAATTCACTCATTGCAATATTAGTTATTTACTAGGGTAATTCCTATTAGTTCTAACATATTTGCTTGCATAAAGATGAGATATTTAATATCAGTAAAAATTAGTAATAGATTTTAGAACTATTTAGATATGCATTAAATTTGCACTAAAAATAGACTTAAAACTGACTATAAAATGATGCTATCAGTTTGAATACATCAATATGTCAGCATAATCATCCTAAAATTAATAATACATTAAATAATACATGGATTATTTCATTTATTATCTATAATTCACAAATACAAAGGCTTCCTTTTCTGAAGCATTCATTGTCTGCATTGATTTTAATTCTACTTATCTAAGTTAACTTGTATTAAAACTATAAAAATTTAATATAAAATTAGTATTTTACAAACCGCATTAATATAACTTGTAAATTATTAAAATTACCAATAAGTTGGTATTTCTCTCCTTGCTAAAAATGCTGTTAGAATTATTCATTTTAAGCAGTTTCCTTTTCTGTTGAAAACTTAGGTATACAAAGCAAAAGAAAACTTTCCCTACCTTGACACAATTCTTATAAAGATTATTTATACTTGAATATGTAGTCGGTAAATTTTCAAATATCTGCACAAATTGAGAGTTAAAACTGATAAAAGCCTTTCAAAATAAATACTCAATTCATATTTGCCTCAATTTTGTATTTAAATGTATATTTAATATAATTTGAAGTAAAAACTCAAGACAAGGAATAAAATTAATCTGCAAACATCTGACTCAGGAATATTTAAAAATCAGCAGCTTAATTTCTACCCAACAGCCAAGTCATGCTGAGAAAATCAGCAAAAATAGTCAGATTTCAAGATGGGTTTTGATTCTCTGAATCTTCCATAGGTTAGGAGAAGTAAAGTTTTATTAAAGTAAACAAGATGACATGGCAAAATCATAACTATAAACAGTTAATTATATTGAGACTAACTATATAAACTGTAATAGAGAGTTATCTATTTCCTTCTACTGAACAAAAATTGGCCCCTCTCTGTGAGTCAGGCAGCTAAGGTACAGATGATGAAAGATGTGGACTTGGGTTCAAGACCCATGGCTAAGGGGGCAAAAAACAAAGTCATTAGATTGAAATAGACAGAATGTTCTTAGTGGTTAAGGAAGACACCAGATACATTTATGTGTCCTAGTCCTAGCAGAGAATCAGAGACTGGAGGTAGGTACTCAAATATACATGATTTGTAGTAATTAACTGATGATTGCAAAGGTAAGAGCTATATTCCCTCAAATACTTACTGTTGTATATTTTTCTTTTGATATAGATGGTTAAAAATTTTGACTTTCAAATTCAGTTTTAAAAGTCAACCTTTTTATATCATGATAAAAATGATTTTAAAGTAAATCTAGTGGGTAAAAAGAACAAAAATTTGAAATTTTCTGTACTACCCTGACACTAGTACTGCTAATTCCCTGACCCACGTTAACAGAGGCGATGAGGATAATTCCACTATTTTATTATAAAAAATATTGCTTAGGGAACAAAAGCATCTTAATAGGTTCAAAGGGCTGTCCTTTTATCTCTAGTTAATTCTCATCAAATATTAACATCATGAGCAAAAAAGTAAACCAACTTCTCAGATTCACATGAAAATTCCTGATATCTGTATAAGATTCTCGCTAAAGGAGGTGATTTTGACAGCATAATTTACCCCTTTATTGCTCTCAAATAGGGAGAGCATGGGTGGTGAAGTGGGAAATAAAAGATTTCCAACAGTCAGGACAATAGGAAAAAAAGAAAAGTGTCGACAGGATGAATGTTGTCATTATTTACTGAACGCTCTCTAAGGGTCTGGCACGATTTTCAATATATTGCATTTACTCTTCAGAAACTTCTTTCAAAGTCCAAAGTGAGATAGAGGCTCAGGAGTTCTAGGCAATTTAGTATCCTAGCCTAGGTGGGAGAGCTTGGATGACAATTTAGCCCTGTCTGATGATGCCGTCCTCCTACTGCACTGCAGTCCCTCGAGAAAGACTCATTTATTGGATGTCAGGGATATCTGGAGACAAGGGATCAGTAAACTAAAGTTTATGCATGCTCATATTACTAGTAACCAGGATGCTATAAACAAGAGGCAAAATGATACAGAGCACTGATACCTTCTATTTGTTAATATAAACATCCCTAGAACACAATGGTAAAATATTCTTTGAAAATTCATTAAGATATATGAGTCAAATCACATAGTCTGTGAAATAATTTGTTAAATCAGGCACTTAATTTTAAAATGGAAGGAAATCAAAATAATTAAAGAAAGAATAGGTATAAAGTATCTCCTATACGCTCTAGCACATTGTAAGTACTCCATTCATATTTGAGTAAAACAACAAAGTCTGTGGACTTTCTAATTTTTTTCACCACATACTTGATATCCAGATAAAACAGAAATAACAAATGCTTCAGTTAATCATATTTTACCATTTTTGAAATTGCCTTCTTTACTATGCTATACATTAGAATACAGGTTAAGAAAGATTCAAGGTATAAACACAATTCAAAACCATCAAAATAACTACTTTATCCAAGAATTGTAATAAGAGTTAAAGAATTAAAGTCTAATTATTTATAGGCTCTTTAGTTTCATGAAAACTGAAATTACTAATAAACCAAAGTTAAAAAATTATTAAAGAAGAATTTTTAGGAATTCTACATTCAGTTACATATAGGTATGTATGTGTATATGTATGTATGTATGTTTGTATATATGTATAGCCCACCAACCATACAGCTAAAATTTTTCATCATTATGGATTTTATGATAAAAAAGCAAAAATACTTAATTATTTTTAATTATCTTTAAATGGTTGTCTAAGTCTTCAGAGTTGAAAGACCTTAGTTGAAGTACTAGCCTACTAATTTTGTCTATAAATCAATCACATAATTCTGTGTCTTAGTTTCTTTATCTGTTAATTGAAGATGTCAGATAAATTCAGGAAAATATTAAGATAAACATCATTACTGACAGTAAGACTACCACATAGCAGGCTAAAGGTACTAGAATACTCTTTCTAAATGTACATGGTCAGCCCACTACTTAATACGGCCTTAACTTGGATGTCTCTGAAGATGGCAGACAGACTCGGCTCAGACCCTGCACCCATAGGACTTGACTTGCCCATGTCTGATGACCTCTGAATATGTGACTCTAGCAAGAAGTATGAGACTGAACTTGAAAGTCCATGAGAAAGAATCAAAGCCCAGGTTTGCTCATTTCCTATCTAAAGCTCCAATAACAAATCTCCAGGCCCTAATTCAGGCTTTTTTCAACCACATTCTTTGTGAGCAGAATATTCTTTATGCAATGTAGTTTTTCCTTATCATCCATGACAAAACTAACGGCATTGAAATCCTACCACATATAAGAAAGTTCTAAGTACTTCAAATTCCACATGTACATTCCTATAGGAGGATGAAATTAGTGGGGCAGGTATGTTGAAAGTTTTACCTGCGAACTTGCATCAAAATTTAGAAAGGGTCCAGGAGTGAATATCATCTCTTCATTAGCTCAAGAAAGAGAGAAAATGTGAAGCTTTATGAATTAATAGTCTATTAGCTTTTGATCACGTCACACACCAGGATCAGCCTCTGGGAACGGTTGTTGAGAGGGGGCTGCGCTCTGTGTGTGGTTATAACAGTTCACTCATGCTGCTGAGTGGGGCCTTCCTGACAGCACTCCTGACAGCACTCCCAACTGCCTCCATGCTGTCAGCAAGGTGCGGTGATGCCTGCACACCTACAGAGCAGCACGGAATTGAACATGAAGGAGTGTCTTTGTACTATCTTTTCAATAAGTCATGTCCCATTCAGCCTGCTAGCTTATCTCTGTCAGGCATGGGGCCCACGTGGCTGGGGGAGCTGTCGGGGATAGGTAGACCCACCTGCTTTGTGCTGAGGAGGTAATGCATCTTTTGGGCTTGGTGATCTCTTCTCTTCTCTTCTCTTTCGAGGTCAGCCTTCTTTTCCTCCCTTTCTTTCATTTCTGCAAACTCCTCCAGTGCCTCTCTGTAGCAAAACAGGCTGTGGGTTATCTCTGATACTAAAAACCTGCCAACACTGTCGTTGTCTGATGATAATCGAGTAAGTTTTGGAGGGGCTTCCATCATCCACATCCATCAAAATCAATATGTAATCTATCTTACCTGCACAGACTATGTTTCCCTTCCTTGCCATTTTTAAAAGCATCTGGGTGATTTTTCAGTGGTTAAATTTAAAAATCAAACAATTGAAGTATAATTAGAGTTCAATAGATAAGAAAATATATCAAATGCAAAGTAAGTTGATTATGTTATCAGTTTGGTTGAAGATTGTTTTGAAAACACTTAAGCAATCCAAGAAAAACATCAAAACTACTGATTTCCGTTAAATTTTGATTTTGAATTTAACAAACCTCTAATAATTTATTTTACATACTTATTAATGGGGTAATTTAAAAACTGTGATGGATTTTCATACATATAGTTAATTTTTTCTAAGTTTACTTCAGTTAATAGCTCCAACAATATCAGGAAGAATACTTAAATTATCCTTCCCTTGAAAGGTGGACATTTTGTTTAATTATATAATTAGAATAAAAGCTAAATCAGGTGACTAGATTCATGGATTTATATAACAAATTCCATTAAAATAATAAAACTTTTCATTATTTATGTGGGTATCAGGAATTAAAACAAGATTTTAAAACATGTGAAAAACACCTGCTACAGAAAGCATAACATTATCAAACATAGAAATAAGTCATTTATTTCCATAGAACAAGTTTTAATATTCATACTAAAATGACATTGGCAATAACACTTCATTCTTTTTAAAAAATAGATACGTGACAGTGTCTTATTCTATAAACAAAATTTTAAGTAAGTCATCTGAGCATTTACTTCAAAGACATCAGGAGGAAAAGAGGGGTAAATTCCAAACCAAAAAAAAAAAAAAAAAAATTATCATTTCTACTTTAATATCTTGAAATATTTTTGTGGCAATTCTCTGTTCAAGGCTACTAATACAATACTTCATACAAGATTACTTCTGAAACACAATGACGTTTAAAAATCACCATGCTTTGCTATTACAGCAGAGCCATTTTTTTCAGCATAAGATTAAATTGCAAAATAAATGAATTACTTGGAGTGGCATGGCCCTCATTTTGCCACCCTTCTCTTGAAAATTGCTTATTAATATGAAAAAAAGAGTCAGAAAATAGCCTGTTTTACTTTATGCATAGTACTTTGGGGGCCCGTGCGCCCACGGAGCTGGGCTAGCTGCACATTTAGATTGTACTGGCAAGCTGGTCCAATGACCTTTCTGACCTGCATCTCAAGGCTATTATTAATCGCTAAGTAACCTGGTAAAGCCAAACAAATTTGTTTCCATTGAAAGGATCTCTATCTGTGTCTGAGAATTTGTTCTGTACCAAACAAACCTCATTAACTGTGTCCATTTTTGACAAAGAACCAGGAGTTAGAGGGACTAGTGACCTTTCTTTGTCCTTAAGGCACACAGTTCAAGGCAGTTACATATGAATAAACGAGAATTTTTACCAGGAAAAAAAACGATAAAATGTTACATAAAAAAGGAATACATTATTAATTTTAATCTTTGCTTTTGATATTGTGTAAAATGTTTTCTTTCTAATTCTCTTACAAATCTTTAATTTAAAACAACCAATGATGCCACTATAAGGAAAATTAGTCATATTTGCATATATCCAATTGTATATGATGCCAAAGGTAAGCACAGCAATTTTCTGAGCAATCACAAAAATAAAAAATATATCCACAAAGAAGTTTGTGCTCTATAAATGATTTAATGGACATGGAGAGATTTTATATATGAAAGAAAAAAGTTCTAATAGAAATGAACATACACATGAAAAGACAAATTACTAGAACTACATAGGATTCTAGTTAATAACCTGTTAATAACCTAATACCCTAACTAACAACACAATCAAAAGTTTATTTAGAGTAGTAAAAACAGCCCATCTTCAGAATATGGAAATGTAAAGCAAAAACAGGGTATACTTGGGAGTGCAGCAAGGAGAGAAAAAACTGAGAGGTATGTTAAAGGATGTCAGTTTCCAGTAAAGAAAACACACAGTAAACCCAGAAGGAACTGTTAAGTCCTAAAAATTAATCCAAGAAACACTAGAAAAACTAATCTGGTGTAATCTAAAATCAAAGTAATTAATTTAATAAATTCATACAATTATTGAAAAAATCAATCTTATATTCCTGATTTATTACCATACTTGAGTGTACTGATGTACTGAACATCACTGTTACATTTGTCAAATATCCTTTTGTTAAATGACCAAGTAGGAAGACCTGAATAAATTATTTATTCTTGATATACACTTCTGTTACTTCAATAGGGATAAATATATAATTCAGTGTAAAGGATATAATAAAAATTATAATCCCATTAAAGATTAAATGATAGAAATCATTATAAGTAGGATTCCTCATAAATTCAGAAAATTATTATCTATTTGTTATCTGGTGATTTTAAAAATACAGTACTTTTTTCAAAACACTTGAATTTTTTTCCAAATAATTTCAGGCTGTTTTCAATATATTTTCATCATTTCAGTGTACTGTTTTATTTCTATCCTGGAAAAAAATTCTGTGAGATTATATATGTGTTTGCATGTGTATGTGTGATGTGTGTATGTATGTATATATGTGTATATGTATATATATAAATGTAATATATATATATGATAGTTGTTACTAATTACCCTTTTTTACAAATATGGAAATACATTAAGAGATGAAATGACTTATTCTCAATAAAAAAATCTTTAAAGGCAGAAATAGAATTTGAGTCCCTAGACTGCAGATTCTTTAAACTCTAGACCAAGCTGTAGTCATCTGGATACAATAAATAGCATGCAGAGATTTTTTTTTTTTTAATTGAATGAATCATAAATATTTTCTTTTACTTTATAACTCTTTTTTCTACTATATACTTAAACTTGAATAAGTTCCAGGATTTTCTGCACCAGTTTTCATCCATATATATATATATATATATATATATATATATACATATTGAGCAATTTGAAATTTGTGATACTTTTTTTAAAATAGTCAAAAACTTATTGAAGGTTTTGTAAAGTTTTACATATGTGGATATCTTTTGTTAAAGATATTTATAATGATAATACAGATATTTACATATTCTAATAATGATAGCAATAAGAAAAAACAGTAACAGCCACTTTGAGACAAAATAGTTGAGCAGTTAAGAGCACAGATTCTGAAATGACACCTGGTTTTAAAATCTCTGTTGTGCTATTTAGTTGCTGTTTCATCTCTGAGTCTCAGTATCCTCATCTGTGAAATCCAAATGAAATAGCATCTTCTTCACCAGGCCATTTTGATGATCAAATAAACTAGCCCATGTAAAGTGCTCAGAGTAGTGGGTAGCACACAAACAGGGAGTCAGGGGCTACAGTGTTAGCAATTTACTGAAGGCTTGCTTTAAGTCAGGTACTAGGCTAGTCTTACTCAACTGGATGCACATGTTTCCGACTTTCTCAAGTTCCTTCCACGGTATCCTTCCTTTGCCCTCTCTCGATCAGCTGCACTCTATGGATGAAATTCCACCATGTGGAGCATGGTATCTGGCTTCCTAGGAGGCATGTAAGCCTTGGGTGGTGGAAACGAGAACCAGAAAGGAGACAAGCAAACACATTTCCCCATTTTCCCATCCTCCATGTACTGCTCTGAGGAATGCTGTTTTCTTGCCATCCTGGAGGAAACCTGTTTGTCTCCTGATAGCAATGTATCCGTAGCAATGTGCTGAGTCACTGTGAATACGTCTGTGTAAAGAGGGCCCAGTCTTACTTGCCCTCCCTATGTGACGAAGGCATCCAATCCTTTGGTTATCATGAGTGTTGGTGGCTGACAGTTCATAGTTGTAACCCACTGAGGAAAGATCTGCCTTTGGAGTAAATCAGTTGTGTCCCCGGCCCAGGCTTTGGTGCCCTCACTCCACAGCCTGCATCTAATGACTGATGGTTAAGGGAATACCTAGGCACAATATTTATCTAAAGTTCCACCCAAACTCCAGAGCCTCCTGAGACTGGTTAAGACCTCTGAGATCATTCAACTCTTCTCTCTGCCCACCTCCTCCCCAGTAACACTCATGTACTAACTCATGATCTCCAAACTTGTTTCCATCTATGACATTCATTTCTCCTTTTCATCACCTTCATTGCCCTGGGCTTGAACCACCAAATAAAGTTATCAACACTTAAATCCTTGACTTCAGTTCTGTTTCCAAGGAGTTCCTGCAAAGGCTATACAGAACCTCATTTAATCCTTTCCAAGGTTTATGAGGAAAATATCATCACTCTGGTTTATAGATTAAAGAATAAAGTCATGGAAGTGAAATCTCTCCCCAAATCCTAAACAATAAAGTGGCAGAAACAGAATTTGAATCTAGGCCTGATTCCAAACTTCATGTTTTTAAAGAGTAATACTACACACATAATCTACATTTTGCCCAAATTCCAGTCTTTTTACTGAGAAGGTAACTTTGACTTTACAGTACCTGTATTATCTTCCCCAAATACAGAAGAGGAAAAAAACTGTTCTGTTTGGGATTAATTGAAATGAACTGACGCTATTCTCTTCACATTATCTACCTAGTTATAATGTGATAATAGGTAGATATATGTGACCTTGAATCGACAGACTTTCCTATTGGCAGTTACAAATATCCTCTCTTCTTTAATATATGCTTTCTCATTGCTATTTATTTTTACTAAGAATGCTAATATACATTATACTAACCTATAAAAAGAGACTGAGAATATACTTAAAAGCTAATTGGCACAACTCAGAGAATAAACAAACAAACAATAAAAATTCACAGGGTACTCCAGGACCCCGCCTTGCCCCCATTTATCTCTTCATCTTCATCACCACTTTCTCCCAAGGTTACTGTGCTTTAGATACAAGGTCCATCATTCATTTCCTGAAAAAAAAAAAACCAATTTATTTCTATCGCAGTACTTTTTCTTTTTAATTGTATTTTCCATCCTGAACTTGCTATTTAGCAATCTGAATTCTTCTCCCACTGTTATTCTCAATCATAACACCATAATTTTGCTTTTCGCTGCCATAGAGTTCACCAAATTCATAATCATGTATTATGGCTATATATGTCTCACCCATTAGGACTACAAAGTCTGTAAAAATACTCTTTTTAGTCTAGTAAATAGTTTTTACAGAGACAGTCCTGGAGGGTTGAACCATGACCTTGGATATGAACTGATGTAAAAAAATTTACTCTCTAGTCTCCAAGTGAGTATGGAGTTTTATATATATGAATGATGGAAGGAACTTGAGAGACATGGCTGCAAAAACAATCACAAAGTCCTGCTCCATCCTGAACTCACCTGAAAGCTAATGATTAATTGTTATCATGAAGTAATTCATGTTTTTATGAGTTGCACCCTTTTACCCTTGTCACAATGACTACTCTTCATAAATTATTCCTTGATTTTGTCTAATGTGTGAATCAAAGGAAAGGCATAGTTTCATAGTTATTTATTATTCATTTTCTGTTCCCCCCTCCCCCTCCAGCCTGGTCCCAGGTCATGAACCTAGGTCCCTGGGCTTTACATGGCTCATACCCCAGCTTCTGGCTCAGTCTCCAGAGCCACCAGGGATCACCCATATAGTTTTTTGAGGAGAATAAGAGCATCTGCTCAAAATTAAATTATTTTTACAAACAGTTGATAAAGATAAAAATAATACCCAAACTCATAATTACTATTTGGAAGTTATCCCCTCCTATTATATGATGACTAAATTACTCAAAAGTTCATATTTGTTCATTGGATTTATGTAATACTTCAACATAATGAAAAATATCAAGATGGCTATATAGGCCATTCAGAAGGGAAACAAATGTTCTGCCATTCTGTTTGATTTTCTTAGTCATTTCAAAACATAGTACTAAGAAAATTTGTGTTTATAATTTTTATCTTCATTTCTTTATAAGTTCAGAACAAAGAAATAAAACTCTCTACCCTTTCTCTAAAAGGCTTCATAGAGTGCCTCAATAATAGTTATTCTCTAGCTGTTTCTACTCCCATAATCCCTTATTTCTCTGGTCTATGTTTATAGACTCTGTTACTCTGTTACTCTGTTATTGCTGTCTGCATGCATCCACTTCCTCCGCTGCCCTACTAAGCTCTCTGGTACTGAAGGTCAGGATCAAGGTTAAAACTCACTGCTGTGCTCGCCCTCACCAAGAGTATATGACCTAATATAAACTCGGTGCTGCAGCCTTTTAAATAATTTCTCTTTGAACTAGTACATTCCATCACTTCAGCGGTTTAATTAGAAGAGGAAGAAGCCAAATTGAAGTCTCTAGGGAAGTGGGGTAGAACCAGAACTCTGGCCTTCAGCCTAGCACAGTGGGTCCAGCGTGTGGCCCTGGAAGCAACATCACCTGGGAACAATCTAGAGCTCCAGCCCAAACTGACAAAGCCAGAAATTAGAGGGTAGGACCCAAGGACACTACTGTCTGCTAGAGTTTTAGAAGCACTAATCTACAGTCAGCAAAACTCTAAGGTCTGGTAGGGATTTACGAAGATTCAACTCCACTCACTAGCATGAAATTGTCCTTGGAACTACTGGACAGGTGTTACAAATTTTATGAGGGCAGCAGTCTCCAAAATGAAGGTTCTGTTGAACATAAGACATTTTGTATCACAGTCATCAATATTCAAAAGCACACAGTTTGCTCCTGAGCTTTATACCTTTCCAACTCTGAACCTGGAGCTGAGACTTTAACACGTTGGAAACATTTATAAAACAGTATCTCATAAAAACACTTTTCAGTTAGTCTTGACAAACTTTTGCTTATTGCAATAGAAATAAATTTCTCTTCAAAATATCTGTTACTTTAAGAGCTAATATCATGAATAAAATTAACACTCACTGTTTATTCAATCAGGCATGACAAACATATTCAAAAGAACTAAGAATATATAAAGACTCCGTCTTCAAGAAGCTTGCAAATAAAATAGCTGATAACTAGCTAGATTATAGACAGAATAAACTGATGAAATACAAAGGCAGTGCTTAGGTTCCAAGAGTTCTGATTAGAGAGATCAGAAAACACTTCATGTGATGGAGACACTGGAACTGGGAACTGGACAATGAGAAGGTTTTCACTAGAGAGAGATGGGATAGAGGGGAGTGGTAGGGAGATGAGGCTGGATTATTCCAAAGAAATTCTGACTCTCCTTGGTAGACTCAGAACTCAACAGCAAAGGGGTGAAATGTACTTTAAAGTAGAAAAATGGTTTTTTAACCAAGAGTGAATGAGCTGTTTCTCTAATGCTAGCATATTTGTATCCTATAGACTTGATATTTTGAGAATGGGAAAAAAAAAAAACTGAAAAAGAAGATAACGGTCCATGTTATCAAATTACAATGCCGTCAATGCCATGACTTCACTCTGATCATAAAAAAAGGGATCATCCAATTGCTCCATTATTTCATTTACCTACTTTGCATGATTTTATAAGGCAAGAAGACTCCATTCAAAGATCATTCATGAAAATTTAGTTTTTCTCCTTCTGGCCCTTCTGAATAAACTTAGCTGAAAAGAGGTTTTTTTTTTTTTTTTTTTTTTTTTTTTTTTTTTTAATAATATTCTTTCTAAATCTATGCACATATTTCACTGTAAAATTATGTCTTTTTACTATTCTGGGAAGTTTCTGTAAAGGAGGTAACTTTTTATATCATATATATGTTGTCAGATAATTGAGAGTGACAAGGAGCTAAGTACAACAATCGGCATAATAACACAATGTATTTACATAGTGCATTATTTTCAGGAGCTCTAAGTGCTTCACAGACATCAATTCATCCTCACAACACTCTGTGGAGGTTGAGAAGGGGCAGGTATTATTAACAAGGTTTCTGCTCTTCTTTGTGAAATGAAATGGCTTTACAGATGATGACTTTGAGATCACAGCATGAGGCTCTCCTACAAAAAGGTAGATCAAGACATTCTATTCTCTCTCTTTTGCACATCTTCACAGTGATTCAGCTGTGGATGATGAGAATCAGTCTACTAAATTTTTGTTTAGGGTAGAGTTCAGAGGTGACATAGCTAAAGTTCCCATTTCCTATGAAAAGAATTGTGTGATCTTATTTACTTTGTGTTTACTCAAAATTCACATATCATCTCTCATTTAAAATGTGTTAACTTTATTCTAAAAATAATTGCTGCTGCTTTTGCATGTAACCCACTCAGCACAGACCAAGGACAGCTCTAAACAAATCTTGATGCTATCACAAAGCAATAATATATCATAGGATGAAGTCGAAAAAGTATTTTCAAACACGGACCTTCAGAAAATTATCTAGTGTATTTTGGAAAACTGTTGACTGATCAATTGTTCTATATTCAGTTTTAGAAATCACTTCTATATGAATGTCAAACGGTATCACATCTTATTTATTGTTGGGCAGGATAATAAAAAAATTACAAAATAATAACAGAGAGGCGTAAACAACACTGAAGTGAATTTCTTTCTCCATTCTCTAAAATGCCACTCCTGAGAGAGGCAAAGGGAAGATTAGCAAGGAAACACAATGGAAAAAAACTAAAAACATTACAAAGGGGTAAGGAAATGTTTCTTAATGTGATGCTTTTGTAGTATAATCCTACTGCATACAGGTCCCTCTTTATCACAAATATTCTGTTTCTATCCCCTAGGAATTCCCATTCTATAATATTTTTGTTAAGATACATGCTCATTTTTTCTCAACAATTCAGGCTTTAAAGTATTATTATTTGAGGATATAATTAAAATGATTGGGGGGATCACTTAATGCTTATAATAAGAAGATACACAAATAGAATCCTAGTGTTTGTAGGACATCTAAATCATCATTAACTATGGAAATCTTAAAAGGAAAGAAATTAACATAAAATATCAATCAGATTCATAGTTTAGAAGAATCATTCAGGCAGCAATAAGGATAAATTGATGACGAATGTGAACAGATAGCCTGGAAAAATAAAATATAGGATTTTTTTTCCCAAAAGAATGGAGAAAAGGGTCTTTAGAATGAACTCCAGGTTTCTGCCTTAGGGACCTAAATAAAAAAATGGTCAATCCTGGGACAAGATTGGGAAAATAAGTACTTTATATATAAACATGCTTAGGTTAAAGTATTTGTGGATATCCACGTGGTAATTTAGTAGGCATTTTAATAGTTAGAATCATCTGAAGAAAGTTCTAAACTAAAGATTGAATTTATGAGCTATCAGAATACAAGTGATAGCAGAAGTCCCAGACTTGAAAGAAGTTGCCCAGGTTATGGAGAGTGCCAAGGGGAGTGCTCCAAAGGGAACGCAGTATTCAAGTTTTGGAAAGTAAAGGCAAACACAGAGAAGAAATGGAGAAGAAACCACTAGAAAAGTAGAAAGGGAGTCAGGAGAGACTGGTGCCAGATAATACAAGTTCCAAGAAAAAAACACATTAACAGTATCCTATGCTCCTAAGATGTCAAATAGATGAAAGTGAAGTAGCACACTAGTACTATAAACAATTTTTTAGCAATGGTTATATTTTCTCAATAATTTAAATCTATAAGTATGATTGAAAAGTCTGCACGTTACTAATATATAAATAGCTGAATTTGATTTCCACTATATAAATTTACTCTCAATCAGTGACATATATATATATATATATATATATATATATATATAAAGAGTCTTCCCAGTCCTTATTACAGGGGGTTGGAGGAACTGTCTTCTATCAACTCCCATCAAAAGATCAGTTAGGAAAAGTGAGAGGCGTGAGTGTCCATCCATTTTTCAAAGTTGAGCAATTACATGGCTAAGTCCATGAACCAACATTTTTTTGCCCTTTGCTTTCAAATAAAACTTTATGGCTATACTCAGGTTTTTTCTTTTTTTTTCAAATATCACCACAAAAAAAGAAATTTGAAATTCAGCTTTCTTCTGTTATCTTTTTAGTTACTGAAGCCACTGCTTATTATACTGCTAAAGTCTCCAATTGAAGATTCATGTGAAATTTCTTTTAGATAGTTTACTGGCAGATGCAATAATGTTTTTTCATTTTGACAATGGCACCTACCTAACTGATCACATTCCCTGAACAATCACACCTTCTGCATTTTCCTTTACTATGGTCCTTATTTCACTTGATTTTAAACTACTTGAAATTCATTGTGTAGAGTTAAATTTTAAAAAAAGCAAAAATACACATATATAAAGAAAATCGTGAGCTTTTTACTTTTCATTAATCTTGAGAGTGAAATTATTTTCTATATACCTTATTTAAACATTTTTTTGAATGGCAAATTTCTAGAGGCAGTGCATTCTTGTTAAAAATAAATACATGAAAAGGATATGATAAAATGGTTGATACCATTCCATATTTTAAAGTGATTATATGGATTATCATTAATTACTAATGGATAAATATACTTTTTAAAGTAAAGAATATACACTGTATTTAAGTTACTCTATTATCCAAATTCTACCAAATTGATATAATTATCTTTATATATAATAATTTTATAAAAATATTACATATATAGTTAACATTACAGACTAATTTGGTTCTTTAATACTAAAATGTTCTTTATGTCTTTATGTCTTTATTTCTTTATATCTTGGGCTACCCCTTACTAAAAAGACTGTCAACTAGCTACAATTACAGAAGTTATTTTTCTATCACTTATTTGGCTGAGATCAGAATATTATATTTTTAAAATGGCATTTATCGAAAGGTTCTCTTTAGGTAATCATATTTATTCTCCTTATTTATACAGTATCTATGGTGTTCTACTCATGTCCTTGAAAGAAAGAGCAGGGACACCATAGTATGAAAAAGCGGCCTAGCTGCTGGAGTTCATAAATTTTGTTCAGCTTTGGATGAGTTCAAAGAATTGCCATGTAAGAAAAACCTTACAGAGGGAATTTATCTGATTATGGCAGTAATAATTACCCAGCTGTTTATTGCAGATAGAGAAATAATTCATGTAGGCAATAGGCCGTGGTGGCAATGACACTCTGCATTTAGTAAATATGCAAACTGTTCACTTCTAATTAACCAAGCTAGAGGATGCCCTTATTAAATGTATAAACTAAAAGTGCCTTCCTGACAAGTGATGAATTGTTACATTGCACAAACTCTTGCCACAGAATTATTGGAGTGAACTTGGGCCTTAACTTCATTAAGAGATCTTGTGGGATAGTTAAATGAGGACGGACAGCATAACAAGGCTTACCTGACAGCCAATGATATGTTAGAGTTCAATGGAACTGTACCTCTTCTTCTGTCCTACTTAACTGCTCAGATTCACAACAGATAAACTGAAGCTAAAATTGATTCCCATTTGAATAATAAAACCAAATGAAAATAATTTTAACAGCTCTTTTTTGGAGTCACTTGACAGTCTGCCTACTACATGAATCTATAAAAGTCATTTTTATGATCCAAATCTAATATATATATCAAAAAGAGAAAATATACCACCCTTTCCTTAACTTCAAGTAATTTGTTTAATAAAATAAGTGGTCTTATTGATTAGCTTTAAAATATATGAACTGCATTAAAGAAAATTTAACACGATACAGAAATGACTCAATACTGACTCTGAATGAGTTTTGACTAATTTTAGTAAATAATTATGAAATAGTTCATGTTCTATATTCTATGGTTAGTCTTGCTTTAAGGTAACTATTCATTTTTTATCAAACATCTATAAAGCTATCTCCCTCCTAACGAAGGGACTTATGAAAAATAATAGTTAGAAGCAAGTTTTATACTTAATGAAACAAAACTAAAGCATTGAGATTTGAATTACAGAATAGGCAGTAATATCTACCTCAGAGGTTTGGTTTGAAACTGAAGAGAGAACGAGTAATAAAGGGCTTGGCATAGCAGTTGATGTACAGTTAAGTGTTTAGTATATGATAGTGGCTTATGTTATGCTTGAGTGACAACAGCTCTATGTGATTCAAAGACATTCCTTGTTTTCCAATGGCAGTGGGGAAAGAGTCTCTATTCAACAAATGGCACTGGGGAAACTGGATAGTCATATGCAAATGAATGCAGTTGGGTATTTATACCATATATTAAAAAAAAAGAAAACGGTTGAAACCTAAATGTAAAATTTAAAATTACTAAACTCTTAGAAGAAAAAATAGAGGGAAAGCCTCTGAACATTGGATTTGGCAATAATTTCATGGACATGACACCAAAAAATCGGAGGCAACATAAAAAAATAGACAATGAGACTACAGTAAACTTTACATTTCCTACATGTCAAAAAAAAAAAAAAAAAGTGAAAAGGCAACCTACGGAGGGGAGAGAAAAAACTGCAAATCATATACCTGACAAGGAATTAATATCCAAATATATAAGGACATTTTACAACTCAACTACAGTAGCAACAAAAATAGCCCAGTTTTGAAATTGACAAATGATAAGACATTCTCCAAAAAAAGATAATAAATGGACAGTAAGCCTATGAAAGAAAGTTCCAGATCACTAACTACTAATTACATTGCTGTTACACCTTCACTGTAGGACAGTGGTAGGATTAGTTTTAGGTCTAAAATGATGGTATATTCCTTCAGGGAGGCTCCTCTTAGGTTTCTGATTACCACTGGGCTAGGACCTCCTTCATCAAGCTCAAGACAGGAAGTTTCCTGAAGCATTTATACAACTGGCAGTTTGACGGCCAGTCTCACGTTAAGCTCATCATTTCCTTTGTTACATAATTACTCTAAGGTTATGACTTTGGGGAATGCTGGATGAAAGAATGGGGAGATTAATCAGAACTGTATCTTTGATTACATTTTCTATCAGATAGGGAGAGGCCTTCATCTTTTCCTATAGTATGGCCAGTAAATTATATACAACGTTAACTCTTTGACACTTACATGTCATTTGCAGTGGTGTTGGCCTGAATTAGTATTATCAGACAAGAAATAATCCCGAATTGATCTTTCTCTTGGTCTTGTATACTTGTCAATGTTTGGGGTTTATCCACAGATAAAGCCCCATGATGGCCCAAATATTAGTTTGAGGTATAAAAGTACTTAAGTTTTTCAAATGCCACAAGATTCCAAATTATAGACCTCTCTTTAAATACAGTGTTCCCAGAGAGCACTTGCCTTAGCAATGCAGTATAACCTTCCACCTGCTTGTACCTGGTTTCTTCCAGTTCATGAATTTTTTTCAAAGAGAGGAAGGAAGGGAAAGGAGGAAGAACTTAAAGAAGGAAGAAAGGAAAGGATAGAGGGAATGATAGAGGAAGGGAGAGAAGGAAGAAACATCTTTTATTTATTAAGTCATTTTTGTTTTTTATATCCTGTCCCCAGGTCTTGAACCCAGGTCCTTGGGTTTTATGTAGTGGTCACACCAGTGTCTCAGGTGGCTGAGTCACAAGGATGTGTCCCAGGTCATCTATTTCTTATAGGAATTTTTTGAAAGAGGCAAGAAGGAGTTAGTGTACATCGATAGTTTTAAATGTTTCAATTAATGTCAGAATCTCAATTGTTAATGATATGCATTATGTGGGATCTGAAAAAATACTTCACATTACATCATAATAGTTTATAATCTGACATCAAACTGCCTCCAATAGTCAACAATCCCAATTTAAATTCTGTAACTTTTTTGAAAATATATTTTTTGTGGTAACTTGTTTTCCAACAAGTTTTACGTGTTCAGGTTCACGCTACATCAAGTATTTGACATCACACCACACCCATTGCCAATTTTCTAACAGTCCTCCACCACTGTCCATTGGAGTCCCACTGTCTTTTGCTCCCCCCTCACCACTCCCTCCCCTCAATTTGTTGTAATAGTATAAGGATTTCTTTTAGGTTTGCTAGACTGTTTGCATCTTTATACTCCACATATGGATGGAGATCATACAGCATTTGTCTTTCTCCTTCTGGCTTATTTCACTTAGCATCATTTCTTCTAGTTCTAGTCAAGTTGTCACAAATGGCAGGATTCCATCTTTTTTATAGCTAAGTATTATTTATTGAGCATATATACTACATCTTCTTTATCCAATCACCTGTCAGAGAAGTCCTGCTATGCTCTTTAAGTTCCTTGATTATGACCAAGTCACACGGTACCTCTCACTGCAAGGAAGACTTAGAGTCAGTTTTGAGTCTTCTATGCCCAATAGTGGAGAAGAACATTTTTATGGAGTTGGTAATGGGTTTTAGGTGAGTCTAATCATACTATACACACAATTAAAATATGGGTGATAACACTTTTCATAATTCAAAAGTACAAAGAGGCAGTATGTTTCGATTTTTAAAACATAACTGAACTCCAATCTCCAGATCCACCATCGCTTAGGTTTGTGAACTTCCCAAGTTACTTATACCCTGAGTTTAGCTTTTGATATTTAAAATTTAACAATATGTACCCCCAAATATATATCTGTGTGAATAAATGACATAAACACCATGCATATGATAGGTACTTTCCAACTATGATTTTCTGTGATTATAGTTTATTTACTGAGCAGGTCACCATTTGTAGTGTCTAAATTTATCCATATAATTTTTAGCTTAATAATGAACTATCATATTTCTGATTAGTACAAACCAGTTTAAACTTTTTCTTTTTACCAAAACCATATTGAGATGCTAAATAGACAGGAATTTTTGATGAGTCAATAACTAAAGTATTTCTTTTGTTTGTGTTTGACACATTTAGGCAACAACTCAGTTATAATGCTATTTGTCCATATTGCAGCATCTAAAAGAAGTTATTATTAAGCATACATTCAATGTCAGTAGACTAGAAACCTAATCTACTGTATTCCTGATGTATTCCAGATTCTTGCTGTTTGCATTAGTGTTTTCCCACTTGATATTAATTTTGACTTTAAAATGAAGTTGGTGAATGCTCTGTAGAATCCACGTGAGCAAAAGGAGGGAGAACACCATCTTCACTCTGTAGATTTTCACTCTTGGGTATTACTTTGTTTTTTAGGGGCCCCACATGTTACCAGTCTGGAAGGACATGCTGGTTTCCTTTATGTTTCTATTTCTTTGTTAATTAAAGCACAATTAGAAACATGCTGCCTAGATAGTTTAATGTATTAAGTCTTTAACTCCAGAGAAAGAGAAAACCTCAGTGTTGTGTTTCCCTGATGCATAGTGTTAAGCCAACTCAATGTGCTTCAGTTTTGTCATTAGCCTAATGCATTTGTTGACTCTGTATGATTTTCTGCCAGAGCAAGATTACTTAAAGACTATAATGGTAATCATTTAAGACTCCCAGATAACTATTATAAGGATGAGAGATTATGTTCAAATCTTTTGGACTGAGTTTCCTAGGAACTAGACGCATATTCATAAAAATTACTTTTAAAGTTTTTTTTTCTTTATCATTGAAAACAAATGCAAATTAGCAGATTACAAAGACCACATTTTACACAAATATTGACATAAATATTTTGAAACAGCAAGCTGTTAGTTCTGGATTGTGACTATTAGACTATCACCATTGGGAACAAACACTGACAGTTAAATACAAAATTCAACATAATGAAAGGAATAGTGAATTTTAAGATACAAGAGAATTCCTCATGGCTCAACTGTGAGCTGTTCCCATAAAAATAAAAGCAATAGGCAAAGAACAGAAAGCCCATTTTTAATACGCTGAGTTAAGAGTTTAGATGTATGGATTTCAGAATAACCAAAGAAACAAATATACAGCCCAGTCCATGCCAATATGGTAGAGCTGCCTATGGGTCTTCAACAGTCTACTGGTTGGCCTTATAAATGTGGTATTTCATAAGCCCCACGCAGATCATAAGGGCCAATAGTGCATTTTACCAGTACCGCCCTTCTCCAATTTAACATTTTGGCAAGCATGACAATCCAAGAACTATTAAATGTAACATTAAAATTGGAATAATACCGATATTGATAGTAAACCCATTAGTCATTCTCCATATTGTGAAAGACCAGTTCAGTGACTTGTGCAGGTCTTGTCACTCCTAAGAAATATTCTCTATCCATGGGAATGTTGCTTCAGGAATATAAAACACATTTCAACATCTTTTAGTATTAGAAATAATTTTTTTTTTAAATTTCATGATAGACTTGGAAATCTTAACTTTAGATTTATTAATGGTTATAAATACATCATTATAATACAATGTATGTGGTTACATACAAAAAATCTTGATCTGCATCTCTTACCATATATCCATCTTAATCATGGAAAATGTTAATTTTATATACTTTATTGTGAATCTCTTATGCCATAGATTAGTCTCGTTGAAATTTTCCTAGCTATTTATGGAATTCTAAGAGTTTTAAGTTTCATGGTAAATACATATATAGATTTTGTGTCTTTTCAATGTGTTTATTACCATATTAAACAAATGACCCCAGATAGAGGGAAGTTGAAAACCTAGTGTGTCATCAAATGCAGAAATTCTTTCTGCACAAATCTGGACATTTAGATGAATCCTTCTGTCAGAGCATTTTGTACCTCAAAAGTCAGCCAATTATTAGTTGTGACTATTGGAAATGTGTTTTCCATGTTAAACCCATTTGTCATCAACTTTTTTTTTTTTTTTTTTTTTTTTTAAGATATTTGAAGACAAGTATCTTGCCTTCCATTAAGTTACTATTTCCCAGTGATGGCCAATTTTTTATGCTTTCTAACCCCTTAAAATTGCTTGTTGTTTCTGCTGAAAGCAGATGTTTTTGGTCAATGGTCATCATAAGTAGTGGCAACCAGAACTTACCACTATGTACCTAATGGACCTAATGGAACTCAAGCACATTTATTTCAAAAAATGTATCATTTTATGTATTTTGTGTGCATAAAAAATAAAACAGTACACCAAAAAAATTTTCTTAAAGTCATAAGATCTAGAACACCATCTCAGTTTTGATACAATTTAGTAATTTAACATTGGGTTATACACCTATGATGACCATATACTTCTTTCAGCTTCTTGGACACATATATGCAGAGAGAGGTGAGAGAACCAGACATGTGCTTTCGGAAGAAACAGAGAAAGGGCAGAGGCCTCAAAGTATAGTGACTAGAGTACAAAGCTCAAGAAACTTCTCTCATTCTTCCCCAAATGTAGCTCCTCAGGATTGTCTTCTTTGGATAAATGAAATAACCTAAAAGAAAGACCTCAGAATACTGACATTCGGGCATTCCTTAAAAGGGATCAGCACGCTGTCTAACCCCTTTTAAAAGCAAATGAAGCCTACAAGTTAACACCATCTGCTTATGTAGGTACATACTGAAACTTGTATTTCAATTTTTCATGCTCCTGTAGAAATAATTAGCAAAAGATCACCAACAGTAGGAAAGACTTTGATGGAAAAAAAAAAAAAAGCAACTAAAGAAAGTGGATAAACATACACTGAATAAAACTTAACTAAGTTCTGAATTCAAATTATTTTCTATCTGCTTATTTTTCATCTGTCTGCTTATTTTTCATTTGGGATTTCATCCCAAATCCATTCTACATATTTCTGTGCCCTACACTGTGATCAGGAAGGCTGAGCCCTACAAGTTATATATTGGCTAATTTCCAGTTGGGGTTAGTCTCACAGAAGACTGATATGCTGGAAGAAAAAGTTGGGGGTATTCTGTCCTTATTTCTCTTGTCCTTCCTTTCCACCTCTAAAAAGAGTTGACTCCCTCTACAAGTAGAGGTGATGGCCAAGGTTAGGAGTTGTAAACTTCTCTTTGACTCTCATTGTAATCATTGAAGTCGTTTTGTTTTTCCTTGAATATTTCTAACTGTGTAGAAGCAAGGTCCAATGTTATTGGTCTGTGGATGACAAAACATTCCTTGCTGGGCCCATAATCCTACCCACATCTCTAGAATCAGACTGTCATCCTCTGATGTACCACTGAATCTAGCAAAGTGTTAGTAGTAAGGTCACATCTCTCTGTGTCACTTCCAGTCAGTGATTGGGAATGGTGAGGTATTAAGGCGGGAACTGTCTGTTACAATAGCAGCCTCCTCCAAAGGATAGCTCTGGCATAAGGGTAACCCATCAGACTTTCTTGAACATGTAAAGTTGCAGTATCTTCTCAATCTTCTTTCCTTCTCTCTTTCTTCTTATAGTGTCAGACTTGGTGGCATAGTGTCAGTGTGGACTAAAGATTTCCTCCACTGCCTCTTGTTTTTGTTATCCCCGCCCCCAAACTTCAGATACATTTAATTCCATCTTATCATCTGATTTTTGGTAGAACTGAACTAAAAACACATTGAAAAAAGGGGAAAACAGACCACTTTCAGAGGAGGGAGAAACAAGATACTGAGTAATTAGTGATTCTGAAAGTTGGAAAACAATGGAGCGATGTCTTCAAAATTCTAAGAAAACATGATTTACAATATAGTTAATGTTATACCCAGCCAAACTAATAAAGCTTGAGGATAGTCCTTTCAAATAATCACAATTTTTAAGTATCATCTTCCATATACATCATGATAGCAGTTGTTGCAGAAAAACAAGGAAATAAATCATGAAAATGTGACAAAGAGCAACAAAAGAATGAATCCAACCCAAAGAAAGTTCTGAAATGTCTAGAGAAAATGCAATCTGTCTACAGTAGGATGCTGGATGGCAGGCTCCAGAGGACCCAGTTACAAAGAGACATAAAATGTGGAATATCTATAGAATGGAATATTAATTGGTAAGAAGAAGAATTACTGAAATATACCACAACATAGATAAACCTTGAAAATATTATGTTAAGTGAAAGAAATCAGTCACAAAAGACTACACTTAAGATTCAATTTATACAAAATGTCAAGAAAAGGAAAATCTTTAGAGATAGAAAATAGACCAGTGGTTGGCTCAGACTGAGCAAGGAAGATAGAGTAGACAGTGACTGTTAATGTGTATAGGATTTCTTTTTAGGATAATGATAATGTTTTAAGTTAATTGTGGTGATACTACATAACTTTATGAAAATACTAAAAATCATAAAGCAGTATATTTTAAATGTGTTAAGTATATGGTATGTGAATTACATCTCAATAAAACTGTTACAATAAAAACAGCCAACAAAATATATCATTTAAAGAAAAATTTGTGATTGATAGATAGGTAAAATATTTCCGTAAAAATCTTTCTAGCCAAACCATGCTATACAAAGTCAACATGCTGAAAAACTAAGTTCACTTTGATGAATGACAAATTTACATTTAAAATAGAGCTATTGTTTTGAGATATTAACAACCCACAACTATATTGCAGCATTAAAATTGGGAGACTATATTACTTTCAGCTTGAGCTTCTGTCAAAAAAAAGTCAGTAGTCTGTACTTTGAGTTAAATAATGTTTTATTAATGCTACCAATCTGTGAGTCTAAAGCTAATTTTTTATTTCATTATATAATTTCCTTATTCATAACCTGGGGCAGTTTTTTGAATATCAGGCTAGATGTTACAAAGGAACATGTCTACCAAGTGCAAATTCAGCCTTAAATTAATCAATTCCATTTTATTTGTGATAGGTTCAGTCTTGGTTATGAAAATATAATCATAATACATAATTTTTGACTATTAACTATAGAATACATAAACTGCATTAATACAAGAGCAAATTAATGGCAAGCCCAATGTTGTCTGGCATCCTATAAAATTCAAAAGGAAAACCTATTCCTTGATATAATTATTTTTCCATAAATGATTTTACCCTGCCCAAGTAAAGAGCAATGCACTACCTGTTTCATATTTTCTTTGATATCTAGAAACTATACATGGTAATGCTTATTGGCATAAGTACTTAGGATACATCAAAACTGTTTTGACATATTATAAACTTTTAAGTATAATTTTGAAAGACATACCATAAATATATTGACCTAAATAGATATAAGTAAACTTTTGTCCTAGACAAAATGCTGAAAATCAACACGTTTGTTTAACAAATAGTATATGCAAGTCTGTGTATGGAAGGATTCCTCCCAGATGGCCACTAAGGATCCTCCCTCGAATCCATCCCCCTCCCTCCCTTGAAGGTGGGTTGGACCTACTTTCTTGCTCTAAATAAGCAGGATATAGTAAAAGTGATGGACATAGACAGTAGTGTACATAATGAATGTGACTTCCATCTTGGTTGGTTTCTTGTTCACTTGCTTTGAGGGAGGTCAGTTTCCATGGGAAAAGTTGTGCTATTAGAGAGGCCCAGATGGCAAGAGAATGCAAGATACCAGTGGCCAATAACCAGGGTAACTAAGGTCTATGTGAATGAGCCTGGAATTGGATCAGCTCACACTCTGAGTCTTCAAGTGAGACTATAGCTCTGACTGACATCTTCTCTTGAAATCTGATGGAAGATAGCCCAGCATATAACAAAGTTCCTCTCCAATTCCTGACTGACGAAACAATAAGCTAATAAATGTCTATTTTTTTAAGTTGCCTTGGGTATAATTTGTTATGCAAGAAAGGGTAACAAGAGTTTTGATCCAAATAACTTGCAATGAAATGTAAAGAAATGTGAAGAAATAATAGAAACACAAGCATACTCTTCCATGAGAATGGATAATTAGTAACTCTAATAGAGGTTTTAACAACATACCAAACTATTTAAATGTAATTATTATGAAAGATGCAATTGAACATGCATGCTACAAATGTTACTATGCTGTCACTCTTAACAGGGAAGCCCATTCCAATGAGTTCATTCCAAAGTTCTTAGAATGGCATTCAGACTCTTAAATATGATGTCACACATCCTGGGATGTATAGCTTCTGATACAATGTCTGGATTTATCCCTAGTCAATCCTTTTATCATCCATTGCACCAACTTCAGTGAAATTTACATGTTAATGTCTTAATTTCTGCACAGGTTTCAGGGATCAGCTTCAATGCCATTGAGAAACGTTCTGCTTATGAAAGAATGGAAAATAAAATGTGATTTATGTAGAAAAGTTAGCTATAGATCTCATTTTGAGATAGTAAAGTAAAATTATCTTATCTCTATCGCTCCTAAACTTCCAGAAAAGAAAGGAAATAAAAAGAGAAAATTAAAAGGAACTATCATTAATAAAATTAAGAAACAGAATAATATAGAGAAGGGCCACTAAGAGTAATAATGAAAATTCAATGAAGATTTGAAAAGTTATGGAGAATGATACTTAAAAATGAAGATTACAGACAGAGACTTTTAAGCACAAATTTCTTAAAAATATGCATGTTCTCTAAGGGGAGAAAAATAGCAATGTCCTCGTGGCTCAGAAGAACAGGTTTATAGAGTAAAATTCTACTTTGGCAGATCCCCAGAACTATATGCCAGAGGGGCAAAGGGGGAACCTATTAAAAAAGAGAGGAGTGACATCTTTGCCACAGGTATTTAAGAAAGGCAGGAGCCTATAAGTGATCTATCTACCAGAAACAGGGAATGTCAGATTGAAATATCAAGCCAGACACAAAACTGAATTAAGATGAATATCATTAATGTAATAAGGGAAAAACAGTAAAAAAGAAAAAGTAAACATCAGTGCTAAAACCTATATATCAAATTGGTGTTAAGTTCAAGCAATGAGTACAATACAGCAGTTAAATAAACATTAAACGTTTATATATATGTATGTATCTATATTAGATATGTGCATGTATATACACATATGGAGATAACACTGGAAAATGTATATAACATGAATTTGAATCTTATTTGAAGGCAACAGGAAGATTTTAACAGATTGCAAATAGAGAAAAATGATTTGAGAGATAGCTCTTTCCATGCTGATCTGAAGAAAGGCAAAACTAAAGGAAAAGAGAAGTGCTAAAATGCTGTCTCAAGAGTCCATGAAAGACATGACTGAACCTGTACTCCTGTATTCAAAGAATGGGTTACCTGGTGCAGGGCTTAGCCATTAAATGGTAAATAGTCGGGTAGAGAAGGATACTTAGTTTAAGTGGTGAGTAGAAAAGTTTAATTTCCAAAGAACCTGAAAAGCAGAAGCAGAAAGAAGTTGAATCAAATGTATAAAGATTAAAAACAAAAATTCACATGAAGAAACAAATCATAATTTACATGAAAGGAAACACAAAGAGCAGAAACATAAAGCGATGTGAGACACTGGAGCAGTTAAGATGATGAAGGTAAACATTTGGTTGCTCAATAAAATGCAAAAACTTAGCTTGAATGGAAAAACAAAATCCATTTATTTGCCTTTGGAGAGCCTCTAAAACCAAACAATATATATGAGGTAAACATCTCAATAAATTCCCTAAAGTAATAATTGTACCAAACTTATTTTCTGACTGTAACACAATAAACCTAGAAATAAATTTGTTTAATGTTTAAACTACTGCAAGAAAAAGCCCAAGCACTGAAGACTGAAAAACAAATTGCAAAGAGGCAATAAAAAAATGCAAGCAGAGAATGAGAATACTATACATCAAAAGTATGTAATGTGGACAATACGACACATAGATACAATCTATCGTCTAAATGCTTTAATCACCAAAAAAGCAAGACTTATAATCAAGCACACAAACGTGGACTAAGTAACTTATATGAAACATTGATATGATTTAGTGAGAAAGCAAAAGAATAATTGACAGCAGATATCTTCCCAGCACACAATGATTGTTTACCATTAGTAGATCTATTAATAAAAATATATTCAATAGCATTTTAATAGTAAAAAAAGGAAAATAAATTATATATAACTATTTTAATAGCTGGAGAAGCCTTTGCTGCATTCAACTTTCATTCCAGGTTAAAAACTGAGAGAGGTAAATATAAAAAAAGTCTATGATATAATAAAGAACAAATTGCCAGTACTGATAAAGAAGACTCCGGTGAGTAGAGGCAGTCTCAGTAAGATTAGGAAGAAACAAGGCTTACTGGGAACACCTGTGGAATAGAAGATACAGGTCTTTCTAAAAGCACCCTTCCACACATTTCCCTCTGAGAACCTCTGTTCAGTGCTGGGATGAGGATGAAGCAAGTGGGGCCTCTAAAACACAAAACATACACTCTTGGGGCTGTGGAGGTGCAGGGTGCATACTGGACTGACCTTGACAGCACTGTCTCCTTAACTTCAGTAACTCACTCTCAACGTGTCTCAGTTATCTTCACTTTGTATAAATCTACAGAAGACCTTACCCTATGGCTAAATCCCATGTGATGTATTTTTATATGTGTTCAGAGAAATACAAACTAATAGTAAAAGCAATGCATTTTAACATGTTCCATGATATTTTCTTCTTTAAGAGGCAAGTTCTTGCTATTGAACATCTTTCTTAAAATACATCTGAGGTTTATCTTACTTAAGGCTTTCTCTATGAAGCATTTATATATCTTTACAGATAATCTTAAAATGAGATGATTTTATCAAATGAAACTATATTTGCATGGAACCAAGATAGGCTAGTACACACATACATAATCTAATTACTGTCAAGAATACAAGGTATTAAAAATAATACATTTTAAAATAAATAATCAATAGTTTATCCATAAATTTCTCACTAAAATATGAGAATTTGAAAAAGGTATTCCTAAGAATGGTAATGATCAACATCTACTGCGTGACCTTTCTAAAATGCTCATGAGTAGACAAATGGTTATACTACTCACCTAATTGCATCATTGGTCTCTGAAACAGCTTTCAGGTATGCCTTTAAATAATAATAATTAAAGCAGTATTTCCGAATTCTATAGCCTCGCCATCGTCTCTGAATCTGTTAAAGGAAATAAAAAGATAAAATATGCCAGTATAAATACATTTTTAGTAAAAGCACTAACAGTTCTTTAAAACCTGGGTAATGATGGATAATAACTCATGAAACAAAGTCTTAGGTTTTTCCACTATTACAACAGTAATATATATTTATTATAAAATATAAAGATAAAACATAGGTTATTAAATTTTATAAAGAAGAAACATGTTTATAGGTTATTATAGCTTAAGACATAATTGTTTCACAAATATTAAACATGAAATTAGCTATGAAAAATTGCCTTATTGATTCCTACCATTTTCACTTCCCAATGACATGATTTTTTTTTCTTTTTCATAATCAACTAGCTTAAAGATGAATTTGGTCTCATTGGAATCAATTTCTTAAGGGGACTTTTAAAAGTCAGTGGTATAAAAATCTTTAAATAAAGTGTTTTATATCTTCATTATGACAGTCTCATACTTCTTTAATAATATTATCCAACCTTAACTGAGTTCTTATTCTGTGCAAGGCATGGTTTTAAGAGTTTTGCTTATATCTACGAATATACTTTTTAGAATACTCCTATGAGATAAATACTCCTACATCTTATTAATAGATGAGGAAAAAGTGCTAAAATGAGAAGTTACATAATTTCCCCATAACTATACAGCTATTGTGATGGATCCGGGATTTAAATTAGGGTTCCAGAGAGTCCATTCTCTAAAGCACTACGGCATAAGGCTGTGGACAAAGTAAACTGTGATTTTTTAATGAACAAGCATGTCTACTAAAGTATGTTTTTTATATCTCCTATTGCAGTACTGACATGTTTTCGTCAAACTCAATATCAGAATAACTCAAGCAACTGAGGATATGCAAAATAGTTTATAAGAAAAAAGGAGTCAAAAGTAATAATTGTAGAAAAAAAAACTAAGAAGAGTAGCATCCTAATGTAGCACAGTTATAGAATGTCTTTCCAGGTATTTCTTAAATGATTTTATTTTAGAAATTAACTCTTTTAATAAACTATTTTTTTCTGAACATATATATTCAATTTAGCAGCTATCTCCCTCCAATTTGACCAAAAACTATTATGTAGACAGAGGAAGAACTGATACAAACCATTTCCCTAATAAAATTATAATCTAATAAGATTTTATATAACTATACATACATACATATATGTACATACATGCATATATAAATATTTACATGTTTACACACAAATCATAAACAAAAATATTTTCCTGGCTAAGTTAATCATTATAATATCATCACTGAGGTAGTTATTATTATTAGCCTCATAGAAGAGGAAATTGATACTTAGGTTAAATCATTGTCTACTGTCTTATGTAACTGGTTGGATAGCTTCAAATGTTTCAGCATAATACTTTTACTGCATGTAGAATAGTAACTGTGTTAAAGAAGCAAACACTTGTAAACAAAAGTACTGATGAAAAGTCTATCATCACCTACAGATGTGCCTCAGGACACATGGGGGAAATTTTAGTGCTATGGAAAGAACTACTTATCACATGATAATACCATTACATTCTAAATAAAATAAGATGAAATGTGTCAGAAAACGTACAAAATGCATTCGGTAATATTGAGAAGGAAGAGGAAGAAGTAATTTATGACAGAGTCCACCTGGAGCAGAGGGTGTTCCTGTTTTGAGAAAAAGGAGTCTGAGAGTGGAAGAACCGTCACTGGCTGTCCAGGATCAGGGCACTAAATGAAGTCAAAGACTCCTTTCTTCTCCAAACCCAGCTGCTACTAGTAATAGCTTTAACCACAGTCACTGAGCCTACATTGGTCTGCTCTCCAGCAATCTTTTAATACTATTATCCAGTGAAGTGAAAGCGCTAAACATTCATCCATGAAATACGCCAGGTGCTATGCTAACTGCTTCCATTCTTACAATAACCTAGTGAATGAGGCATGATCTCCACGTTCAAAATGAAGAAACTGAGATTACCTTAAGTAACTTGATCAAGGTCACATAACCAATAAGATAGATATTAACGGAGCTAGGAAACAAACCCAGCTCCATCTTATTCTAAAGCTCTTTTCACTAAAACATTTTGTAGTTGTTCTATATAATGAGAAAGGGTGTGTGTGTATGAGTTCTTAATTTAAATGATACCATTTTGGAAGCCTAGTTCAACCAACAGCTGATTGACTGTAATAAGATACAATATGGCTGAGATTTTACTATACTTCCTGATACAGGAAAAAAATGACATCTTGAATTTTTCTACATTTCCTGTTGATGTTTCAATAATGGTGAATAAACTAATTTTTAAAAAGTATTTTTAAGAGATTACATGAATTTTGATCTTATCAATTTCAAGGTGAATCTTCTCAATTTCAAGGTGAATGGGTTATGATTTAAAAATAATGGGTAGTATTCATGTCCTTCAAAGTAATTAGAAACTTTCAGAAGTGATTGGTATAAAACAATTATTGCCATTGATCAGCTCTGAATAGATAATTTTAAACAAAGTCATTTTGTGCTCAGCAGATTAAAGCTTGTTAACGGGCAAGTTCTAAATGACCTCTTAAACTAGTCAAATCAATGATGCATATTCCTCATTAAGTAACATCAAAATGTAAGTGGTCTTATAAATAATGTTTATTTTAAGCACTAAAACAAATGGCAAAACCTTGCTATATCAAAAGCCATCTGCTCATAGAAAAGATTTCTTCCATTGAGTTTACTTTTATTCCTCAAAATTAATAAGTAGCCTCGATGCTATCAAAAAGAGAAACAATAGTGTCTTCTCACTTAAAATGAAAATGAGTACACAGGAAAAAATGTATTGATAATAATCTGCCTAGTATTAATGTTATAAAGGTATTTGAAAGCATAGAAGTTAGTTATTCATAATTACACATCTATTTATTAGAATAACCAACATTTCAGAAGACTATGTCAGTGAATACAGAAAAGTGGGTTTGTTAAGTTCAAAGATAGGACACTTAAAAACTAGTAATATTTAAGTTTTCATTAGAAGTATCATTATGCTATCATGAGATTCTGGATAATTCTTCCATGTAGAGTTTCAGCTCTTTAATATTCTGTTTTCCTACTGTACTTTATTCTTCCTTACTCTATAATTTTATGTAATTATTTCACAGTGATATTGGTACTGCAAGTAACATAAGGGGGAGAAGAAATATTTTTTAGCATGATGATGGAACATTTAATTATCTATCCATACTCAGGCAAAAGCCCAGGGATGTTTACATAGTCTCTTCCTTAGGCTTACATTTTGGGATTCTTTTTGTCCCTGAATCAGTGTCATATTCATTTTATATTTCTAGAATCTGACATAATATCTAGTGTATGAGATTTTCAGCATCTTTTTTCTTGAATTAACTTACCTATTTATCTCTATCTAGTTAATCTTGGGGTCGTTATTCTAAACATAAATACTTCATAATATTATAAATACGAAAATAGGATAATTAATAATTTAGGAGAGGGAGATGAATCCTTACATGTCTGACACATACTTAACCATTTTTAAAATTTAAACCACCATATAATCTTTCAAAATATTTTTTACATTTTAAACACAAGTCAAAAACAAAAGAAGAGTTAATTGATACTTCAAGTTTGATAAATGTCTGTAAGTTAAACTTTGTATTAAATATATCCAGAGCTCTAAGAGAAAAGTTCCAAAAAAATTGTCATGGTTTTGAAAACTGGTTGTTTTAAGTGATCTTTAGTTTAGTATTCTTGTTATTATAATTTTTATTTTCCTTAATATGAGTATTTCTGCACTAAAATGTTCTGGGGCACTGATTTCAAGCAGATGGCTTAAAAGAACGGCAATGCTCCCATTCTCCTCTGTGACTCAGGTAGCTAAGGCACAGACTGGGAAAGTCATAGACCTCAGTTCAAGACCCAGGACCGGGAGAGGTAGTAAAATAAAACATAAGTGAAAGAATAAAGGGTCTACTGTGACACAGTCTATTGTGACTGTCCATGCTGCAGCAGAAAATCACTAAGGAAATACACGTGATTGATCAACATACACGTTTCCACGGTAAAAGGCATTCTACCTGAAATAATCAATGACATCTGTAGTCCCTTAAAACCCTGTAAAGTTTAAATTATTTATCATTTTTGTTAGATTTTTGAAATAGGAAAGTCTGATGAAATATGTTTTTAAAGAGTGCTCTCTAAGACACCGTATTTTTGTATTTCTTGAAATGTGCGTTCATCTGATATTTTTCAGTTGTCCTAGGGCAGACAGCAAGTGAGGACTCAAGATGGATGAGGCGGCCCAGGAGAGGCTTTTCAAAGGCATTAATTACAAGGAACAAATAATTCCCAGAGTTTACCTTTGTTAACGTCCAAAGTCTGGGTCAGATTATATGGCCATGTTATGTTTAGTTTTTAGAAAAGCAGTATATTCTCTGAATGTACAAAGAGAGGGATCAACAGTTGAAGACAGCAGTCCTGGTAGTAATTTTGTGGGGGCCCTAGAGTTTTACCAAACTTAAGAGTCTCCTTTTCTTTTCATTAGTGTTTTGAATACAAAACAGGCATTGTGGAGATACAAATGCCACCAGAGACTTCTGAGGGAAACAAACCTGTATCTGCACCTTGGACTTCAATCAGGAAAGATGATAGATTCTCTTGTTCTTAACATTTGCTATGTCCTTCACAAAAATCCCTTACAATTCTAGCAATAGGATGCACCTCCCTGAGAGTTGTGATGATTGACAAATCATCACAAAATGGATGTTAGGAGTAACAGTATGTGAAGGCGAGTCCCTGGTTGTTTTTTGTCTATTTGTCTTTTTTTTTTTAAGGGAGGAAGGTGAAGAAAACTTAAAAAAAAATTTGTTTTGGTTGTCCCCTCCCCCACCCTGCCCTGGTGTCCCAGGTCTTGATTCAGGTTCTTGGGCTTTACGTGGTCTAGGTCTGAGCTGTAGTCTTACTACCTGAGTCACCAGGGCTTACCTGAATATTATTTTTAAAGGTGAGGTTTTCCATACTTAGTCATCCAATTCTTCCTACTAGGGGAAATTGGTGACACTGAATGGGGATGCCTCAATTTAGTCTACTTATAATTAGAATTTCTTGAGTGAAATGTATTACCAGTAAGGATGTTTATGAATTGTGGGGATCATGGGGTCAGTTTACCAAGAAAGCCAGAATATGAGTAATGAAATTGTCCTAAGAGCTTGGTGCAGGGTTGTATAGTGGAGCTAATCCAGATTTCTGAGAAAGGGAGAATGAAGACTAGAAGTCAAGGCAAGACTTCATGAGACCAGAAATAACAGGAATGTAAGTCAGAACTCCTGAGTTAAATTCCTAAACCTGTCACTCACCAGCTGTGTGACTTGGGCAAGGTCTTTTTCAAAGACTCAGTTTTCTCATCTTTCAAAGTGAAATCATAATGATTCCTACATCAGTGAGTTGGCTCTGAGGGACATGGAGAAGAGTTAAGGTATTTTAAATACTTAGAATGATGCCCGAGAGTAGTAACTCCTAGACAGTTGCTAATAATATGGTTATTATTATTATTTTCCCATGGTTCCAACTTACCAAGATTGGGGAATATGCGGGACTCTGGTCTTTTGCTGCCTGACCCACAAAGTCATAGCTCTTATTGGCAGGTTGGTTTAACAGAAGTGGGCTCAGGTTTCTACCAGCTATCTCCATTCACCCTCAGGCAGTAAGTTAGAGAATTTGAAGCCATTCTATTGGGAAAATGGGTCTCAAAGACAAGACTGAAGTTAATGTATGTAACCCTTGCCTTGGGTTATTTTTCCCCTATAGATGGAAGAATTATATATAAGATATGTGACACTTCATATAAGAGACTTCATACTGAATGGGTCAATCAGTAAACACAAGCCACAGCAAGAGAAAAAACTAAATATTGAGAATCATGAATTAAGGGACCAGGGAACAGGAAACAGTGACAGATTTTAGGATGGATGAAATAATTTCACAAAACTGAACATTTTTTGATGACTGATAAATTTCTTTTTAACAGAAAAGGACCCAGATCCACGTGCACACACACACACACACACACACACACACACACACACACACACACTTGTGTATATATACATGTATATATGTATATGTGTGTATGTATGTGTGTGTATGTGCAGGGATTAACTGTCCCAATTAGACACAAGTCAAGGATTTAACTACGTGGAATATTCAAATATAAGATGTGTTTGATATGTGTTACAGTCCATCAAACTCCTTAAAATCCCTCTAGAACCAGAGCATACATGAACTGGGGACGTTTTTAATGAGCTTTCCCTACATAAAGCAATTCTGCTTCATCTCCACAGTACTGTTAGGAATCTGAGTGTAGTGGCCCAGTTTTTGGTGGGCCTGAGGTGACACCCAAAGGCTTACATAGTTGCTCACTAGCAATAAGAAACCGAGGGCGCCAGTTCTACACCAGGATATATGACACACAATTGCCCATCTAGGTGAGATGGTGAGAGAAATGAGTTGAGCAACTAAATCAGTTCATTGTCTTTGTAGAAAACACTGAAAGCTGTTCAAAGAGAGAGAACTGATAATAAAAGTTAGGGACCAAATTTAAATTCCAAGCACAATGGGAAGATGCTGGAGGAAAAGCAGAATCCTAATCTGGAATAAAGTCAAATCGAAGACCAAAAAGGCTATAAAATATTACAGAAACAGGAGGCATAGGGTCCCAGAAGCTAACGTAAAATTTTACTGAGCAATTTATTGCTGTATTAATTGACTGTCTCTGGCTTAGTAGCAAGCCGCTAACGGGTTTTGTGAGGCATCCTGTAGGTTCTGACGGTGGATGATAGCACAGTCAACTTTCTTCAGACTTGAATGTGTCCTGGTCCTTGGCTAGCCCCCAAAATTCCATCTTCCATTCACAGTGATCTGCACTAATCACTTCTCCATGTCCAGTTTATGCACATGGTACAGCCTTCTAGCATCATCAACAAAGCCTTAACGATCCCCCAGCAAAGGTTTAAATAATTTCCAACAATGAATTTAGGGACTGAGACAAAAAGAATTGAAAACAAACGGCATTTTTTATTTCTTGTTTAGAAAAGAATGAGCCAACATTTATTGAGTAATTTAGGGATATATTTTTTTTAATCACCTATAAACCAGAAACTGTAGCTACAAAGACAAAGAAGATAGGATCCTGGCCCCAAGGGACTTACAGTGTGAGGGGGTGGACAGAGGCATGTAAATTAGTAAGGATAATAAAATGTTACCGGTGCCATAACAGAAGTATGTCAATGGCAAAATGGGGACATAAAAAGAGAAAGTGATCAATTCTACATGGGTAGGGGGATTGTAAAATCTTTAGAGAAAAGGTGACCCTTTAAAAAATAAATGCAGCAAATTAGGACATGAATAGCTATTATATCAAAAAGTCACATACATATAATTTATTCTTCATTATAAAAAAGTGACATCTATTCAGGAATGGATAGGCTAAAAAGAAAAAAATTAAACTATTTTTAGAAATGCTCCAATGACTTCTTTGACAATTGGATATAATTTACTTGTCATGCTAGGAGTCAACAAGCAAATATACAACTTTCAATTGACTCACTACATGAGGCAAATTAAGATAAAGATTTTTTTTCTTATTTAATGTAAATGAAGGGCATATTCATGATTGGATATATATCTACATAGCTATATAATGGCTAACTATAATGGATATCTATCTATATAACAGCTCTCTATCCATATAATGGATAGCTACATGATGGATATATATGTATATATACATACATACACATATATACATATATATGTATATACATACACATATATAAACACATACTGAAAGAGAGAGGGCCATGTTATTGATTTTTGTTAATTATCTGCTATTCTTAGATGTTCTTCCTCCTGGACATTCACTGTCACCTGATTTAAATCACTTATAGTGTAGTTACTTGGTTGTTTCTGAACTGAAAAAGCTACGGCTATAGGTTTCCAATTATAGTTGTAATCTTCAGATGTGTATAACATAAACGTAATGTGGCTTTCATAACAAGGAGAAGCTATTTGAAAGTGCTATTAAAAGGGGTGAGGACAAAGATTGCACTATGTGGAGGGGCTGTTGAAATAGGGAGAATGAGCTGAGTATAAGACTTGCAAGCATGTTAAAAATTAGGCAAAACATTCGTTTTTGTTGATGGTTACTATGAGAAAGTATAAAGTAGGCTAGAGAGAATCTGATTTGAGAAAGTAGAATGAAAGAGTGGCATAATCAGATAGTCGATGAGAGAACATTCTACCCTGACGCAGGCTTATACTTAGGAGGATTTCAGGAGCGGCTGAATACTGGCTAGGGAAGATCAGGGGCTAGGGAAAGTGAAGCTTAACCACGGTTTGGTTATCAAACGTATGTTTTCAATTGATGGATGGGGAGAGTCCTGCATCTAATCATTTGTGAGGTACAAAATGGGAATTTGGGTGTGCGGGGGTCTGTATCTGACCTTGTCATAGCTAAACCAGTAAAGAGGGTGGGCAGCCATGCCTCTTGTCTAAGTCCTTTGAGGAAGAGTGGTTTTGTTTTGCTTTGTTTCTTGGTTTTGAAGTAAGCTTTTACAGAACACAAAAGGGTGTTAACCTTTACTCTTCTCCAGAATCCAGGACTCAGATAAAGTTCAACATTGTGCCTTGACATTAATCAAAGACAAGTTGACACTGGGCAATGATATGAGGAAACACAGCTTTCAGTCTGTTGCTGGTATAAGCACCAAGCTCTGCCTTCTACATGGCATGTATTGATGCAGGTTTCTTACCTTGTCAAGGTAAACAGAATCTTAGTGATTCAAGTCAGAACAGAGTTTAGCACAAAAATCCGGGACAAGACCATTAACAGGGGAATGCATTTCTCTAACCTGTTTCCAGAGTTCTCTCCGCACTGGTGATCCAACTGGACAGCTAGATCTTTGGTCAATAAGTGCTTTAGGTTCTCAGTCACCTATTGCTTTTTACTTAGAGACACCTCTGGCATAGGTAAGCAGAAAAAAAAGAATACAAGAGTATTTGAGGCTCAGAGGCTAAGTCTTTAGCAGAGAATCAATATCGCCTATATTCCCAGTATACAGGTATTCTCATTAGAAGACTGTATTCCTATGTTACTCTATCACCAGGAAAGATAAAAAGCCCAGAGACTGGGAGAATCTGCCTCTGGTTCAGGAAATAAAGCAGAAAAATCTACTTCTTTGTCTCCCTTGTATTATTTTGGTTTTTGTTTGCTTCTCCCTTATTAAATGACAAGAGAACAGAGAGATGGATGGACAGATAATGGAGGTTGTTCTTGAGAAAAGTCCCCTGCCTAAATATGTATATATAGTCAAAATCAGTTAATTTACCAGCCAGAGTTCAACACAGGACTTTCAGAAGGTTTTTACTGTCTTGCTTTACCCCAAATAAAATCTGTTATTAGAAAAAGTAAAACCAAATTAATTAAAGAGAATATAACAAAAAGACTTAGGTTTTAAGGACTTAAGTAATTTCTCTATATATAATAGTTTAGCAATTAAGGTATAACTATAATGTCTGAGACAGAAGAAATAATACTTTTGTTGTGCCCATTTCCCGATCTGTGCAGAAACCAAATGAGTCTCATAATCACTAAATCCAGCTTTCTCTTAGAATTATAACACATAAAAATGAACATAGAAATGATAGAAGTAAAACTTCTAAGCTGGAAACTGACTTGATTACTGTTAAATCATATGAATGATTTCTAATTGATTTGTTTGGGGCAGTAATCTTACATTCCAGAACCACGTTCATCTATTTATCACAATATTCTATATGACATGTGGAAACAAATGCATTGCTTCATTAATATTTGCACAGTCTTTTCTCGAGTTCTAGCTCAGAGATATTTAATATTCTAAAACACAAGCACTGATAATTACATGTTTTACATTTTACTCTAATTTTTAATACTGCCAAGATTATTTAGTATAACTAACTTTTTACCTATGTACTCTTTTCTCTCTTTACCATTAGCATATCAATCACATTTGCATTATTCTGGTTTGCTCGTTTTATTAAAAGCGAATTCAGGACACAATTGACTTTTCATTTGTTTAACAAGTGAAGAAATATTTACCCTGACAGCCATTGTATTGTAGAGTTTCATCTTCATAGAATAATACGCTAACTGTGAATCAAGAAAAAAAAAAGATGGCATATATTTCAGTTACACAAAGACAGTGCAGCCTATTTTTACATATAAGAGATACAAATCTTTATACATAATACATAATAAGAGTTCTAGGTTTAGAAAAATGAAATCAAACTTTGTATTGAAGAGATAGGATTCCTAATACATAATGCAGGCTTAACCAGAAAAATCTATGGTAGTCAAACTAGGAGCTAATGGAGATATATGATCATAAAATGCTCTCCGCTGAGTTTGATAATCAATGGTGCTCTACTGAGAATAGAATAACAAAGCAGAAATATTCACAAGTGCTGGTGACACGCAGTATTGTATGATTTATTCACTGGGGTTCTTTTAGCCAAAACTCACAGAAACATAAAAGGAATTCATATTTCAAGACGTCTGGTTTAATGAAAAATTCAAAGAAATGCTGTCTTCAGTCGAAATCGTTCAAGGATATGGATGCAGTGATGGAGCAAAATTGTGCCTTCCAACCATCTGCACAAAATGTTATGTACTTAGCTGCCTCCTGAGTAATCCTGGAGAATGTTGTTTCATTTAATATTCATTTTAACACTATAAAATCATAAATACAATGATATCATGTTACAGCAAATCCCCTGATATAGTGAAGACTTCCTAAAGCCTTGGTTTCTTTTTATTAGAGACACATTTTATCTATTAATATACAAATCCGCTATGGTAAATAATCATTTAGCAACAGTTCATTTCAGTAAAAATACTACTTTCAATAAAGCTTTTACATCTGTTCTTTTAATTAGATAGATAAAATTAACATAATTCATGACAGGATAACAAAGAGTATATACAATGAAAAAAAAATATTTACAACACAAAATAAAACTTCACTCATTGTAATCCAATCAAAATTCATTTGGTTAATATAACATGAGCCCAGGTAATGGGTGCTAGGTTCAGGCAAAAATCAAAGAAACATGCCATCATTTTTTTATACAGGGGTTTGATTTCTTGAGAAAAATAGGAATTCATAGGAAGGTTTTCACTGTAATTAGTGTTGTTTGAATTGCCTGGTCTGATCCAAAGCAAATTGTCTGTGGAGAGCAGCAGGGTTGGATTATTTATCAACAGTCTGAGCAATTAAGAAGCAGTTGGCTGCAATATGTTATTTACAAATGAACACAATGATGTTACTTCATTTTAAATTCTCTTCCTTTGTTACAGCAACCATGGCCTAAGTCTTGGTGTTTGAGGTGAATTTAAAACACTTTAACATCCCATTTCGTCAAATTATATTGAGATAGAACCATTAAATGTTTTTGTACAAAAGAAATATAGTGGAAATTTTATATTTGAAAAAAGTCTGAGTTCAGAAAAAAGATAGTTTCTTATGTGGGTTATTACATACTATCTAGAGTTGTTGTGAAGATAAAAATGCACTTAAGATATTTAGGACACAGTGATGGTAATTATGAAAGGGATTAACAATGCTTTCATTCTAGTGTATCACTATTACCTGAACCACTAATTGATCTTTCATTATTCTCCAATTCCTGACCCAGATACTTCTGAGAGTGGCAAAAACCAAAACATACATAAAATACTGCAAGATTCCATTTATATGAAGCAATGGGGATAGTCAAAATTCACAGATTAAAAAACAGAAAAGTGGTTACCAGGTGAGGCAACTGGAGGGAATTATTATTTGATGGGTAAAGAGTTTCAGTTTGAAGTCATGAGAAACTTTTGGAGACAGAACATGGTGATGACTGCCTAACAATGTTCAAGTATTAATGCCCCTAAACCGTATAATTAAAAAAGGATAAAATAATATATTCTATGCTATACTTTATCACAATGGTTAGAAACACTAAAAATAAATTGTGAATTTGAATTGTACTTAACTATAAGACATTTAGACATCCAAAATTTTTATAAAATTTCATCAAAGTCTAGTGTTTCCATTCTGAGCAAGAGAGGTGATTTGTTATATATTTGCCTTTTTGTTTATATGAATTACTAAAATATAACTCATATACAAACCCTTGCTCTTTATATTATTTTCTAGCATTCTGCCCCAAAAGTTTATTTTTTCCATCCCAATGAAGTGGATAAACAATGCATATTCTAGTTATTAAAAGTTAGTGATATGTCCAAGAACGATGTTATTGCAATTTCTCAGGAGACAAAATTTTTAAATTTTCCTTTCTGTTTATTAGTTTCCTATTCTTTTATTATTAAGAAAGGAGGAAGGCTAAAGATCTAGGGTGAAAATCAAGCATAAAAGGTGATAGCTTCATCATAATGAAAATGCCATGCAAAATTAGATGGTTCTTAGATATTTGTTAAATAAATTAATTAAAAGAGAGGGGGAGAATGGGAAAGAAAATGAAAGATGGATGAATAGAATTGATGTATTGCATTTACAACAGATAGAATAGAAAGAATTCCTGGGATGAAAAAAAATAGCATGTGGGGCTTGTCCTTATGGCTCAGGTGACTGAGACTCTCACATAGAATGTAAAGACCTGGTTTGTGACCTGGGGTGAAAAACTCAAATAAACAACTAAATAAAAATAGCATTTGAACACTAAATCAGTCATTTGTTAGTTGTATGACCTTTGCCTTATGACCCACGTCAATTTTTAAAAAGGCTTCTGAATTTTTTTTTTTTTTTTCTGAAAAAAACTATTCTTTTAAAAAACATAATTTTCTGAGTGGCTACTACCCAAGCACACCTTTTGGGCAGGACTGTTATTCAGTGGGATAGCACCGGGCTGGTCATACTGTTATTTACATCTGTGTTCCTCCTGATGGGATCCAGGTTACAGATTCTGAGAGGTGAGTGGCTCTACTGTGTAAAGTGCTAAGTCTTTTGAATAGCACTCTGCTTCTAAGACAAACTTTGGAGAGTTTAGTTTCACCAGCTCCTGTACTTGTTTTCTATTTTATATAGACAATTTGATTAACTCACTTTTATTCATAAGTATCAATTATGAGACTTGTCAAGACTTCTTTTCTGATAACAGAACTTCTTATATTCTCCACACCTGCTTCATCTTATTTCTAACACATTCTGAATACCTCCCTTTCACTAATTTTGTATAGCATTGCTTTTATCAAGTTCTAAAACTTTTAACTCCTAAATTTTCAATAGTTTCCAATTGCTTAAGGCAAGGCATCTTCATTGGTCTGGTTGAGATAATTAATCACACTTTTTGAATACTAGGAAAAAGACAGATGAAGTTACAAGCTAAGGCACATACCTTTAACCTTTTTATTATTCCAGTAGGATAATGATAAATGATGGGAGGAAGTTCTAAATTTGAGCTCTTTCTTCTCTCTCTCTCTCTCTCTCTCTCTCTCTCTCTCTCTCTCTCTCTCTCTCTCTCTCTCTCCTTCCTTTCTTCCACACTGAATTATAATGGAAGGGGGGAATAAATGAGAACCAGTGTCTTAGAAGTCAAAGTGATATTAAAAGTTCGCCAAAATCAGGTCCCCCTAAAGATTTGGAGAACAAGCTAAAGGAATTATTCCTTATCACAATTCCTGTCATTATCTTAAAATTCTTCATACTCAGGTGGACCCTACACTGAATGATCCAATATCACTGTTGCCTGCTTCTCTGAACCCCAAAATTTTCACTAGTTTTACAATCCCATATCCATGTTCCAGACAGACATTGTGAACTGGAAATGTTCCCCACTTACGTCTTAAATTCAGGTGGTAAATTTCTTTGTTTGTCTAATTTCTATTAAAGGCTCTTCCATCTAGTGTACACATATCTTGATCTGTTATTTCATTTTCCTCAATTTTAAGTTTCTTCTACACATATATTTATATACAGTAGCTACATGACATTGTATGTTACATGAACATACCATAGACTATTTAATCTTTCCTTTCCTGTTGAGCACTTAGGTTGGAAATCAAGGAAAAATGAGTTTCAATGGATGGTCAATCATTTTTAAAAGAAGAACATTTAAAACAATAGACATTTATAATACTTTTGAATAGTATCTCTATATAACTTGATCAGAAGAACTAGCTTTGTTTGCCAGATTTGGGCAAAAAAAAGGAAATATATGCATTAAAGGGATGACAATGGAACCTTTAGAAGCCATGCACATATGGATAACAGATCTGATGAGCCTGAATCTTTGCTATTTTCCACATCAGTGCCATTCTCATTTCATAATTTTGAGTAGAATCATTAAAAAGATTTATTACAAAATAATCATGAGTATCCTGTGCATATGCTTTGCCTTGTTTGTTGGCAACTGATAACCAATCTGGTCATTATCAACAACTGATTTTTAATATAACCTTCCTTTTTCCACAAAAAAAATAAAAGTCAATTACATTATTTTTTATGGTTACCAATAATATATCTTTTTAAAATCAGGTGACCCAAATCTAGAGTCATTTCATAAATAAAATTTAAAAGCTAATGCAATTTTAAATTAATATTAGTAAATCAGTTTTAAGTTAATAATTTAAGTTTATTCAAAATGCAAGACATGAAGGGGAAAAATACTGTATTTCAGTTTTCTTCTCTGACATTAAAGGGTGATAAATGTTGTCTTACTAATGTATAACTGATTTTGAGATCCCATAGAGAAATTTATAAAATGACTTCTGCATTTTCACATACATAGAGGGAACATTTATTAATCTAATAAAGATAAATAAGTATACATAGAAGAAACCATATCAACCTCATCAATTTTAAAAAGTGACTGATATTTTACATATTTTTACTATTGCATAAAAATATGTTGGCATTTATCATAAAAACATACGATGAAGTCTGATAGTACATGGTATTCTTTGCCCCATTTAAAGTTAATAAAATTTCTTTCTATTGTTACTCTTTTAAATACTAATCAAAAATTGAAACTTTGTAAGAAGTAATAACATAACAAACAGTATTATTTATAAATAACTGTGAAACTTGACTTTAGCAATAAAAGAAATTATGCTTATAAATTGAATAATCTAAATAATGATTATATCCATAAATGAAAGTATTCTAACAGAGGTCATTAATAAATGTCAACAAAATAATCTAATTAAAATCCTTTAATATGGTTACCAAACATATGTTATATTTTGGATATCCTCAAAATTATAACATTGAGTTACTTGGATTATATCTATCTAACTGTCTGCCTGTCTATCTATATATTGTTGTTTATTTCATGATAACTCATAAAGAACTAACCATATATCAGGTTAGTATTTATACGTCTCTACCTCTAGAACATGGCAATCAAAAAAAAATAATAGAGTTGACTTGGAGCAATGAGGTGGCTGTGGCACTGAACCCCCATGCACCTGAAAATCCCATATAACTTTCATTTTCAAAAAACTGAATTATTAACAGTCTGTTGTTTGATCAGAACCTTCACCAATAATAGTCAATTAATACAAGCTTTTAATGTTATATGTATTATATACTGAAGTCATAATAAATAAGATCCAGAAATTTTTACTAAGAAAACCATAGGGAAAATACATTTACAGTGCTGTAGTATATTTATCTATACTGTAAGTTTAAGTTATCTGTTTATAAGGGAAATCATCTGTCAGTACCTATGTCAATAGTCTTATATTATACCAAACACTATAGATGTCATGTATTACTAACACTAGATGTCAAAAATGAAAAGATAATATAACAATAAATTCACACTCACTAACAGGCATAATGATTCATGCATTGATTGTATTTATTGAAATAAATTTGTTCACAAATGAATGCACAGTTCAAATCCACATTGTTCAAGGGTCAACTGCATATTTGATATTTAACATAATACAAATACGCATAAGGTTAAAACATAAAAAATAAAAGAAATGTAAAAGGATAATATGTGCACCAGCTGTCCTAGAGGTTATACAGATGACTCCACCCATCTATGGGCCAGGAGAGGCGTTTTTCTAGGGCTGTCACCTATAGGAATGACCATTTTTCATTCACTATCTATGAAATCATCTGTTAGGGAGAGAGATGGACGATATACCTAGAACACCACCCAGGTGAAAACAGGAAGTTCCCAAAACAGTAGGACCTTTTGAGTGTTCAAAGGAAAGAGCAGGTTGGATGACATGATGGCAAGACTGATGCATGTATGAAACGCACCTGAACCAAGCTCACATCCAGCAGCTGCAAACTCCTTAACAAAAAAGAAGAGTACATCTTCACTAATAGAAAAAGATCTTCAAGGTTGAGAATCTACAATCCCGGACTGCTAAGATAGATGAATTTGGGTTATGTTTCCAGAAATAGCAGCAAGAAAGTCACCATGAAGGCCCGAAATGGAGAGGGGAAATAGAAACAAACCAAAAACAGTCATTCAGGAAGCCAGAAAGTGAAACCACAAAATAAACTGGAATGGCTTATTATTGTGGCTTTAAAGAGGGCACTACCGTGGAGAAGTCAAGACACTTTGAGACTGAATCAACTAGTTGGTGTCACTGTGGGGATTATTTAAAAGCTGGATAGAAATATTCTGGTGCAGCAGAGCTTGGTGGAGGCTGTCTGAAAATACAGAAACTACCTGGAGATTGGTACTCCTGTACCTTCACATTTCACTTTCTGTGTGCCCTTGGTCACATTAGAGACTATGACAACTCCCAAGTTTTCTAACAGCTTTCTCCTTTGGTTCCTGTAATATCTGTCTCTGCTTTTCTACTATTATCTCCTATGATTCCCTCTTTTCTGCCTAAATTCCATTGAATGCGTTCCATAAGCTTCAGTTATTGACCCTCTGCTCTACTGTTCAGATGCTTCTTCCATCAGACAGAAAAGGCTGCCATCCTGTAATGATGGCTCTGAAACCTTTATCTCCAGCTCTGACTCTTATTCTCAGCTCCCATTCAATAGTTTGCTATCACAAGCATTTGTTGTGTGCTAATTGTGATGTGCCAGCTACTCTGCTGAGACAGCAAAATCGCCTTACAAGATATCACCACACGGAGGTGTCCTAACATCACCACAAACTCAAAATGCTCAGGCTTCACTGAGTGCCCCATTAGCAATGTTTCTTAGAAACATCCATGCTTTTGGCTTTGCTAAGATAAAAATGCAGCTCTCTCAGTAGCTTTCAAAACAAAAAGTTTATTTCTCATTCACATTACATTTGGGCTGAAGTACCCTTTAACTATGTTTCACACTCTCTTCATCTTAGCTCCAAGGCTGAAGGAGCAGCCCAGGTCTGAGATGTGACATTCTTTTGCCAGGAGGGAAGAGAGAGAAAGTCTCTTAAAATGTCATCTTGGGTGCGGCTTATATCTCATTTGCTCACAAAATCCAAGTCCAAAATCAATGGGATGAGAATGAATCACTCTTTCCTCAAGAAGGGGTAGTCAATCTGGGTGTGTATTGATAGCAATCAGTATCCACGTTGACCATAACAAACGTCTTCCAACTAGTATCCCTGAGAATCAGTCATTTATCTACCTAGTGAAAATGGCTGCCTTCTGTGTGACAGTCACTGTGACATGTCTGAGGTAAACATATAGCCTAGCCACTGCCATCCAGGAGCTCCCAGTCAAACGAGAGAGGTAAATAAGCAAATATTTAATGATGCAAATGTCTACATGAACAAAGCATGGGGAAGGCACGTCTAATATCTGCAATTCTACTATATTCTGTACTGTTACAGGGGATCAGTGAAGGTAAACCTATAAGCCAAGTCTTAGAGGATGAGTAGGGAATCAATCGGATCAATGGGAAGCAGGTCAGAGTGAAGAAGGGCATTTCAGGTTGGGTAAAACAGTATCCACAAACATCTTTTGAGACATCACAAACTTTGGCAATGGTAAATAGGCCACTTTTATGAGGAAAGATGGAAAAGAGTGGATGGAGGGTAGGGAGATGGAGGCGTTGGGGTGTCTAGGATGACTTTCTCTCAGGCTTTGACTTCTGACTGAATGGTTGTACCATGTTTTTTAAAAAGGAAAATATTAGGAGCAGACTTCGGGTACCTAAAGACATCTAGAAAGAATTTCCGTATTTAGCATATGTATCTATACTTCCAAAGCCTCTATTTCTCTACCTATAAAATGAAGATAATACTTGGACTTTCACTTGACAGGCTATTGCTGGAATGTATGAAACAATGAATGCAAGAAATTCCATTTAAAAGGCAAGAAATATTTAATAAAAGTCACACCCAACTCCTTGCTAAGATAGACTCTCTGAGCCATCTAGATCAGCATCCTTACATCCTGCTCATTCCAGTGTCAAAACTTTATTCATGCTGTTCCTAATTGAAATGCCCTTCTCCCTCCCCATTACAAACTAAACTACTGATCCCCAAGATTAGCTCACATCTCATTTCTTTGATTTTTGTATGTAACTAACTCCTCTCTAAGCACTTATTATCCATCCCTTTGTTAGGTTGTGGGGGGGAGTTCCTTTTAAAATGACTTTCCTTTTTAATTAACTTATTTAATAACTAACATATTTACATTGTTTAAAATGCAAAAGCACAAAAAGAGTGTACAGTAACAACTCCCTTTCTTACACGCTCATTCATACTCAGTTCTCTGCCTCCCAAGCAATCAATATCATTCATTTTTGGGTAATCTTTCTAGAGACCTTCCAAAGACAAACAAATTAGTGGCTTTCAAATTGTGCTTGATGGCTCAAGTGACAATCGAAGCCACAGGGAAAGAATCCAAGCAACTACATTTCTTCACTTCTCAAAATCGTTCCACTGCTAGAACCTATTAAATATATAAGGACAAAAATTTTGCTAAACTTTTGAGTTCTGTAAATGAAGTCTTATAATCACTAACCTATACCGTTTGCTTTTATAACTTAATCACATGCCTTACGGTATTATTGTTATTTTGTATAGATATTACGCCAGAAAAATATACAGAATAAAATTGGACACGATGTTTTAAACAGAATTACTACAGCATTATGCATGTGACAGTGTGTTCTAATGTGGTTAGTGACAGTAAAATTAATATAGAGTCAAACAATACCCTTAACTCATGCCCCATTCTCTAACCTAAGAAAATGGCATGTCTTTTATACGTTCTTGTCTCAGAGGATTTTTCTGTAGCTGCCCATTCCCAGTTCTGTTTTCCTAAAACCTGTGCTCTGAGAGATTATTCACTAAAGGTGAATTCTTATCATTTAATTATCTGCTTTTGTTTTTATTTTCCTCCTCTATATCTTTTAATCTCACTTGGATGAAACTAATCAAGAGCAAAGGAAGAACAAATGTAAACTATAATGATAGAAATAGTAACAAATTGGAAAATTAATGAAGTAGGCCACTGAAAAGAAGCCTTCTCATTTGAATCAATGAATTTTTTCTTAATTTCTTACACTTATTAAGTGAAGTTTAAATCAGCATGTTATCATATACTTTTGCACATGTCCATATATGGTTGCGGCATGCTACCTTTTTTCAGGCAAATCTTCAAACTATCCCAACATAAAATAATAGAGAATGATAAGTAGCATAGAAAGAAATCACCTTAGTCTTTATATATTGTGGAATTAATTGTAGGTTCTTTAATTCCACCAATGTTTATGGACTGTGCTATGGGCCAGGGATTATCTAAATGTTAACCACAAAATTAACAGGCAACAGTGCTTCGTCTAAGAGTTCACCACCAAAAAGGAAAGACAGTCGACAATTGAGTACATATAAATGCATCCACTGTAAAAGAGAAAATATCTGGCGAAGTTTGGATACAAAGAAATGAGTCATTAATCTCCATGGAAAAATTAGGAAAGACTTCTCAGAAGAGGTCTCATATTAAAAATTAAACTTCATTTTGTTCTTATTTCAATAAGTCTTACAGTAACTTTAAAACATAGAAATATGACTGAAATGAGTAAGTTGCAGCATATTTTAGAAGTCAAATGTTCACGCAAACTTTAAAAATTTACCTTCACTCGTAGCTGATAATGTTGTCTATCTAAGTAACCTCTCCAGCATTTCTGAATGGTTGTTGCCATTCTTTGTAAAATCCTGGGTGGAAAAATATGTATATTAGTGTGCATTTTACTGAAATAAAAAGAGCTCTTAAAATTTTGCTTAGAAACTACCTTACAATGGTTTAAAAAGTCAAAATTTAGTTTATTTGTACTTTTAAAGAGCAGAGAGCTATTATTCTATGACAGAATTAATCATTCCTAGAGACAGAAAAAAGCAAAGATGACTATTAAGTACTTCTCTTGGGCTTATAATTTAAGTTACACTTCCATACTTATTGCCTATAATACTTTTTCAATGTTAAGATTACAAAACAGATTCTCAAGACATGTTGAGAAATAAGTCAGGCACTATCAGTGTGAATCACTGTGAGTACTTACAAATAATTCTAACCAAGAAAATGAGATTTTTTTCATACATTTTCCCTTTTAGTCTTATATGTTCAGTGTGATTTAATGATAATAAGAAATACATATTGGCATGTTGCCATTTTTGCTCTAAAGTTCCTAATTCCTTAGGATTTCCTAAGTGAAAAAAAGGTGTCATTTCTTATGTTAAAAAGGTGGCTTTTAGAAAGTACCTAAGAATAAGATTATTTTGCCAGTGGAGCCAGTGTATTAGAGGGTTGGAACTTCCAAGCCCATTTCCAGACCTTTGGGGAAGGGTCAGAGTATGGAAAGTTTGAATTCAGTCACCAGTGGCCAATGATTTAACCGATCATGCTTCTATAATAAAGCTTTCATAAACTCCTGAAAGGACTGAGTTCAGATTGCTTCTGGGTTGGGCTGGTTTGGGAAACATTTCACAATCAAAGAAAGCATGGAAGCTTCATAGCCTTCCCCTATATCTGGCTCTGTGCATCATTTCTATCTGACTGTTCATCTGAATCCTTTATCAGATCCTGTTATAATAAACTGGTAAGTTAAAAGTAAAATGTTTGAGTTATGAAAACCACTCTAGCAAAATAATCAAACCCCAGGAAGTGGTCATTGGAACCACCCATCTGTAGCCAATGGGTGGGAAGCAACTGGATCTGAAATGTTGTTTGTGGGATTGGAGGAAGATGGGGAGTATCCTGAGGCTCAGCCTTTAACCTGTGGAAGCTGATGCTCGCTCCAGGGCAGACAATGTCAGGTCTGAGTTGAATTATAGGACATGAAACTGGTATCTGGAGAATTGCGTGGAGCTGACCAAGACACAAAATAATCTATGCAAGCTAAACTCAGGTTAGTCTGCTGAATTAAATAATGCTTTCTTTGCTGGGATGTTCCTAATTTGTATAGTTAAAGAGAAATCTCATCGTCACATTGCAGATTGCATGTCTGTTTCCTACTAACTAATATATGCAAATTTACAAGATAGCCCCAAGCTCACCATCTGAGTTACCTTATCTAGGACAATATTTTTTTTTTTTTAATTTGATGAGAAACTAAAGGAAAATTAAGAAAATAAAGTGAAAAAAGTCAAGGTAAGAAATGTCTTTATAATGAGAATGACATCATTCTACATCTTGTGCCTTTATCCACATCCTATGGAATTTGAAGAAAAGAATTTGGGTGAGTTTGTTTATGATACTGAGAATATTTTAAAGAAGTCATTATATGGTCAACATAATACAGTTTTTAATGTGTAAGAAAAAGTGACCAGTTATATCTTTAAAAAGGACAGCATATAATTTATTACAAGTAAAATAAAAGATAATTTAAGACAAATGCTATAATAAGTAAATTATCTTTACTAAAGAATTTATGTGTATGATATATGAGGTGCCCATGACAAAATCAAATACCTGAAGTATGCTCGAACTTGACAGCCGCGAAACCAGCTCTGGATTTTAACGGCGGCATCATACTCTTTTTTTCTAAATATATCCACAACGCTAGAAGAAGAAAAAAAGAAAAACGAAAAGTTTTTTTAAAGTTAGTAAGATAATTTTAAAGCAAATCAACCTGTTAAACTTAGTCTTTCTTTCTAAATGATAATTATAATTTGAATGTCACTTTAAAATTAAAATACTAAATAAAGCATTTCCAAAATCATGAGCTATGTTTTAATAATTAACCTTTCTCCGAGAGGACATGTGCTTTCAACAGCTTTACTTTTTTTTTTTTTATACTTACCTATTCTGCAACTAATTAATTTGTCAGTAATAATTATAAGGAAATTTAAGAAAGCAATGTGCTATTTTGTCATTATTTTAAAAACATAATTATTTGAATTTGCTGGTTAAATACCACTACACACATCATACAAGATTAAAATGCTTGACTATTTCTCTTAATGTATTAGTGAAATGAATTACCTCTAAATAAAGTGAATCTATCACAGAATACCTATTCTAGATAGAATTCTCAGAAAGTTCAATTAAGCAAGAGGAGGCAGGGGCAAGGCCATGGGGATTAGTAAGAGATAAGAAACTGTCCTTTTTAAAATTTTTACTGAATTATATAAAGAAAAGACAGATCTTCATCTTAATTTTATCAGTCATTACAATTCTTCTTCCTTCCTAACCCCAACTGATAAAGTGATATCACCTTGGGGCAATGACTGTGGACTACAGACTAATTTCTTTTCTAGAATACTGGCTGGCACCTAGCTAGCACTTCCTGTTTGCTGAATGAATAAAGAGTAGCTAGCCATTTCTTTCTCACTTTTTAAAAGTTCCCTCAGAATTGTGGAGCGGGTTTGGACAGGTTTTCATTATGTTAGATTAATCCATAAATTTAATGAAATTTAGATATTATAATCAGAACAAAACAATAAAAAAATAAAATTCTTTGACAACATCATGAAGTTGTCTGAGAAGAATAAAATAGGATTAGTTATTAATCATTAAGCTGTCAGTGACAAATAGAAAAAGTGGATGGATTACAGTCTTGGAGAAACAGGAACGTTACCTAGAAAGGTCACTTTCGAAGGCTTTACAAAAGCAAGGAGAGGAAGACAAACTCTTCATCAAAGTCGGTGACCCAGATGTGAAAGAAAGTAGAGAGAATTCAGGCAAGTCTGTCAGGTTGCATAAGGAGGAGAACAGGTGCAGAGCTGACTGTGAAAACCACACAAAAGAATATCATTGCATTACCAGATAATGGAAGGCACTGTGGTAGAGTTACCTCCACTGGATTCTCTAACTAACACTGGAAATAATTAAGTGATAATTCAGAGTAAAAGAAAATAAGTTTCCTTAGTGTTGTGAGCCTACTACTATTCATGTACCAAATGCCAGCAGAGTCAGGCATATAGCACATTCTTGGTGACATTCCTAGATGCCACAGGGGAGAGAGAGAGAAGCTTAATGCCCTTTCCTCTATGGAGTCTTTCCTAACTCTGGGGACTTTCCCTGCTAGGTCCCCTAGCTCTGCATAATATTAAACACAATCATATTTAATGACAATTTATTGATCTCTACTAAACTTTAAAATCCCAAAGCAGTAACCTTGACTGTTTTGTCCCACAAGCACCCCCAGCAGCTGCAGACAGCTGATGTTACTCCTAATCCTCACCCTTTGTTACACCAATGCTGCTCCCCCTGAGGAAACGGCTGCCTGTGGGCACATTTAATCCCCTAAGGAAGGCCTCTCACAAGCTTCCCTCTCTAGCCCTGCTCACAACACTGAAATCCCTTTCGAGTTTAGGGTAACAGGGTTGAGGGACAAGCCAATAGTTATACCTGCACTTAGTAACCTAAGTCCTGGAGTTACTACAGGTCAAAGACAGGCAAGTATCTCAAAGAATCTGTTGAAAGAAATACAGAGAGTAGTAATAATATCTTAACCAGATTTAAACTTTATGTGTCAGATGCCGTTCCTAGCATTTCACATGCCAGGGAATTAACTCCATGAATTCATTTCAACACCTATAGGAAGCAGATAATTAATATCCCCATTTGACAGAGGAAAATACTGAGGCAGAGAGTCCAGGGTCACTTATTATTAAGTATCAGGGTAGACATGTGATCTCAGGTTTAACCACTCAAGAGTCTGGATTCTTAACCATCTCTCCCCTAGAGGAAGGAGAGGAGGAGAGAAGAGGGGTGAAACAGAAGGGAGGACCAGTGAGGGGAGAAAAAGAAAAAAAGGCAAAAGGAAGAATACATTTAAGGCATTTCAGAAATAATTTTCTAATTTTGTGGCATGAAAAAGCAACGATCTCCTTAAAACAATAAAATAAGAGACCAAGAATGTGAAAAGACAACATCTAGAGCCAGAAACAAGAAATTCTCACTATACCAAGCACCATGAGAATGTGGTACAATAGAGGAGAAAAAGGCTCATTATGTACAAATGAAAACATCGAAAGTGATTGCTTTTAGGGAATTAAACCTGTAAGGAAAAATTTACTTTATTAAATTCCGATCTCTTTAAATCATTTCATTAAAGTTGTTTAATACTTTTGTAATTAAAATGAAATAATATAATCTATTAGAAATAAGAACACACTTTCAAGTTTAAGGGAAGAATTAGACTTATCTAGGCATTAAATCCTAAGGAATATAGTCATTTATTATCATAAGAACCATGGCCCAGTCTAGTTAAAATGCCAGGATATTGAGCAGTACTTGAGCTTTGCAGAAAGATCTTGCTTCAAGTATTAATGGTGTCACTAACAGGTTGGCAACCTTGAACAAGCTTTTTAATCTAAAATTAAGTTTCTTGTGTAAAATTTCAATAATATGCATCATAGATATATGTTTGTTGGTATATCATAAAGAATGTAGAAGAAATATTGATAAATAATATACTGTCAATAAAAATAATGCTTATTATTAAATTATCATGTTAATACAAAATGATGGTTATCTGTATGAACTGCATGAAGAAATATATCAATTTGTCAATATCACATTAATTCAAAGCTATATATAACATATAGACAATGTATAATTTGGCACATTATTCAAACTAAAGATGTATGTAAATGGCATATTCTGGCCTCTCTGGCATAAGCTTATACTTAAGCTTACAAACTAATAGAACTGAAAAATAATAGCACTACTAAGTAAAAGAATGTGAAAAACAAAATGTGTATGAGAAGTAAAGATCTGAAAACTTCAGAAATAGAGGAGATTGTTCTAGGGAAATAAGTGGAAGAATGGGGTCAAGGAAGCATTGGGCAGGGTCCAAGGATGGAATGGTCTTGTGCTCTGAATGCCCCAAACATCTATTCTGGGATATTCTTCAGGTACCTCAAATTCAATGTACCTCAAAAAGCTCTTCTCACCCCACCTCAACACATGCCCACCTCTCTTCTTCTCTCTTGGAATAGCTCTTTTTTCTGCAGTCCTGCAATCCCTTTTTCATGCTCATATCAGAAACTTGGAAGCCAATTCTTTCTCTATATTAGTTCAGCTCCTTATCTTTTTTAAGATTAGTTATTTGCAAAAATCTTGTTTCCCAGATACAAGTCATCTTTTGTTCTATTCCATCTATTCCATTGAATCTGTGGTTTGAATAATCTTTCTAAAACATAAAACTAATCATGCCACCATTTCTTAAACACTTTCAATGCCAAACCCATAAAAGATCCCATCTTCTGAATGAAGTCTACAACTTTTAGAATGCTAAAGTTCTTCCAGCTATGGTTCAGATCAAATCTCTCATCTTCTTTGACCACATCACCCTATCTAGAAACATTCTACTGCTCTAGTTCCTAAATAAGGCTATGTACTCTTTTGCACTCTGTTCACAAAGCTACTACCTCTTCTTGACATGATTTTTTCAACTATAACTTCCAGAAGGATTTATCTTTATAGTACCCTGAAAGTTGTTCTACTTACAAAACATATATCTTCCTGAGAGCTGGGGGTCACATTTCATTCATGCTTGTATCCAACACATAGTAAAGTGTCTGATACACGGGTGAGCTGGGGGCATGGGGGGAGGGCGGGTGGCAAAACAAATGTTTGTGGAAAAATGAAAGCAAGAAGATATGTTAAGCAACAATTGAAACCAAGGTAGAAGGCCAGGTTTTCAAACTGATTTTCATAATTTTGTGCATTTTATTAAGGAATAGTGGACTCCCTGAATATCATCATATCATCTCTGGAGCCACACATCCCCAAAGTTAATGATCTGTGGTTCATAGATATTTATAGCAAAAGATGTTAAATAAGGGGAAAAAACCAAGGCCCCAAAATAAGACAGAAGCATTTCACAGGGTCATAGAAGTTTATAGAAAGGCCCTAGGAAAGGAGGTCATAATTTAGTAGTGCTAAAAGCTGCGAGGGTGTCCTGAAAACAAAGTCACTGGTGCAAAGTCACAGAGTTACAGGTAATCTTTGGTTTTTCTTTCAAAATCTTATCCTAGCCAATAAGATGTGATAGTGCAGGATATAAAATGGCATTTATGACATGAAGATATTCTTTTATATTTCATATAAAGATATAAAAATACCACAACACAATCTCCAACAGAGCAAGGAATTCAAAGAAGCTAAGAGTGTGAAAAAAGATACAATGATTTCATTCAATAGAATGGATTGAATTGAAATTCACAATGGGATAAAATGTTTATTATGGCTATTTAATGCTTTTTTATCATTAACATTTAATATGATTATGGTAGATCTGTTTTCTTTTTAATGTATTCTTAAGTTGCTGAAAACTTGTTCTTTCCTTCCCCACCAACAATCAACAACTGAGTATTTTCGCAAAAGAGAGAGAAAACTATGTATGAAGAATAAAGTATAAAGATACACCTAATACTTCTTTTGAATTAGTTCAATTATTTGTATTAATTTGAACTTACTCTTATAATTGTCATTAGAAAAACAATCAAATTATTTCCTTTTAGTTTGTATTTTCTATTCTTTCCTGGTAATAATGCTAACAAAATATATAATCAAGAGGAATATTAATAGTCTATTTGACATTATCAAACAAATGTATATAAATATAAGCATACATATCACTATACTCATAAGAACTATACATTTTAATTAAAGGGGAACATTTAAAAAATATCTGGTGATTAACTTACTGTTAACTTTAACTTATGCACTGAAATTTGACTTATATACGCATTTCTCTGTTGCCCTTTTACAACTGCTTCAAAATAAAATTTACAGATACTTGGGTTACCAGCGGGATACTGAATACTCATGCAGTATGTCATGAACTGCTAGACATTTTATGTTTAAAATGAAAAATGTAGGTAACACTTTATTTTAATGGTATATTAATTAGTTCCAAATTACAATGAAAATCCTATAGCTGTGAATAAAATATGACATCTACATGAATTTGAAATAAATTTATTATGATCAGCATTATCACAATGAATACTAAATGAATTAATAATGATGAAAGACCAAAAGTATTAGCAGGAATGCAATAAAACATCAAGAAAAAGCTGGAAGTTTCTAGTCACTTCATCATCAACTGAAATAAGTACTATAACCCTGGATAACACTATATTCATGTGCATCATTAGGGGCCAGAACTTAACTGACAATAAACAGAAAATGAAAAATGTGTGGCTAGATAGCCTTCCAGTAATATGCAAAAAATATGCAATTTACACATCAGCACGCTATGTTTAGCCTGACTTTATGGATTTGTTACTGAATAAATATAAAATTAAAACCCTAATGCTCTTTCTCATCATATTAACTTATAACTACTTTAGCCACTAAGTAAAATTCCAGTATTAACCCCTCAGATGTAGGTGTAGGTTTCCCTGCTACCTGATGAAGATACATAACCTGAATCTAATCAAAAGAAAACCTAAATGAGGAGAATTCTATAAGTTATCTTCAAAAGTGTCAAGTTCAAGAAGAACAGAAAATATTCCATAGCAAAGAAGGTTAAAAAAAACAAGACTAACAGGATCCTGTAGCTATAAAGGACATTAGTGGAAGAAGTGGCAAAGGTTGAATGAAATCTGAAGATTAGTTAGAAATGTGCTATGTTAATTACTTGATTTTGGTGGTTTAATTGTAGCTATAACAAGAAAGTCCATATGTTAAAAGAATCTGGGGACAATAGGCCATCTGACAGTAACTTAACCTCATATGATTCATGAAAAAGTCTCTCTAGACTGTACTGCAACTTTTTTGTAAGTTTGAGACTGCTTCAGTATTTAAAAATACATATGAATGTATTTGTACATGTATTTGCATGTGTACAGATGAATGTATGGGTGTACGCTGTGTGTATACATCATAGATGAAAGAATAGAATCTCAGTATTTTAATTTTTTAAATACTTTTCATAGTCCAAAATACTTTATATAACATATATTCTTTTTTTTTAAGGAAAGGTACAGGCAGAAATAAAGTTAGTAAGCAGGTAGGCAGGAAGAGAGAGGTGGAATACGCATTTTTAATTTTATTTTTATTTAGCTGTTCACATTGGCTGTTCCCCTTGGACCTGGGACACAAACCCAGTCCTTGGCATGTATGTGAACTGTGCTCCTGCAGAGCTACTCTACTGGGGGACATGTCAATATTTTACATATTTAAAGTAGATTAAGAATGAAAATAAATTGCAATGTATAAGGAGAAAAAGAACGATAAAAAAGGTTAATTTATCAAAAAGAGATAATAATCCTAATGTGCATGTACCGAGTAAAAAAATCCAAAACAAATAAAGAAAAATCCAGCAAGTCTGACAAAACAAATCCTCAATCATAGTTGGAAATTTCAACCCATCTCTCTGAACATTTTATAGGGAAACTGTACTGGAAATCAATTACAGTACAGAAGACCCACACACAACTTATCAACCAGCTTGATCTAGTTGACAATTATACAACACTGTACCTAGAAACCTACATTGGGTTTAAATTCAAGTTTATTGATCTTTCGTTTATAGCATTTTAATCTGGCAGTAAGTCTAATTCATGTTTTTGTTATTTTTTAATTTCAGATACTATTAATTTTTATATCTAAAAGTTTAATTTGCTTTTTTAATGGTCCATTTAACTCCTTATTATGCACATTTTCCTTTAATTCTTTAAGTACATTTGTATAGCTATTTAAAAATTCCTATCTGACAATTTTATCATCTTTGTAAATCTGGGTCTGTTTCTATTAACTGATTTTTCCCTGTCTAGCTACAGGTCATAGTCACATTATTGTACTAGTACTAATTTGTAAGTAGATGCTGGACACAAGAAAACTAAACTGTTGAGAGTTTTGATTTAACTCAGAAGTTATCTCCAAGCATAGCTGGGGTAATTATCTAGATAAACTCATTGGTTTCCTTTTAGGGATCATAAACCTGTACTGCATAATATTGTAATATCAATACCTAAGAATCACTTCTCATATATTTTACCTAGCATCTTAATTTTTCACTGTGGGAAGGCAAGCTTTCTATCAGTTACTTCTTCACAGTCACTTATTTTATGTGTTTAATTTTATGTTTTAAAAATAAAATTTTCATCTTAGAACAAATATTTACTATTTGTTTACTTCATAATGTGTGAATTACCATTGCTTAGTATAAAATTTTAAACCATGTAGACAAATATAGAGAAAAAATTTAAGATTGCATTTTAACCTTCCCTGTGACAATTTTCAAAATGTAATCACTGCTAGTGACTTGTTATATTAACTCCAGATCCCCAGTTTTGTGTCTTTATACTTTTGTATAAAAAGACATTAAATGTGGATTTTTCTGTAACTTTTGCTTTTTGTATTGTCTCTAAGATTTTTCACGTTATTGTTGTTCAAAAAGTTCACTCTTCTAAATAGCTACTTAATATTCCATTATGTACGTTTACTTTAATTTACTTAGCCAGATGAGCAAAAAACATATGCAAGTTTTTAAAAAGTTCTATTAGAAATGCTTCAGTGAATGTCCTTAACATATAAACAAAATATTCTTGTGCACAATTGTAGACACATGTTTTTCTATAGTGTCAATAGACAAAGTGACATTTTTATGCTTACCAATGACATGAATTTTGATGCTATTGTAAATTGTATTGCTTTGTAGTTTCAAACTACAATTGTTCATTGCTATTATATAAGAGACAATTGGTATTTGTGAGTCATAACCTGCAATCTTGCTAAATTCATTGATTATTTCTAAATCGTTTTGTTTATAGTTTCCTTTGCATAGTCGTAATGTTAGTAAATAAAGACATAAAAACTTACTTCTTTCTTTGAAATCTTATGCCTTTTATTTATCTCTTATAACATTTAAAACCACTCAGGGAAAATGTGGACAATAAATGGTGCTGAGAAAATTGCATCTATAGAAAAAGTTAAAACCCTATCTAGTGATACAGGCACATGAATTAAATTGTAAAGAGATTGAGGAGAAAACAAAATAAAATTTAAAAAAATAATCAGTATAGAGAATATTCATACAATAATAGGTAGAGAAAGATCATTCCAAGAAAGGTTAAACCTCCCAAAGTCAGAGGAATAGCATGACTAATTTGATGATACAAACCTTAAAAATCTGAAAGACAATATTATAGACATGACCAAAAAACTAAAACATAAAACACTGGCTTTGGACTGGGAGGAACTTGAAGGCCAGTACAAAAAAATTCACACAGACTTGATACCAGAAACTGCAAAAAGAAGGATCTGCATTATATATTAGTGAGACAATTAGCAAGACTGTTTTTTGCAATCATCTGGAAGATTGGAAATGCACTGATGAAGTTTGAATTTGAATAAGAACATGTTTCAGAAGAATAGTGAAAGTGCCAACTGGCTTCTTTTAGCTTTGTACACTACAGAATAGGCCATAAATCTCAGTAACATAATGCTCATGCTACAAATATAATTGCTAATCATTGTTTCTAGTACTTCTTTTGCTCTTCTTCTATCTTAAGATCTTTGTTTTGATTTAATTTTCATTTGACGATGCTGTATTTTAAGTTTCTTTAGGTAGGGTACTTCTGAAAGCATATCTCTGAATGTCTGCATTTCTGAAAATATCTTTCATCAAAAGAAGAGTAAATTTTTGTTGGGTTTAGGGTTTTTATGTACTGCCTTGGATAATCAATAATTATCATCCTTCTTCCCCCTAGGTCTGTGTGTTGCGAAAAGTCATGCAATGCTAGTCTCTTTCTTTGGCAAATAACATTTCTTTCCATCTAGATTACACAATTGTAAAGTATTTTCTGCATCTTAGAATTTTGCTAGGTAATATCTAAGAATTATGTGTTTAAAAAATATCCTGATTAGGCCCTTTTCATTCAAAGTCAAACTTTTTCTTCAATTTAGGAAAGTTTTCTTCTAGAATTTCTCTATAATCAATCGATCTCTTTCTCATACCTAATCCATATGTATGTTTGTGTACACATATATGTACACACATATGCAGAGAATTTTATATACATAATATATATGGAGAAATTATATATATGTATATGTGTATATATAATTTCTAAGGATAGAGTCAGCATATATTGTGGTTCCAACAGGTTATATAATATAATCTGGGTGTGTAGTAGGTTATATCATCTATGTTTGTGTACTTTTACTCTATGACATTCACACAATGATGGAATTTCCTAACAACACATTTCTCAACTGTATTCCTATCATTAAGTTAAACATTATTGCACTTAAAAATCAAATGATAGGTCTCCCTTTTATACAAAAACGGGACCTCATGGGAGGGAACTCTAGTGAGAAAAACAGATTTTCTGGCCACAATTGAGATGTACTTAATCAGAATATTCATTTTAAGAAAATTCTCAGATGATTCTAATTACATTTACGATTGCAAAGATCTGAATAGTCATTAACAAATAGAAAATGTCAATAATTGACAATAATTTCTTAATGAAATCATCAATTTACTTTTTCCACACAAGCTTTCCCCACTATCCCAAAGAAGAATGCTCTTATTTGGTATTATTTGGGAGGTTGTATTTGGGGTCTAGGAACGTGAGCGCCATTAATTTATATGGAAACAAATTTTGAGTGCTCCCAGATCTGAAGGAGATCGTAAAATCATACTAGGTAGGATTGGTCTACTTTTGGATTACAGGGGAAATATGCAAATTAATAATTCATATGTTTTTGCCCCCAAAGCTACTGCTATCCTACAAATGAACCTTGAAATTTTTAATCCTTTGTGATATTTAGTGACTTTTCTTCATACTGAAAATGTTACTATGGAAATACTAGCAAATGAGATGGAAGAAAGGCTAGCTTTGCCATCTCATGTCCCTGACATAACCCTAGTCTTTCTTTCAGATGGTCTCCAAGTTTGGGGAATTGTGCATATTGTCAAAAGTTAGGAAACTGGGACAAAGGCTGACACTGAAATATGTAGAGAAAAATTATGTCTATTTGTAGTTGTGTGGTGTTTCACCAGGCTTTCCTAGAGCAGAGTTCTTGAGCTCTAAAAATACAGATTAATCCATTAAACTGTAGCACTGTGAAAAACTGAGATTTTATATAAAAATATCCCAAGTGCAATGCTTAGCATATAATCATTGTTCAAGAAAGGTGAATTGTTTCTTCTTCTGTCTGCCTTACTTATTGTAATTTTTTTAAATTCCCTTATTTCATATTAGGTTATGAACATTAAGAGGGATAGACCTTATTTATTTTATATATGTATGTCACAAATATAGGACCTACTACATCCTCTAAAGGAACATTAATCTATTATTATAGTTAATCCATAGGTAAAAATAATTTCTATTTTTTGATATTTTGGGTATGTCTATTTAAACCAGGACCAATGTTGGATTGAAAAGTCCATTTAATTATTAAACAACTACTGTGCAGCTTTCATGTGTTAGGCACTATGACAGACACTGGAGACTGAAATAATGAGCAAAAACAAATATTTCCCACTTCTAGTTTAAGAGGGGCGTTAGATATTATCGTCTAACAGAATGTGAAATTGAATTGTGATACGTGGATGAGAGGTACATGGTGCTATCAGAATATAGTCAGTTGAGATAAATGTCAGAGTAAGGACAGCTCAGGAAGATGTCTTATTGACATATTTTCCATTGCGTCTGCTATGTCATCATTTTTTGTCTTCATGTAATTTTTCTTTTTTAAGCTTAAGTTGGAAAAACCCCTGTGGTACTGATTCCAGAGGGCCACTGTTAAAACGAACCTCTTCTTAAGAAACTTGGGTGTAGTGCGAGGGAGGGATACTCTTTCTTATACCTCATCTATTCATTAATATATGGCTACTGATTGTCTTGTTAGAAGGGCTTAAATACTGTCACTTGAGGAAGACAAACGAATTCTTGAACAGTTGAGTTTAATGATATATGTACACTAATACAGTTTCAAATCCCCAGGTAGATGGGGAACACTAGCTCACCCAGCTAGAAAGTCTGGGTAACCCCAGACAGGCTACCAAACGGTCAGCGAGGAGAACTTGGGTTTTATCAAATGGAGAAGGGACAATGGCAAAGAAAACCAGTTTTTCTTACAAGCTTTTCTGTAGTGGGTTTTTACTTAAATCATTTGAAGCTGATGTCTCCGGCCCCCTCCTTTATGAGCCCCTGTACGGGAGCACTATTCTTCAACTTGTCCAGAGCTCACACATTCAAGGGAGAATTAGGGCTCACTTATTGAATTCGGGAATTTCTTTAAAAAGTTATTCTGAGAGACAGCCGGCTAGCGGGAAGCCAGCATCCTCGGGTGCAGACTTACCTGTTCCTAAAGTAGTACTGACGTCCCACAAAAGCTGCCCGTGCCTGCAGCCGGGCTAACGTGGCCATCGCCTGGGACGCCCGCTCTCCCTCCGGTGTGTCTGTCGGTCTCCACGGCAACGGGCTAAACCAAAACGTAATACCGCGGGTGCCGCGTTCCTGGACGCAACTTTTTTCCCCATGCTATTTCAGTTTCCGAAACACACAAAAGAAAATAAACCTCCATCTACTTGCTTCTATGTCTTCTGTGAGGCGATTATAAAGGAGGACACCAGCGGCTGGGGTTGGGGTGGGGGGGGTGGGGTTCAAAAAATGAATGGTTGCTCCCGACTTCCGGTCCCGCCTCTCGATGATCCCGGAAGGGCCGATCAAAATGCTCCGGTGCGCTTGGAGCGGCGCTGGCACCGCGGTGGTTGGAGTCTGTTCTCGGGCCTGAGCCTGGAGGCCAGCCTCCTGGGTGTCGTTAATGTTCGGGGCCGCCGGGCGCCGACCGATCGGAGCTCCAGCCGCGGGGAACAGCTGGTGAGGCTGGCGGCTCGGGGGATGGGCGATCAGGAGAGGAGGGTGTGATTGCTGGAGGCCGCTGTATCCCGAGTGGAAGGGGAGGGAGTTGTGATGGATGATCTGAAGACTTTTAGGCCTTGCTCTCACTCGTGCCTGGGATGGACGCAGTTTGAGGAAGGCCTTGAGGTGTGTGCTGAAAGATTTCCGGAAAACAATGACATTCCAAGCTTGCACATGGCTTGTCCAACACAGCGGGATTTTAGGAGGAAAGCTTTCTGGACTCCAGGAGCAGTTTATTTCCTCGTTGACTAGAGACAGAAGAATTTATCTTCATCCAGGCCTCATTCCCCTACATCTTCCCCGCGCCCCCCCCCCCCCCCCCCCTATATTTTCTCCGTGTTTACTTCGTGTCTTCCAGAAAGTTGGAATTCTGGAAGTTTGGTAGGGAGCCCTCCATCCCTTTCTTTGAGGAGTGACCTACTTGTTTCTGTACTTGGGTGTCCCATTCAGGTTCAGATGCGACTTGTATGAGTGTGACCTAAAAACATTAAAACATGGCCAGAATGAAGTGTGGGTTGTATTATGTCTATAGTATTATATCACCAATGGCACTGGAGAATAAGATATTGCGTTTGCAGTTCAAAGTGCTTTCACAATTTGGTACGTCTTTATGACAGCCCTCTAATAGATTAGCACAGGCACAGAATACTTTAGTGACTTAGTTTAAAATAGCCAGGAACATTTTAGTCTAAGAACTAGAGGCCGGTTTTTGGCTATCCAGTGGAAAGCACTGTAATGTAATGGCTGTACTATTCTCCCAATCCTTTTTCCTCCTGGTATATGCAAGACAATGAAACTAGGAAGCAGATGTTCCACAGGTGAAATGTGGCTGAAAAATATATGTCCATTCTTAGATATGCCAGCAAATTAGAACAGGGAAGGGGAATGGTTTCTAATAGTCTGTGATCTTAGAGAATTTATTTTGCATCACTAGTCACTAGAAAATTAAAAGGGTATCTTCGTTTAAATGTTTTGCATGGGTTCAGATCATTCTCAAGTTCATTTTATAGTGAATATAGATTTGACTGTGCGCCTTCAAAAGTATCACATTTTTCCAGTGAGAAAAAGAAGGGAGCATTTTACTTTAAATGAGACTTTTTCTTGGAGTGGTGATATAAATAGCATAAAATAAAACACACTGTTCTTCAGTCTTTACTAATTTTAGTTTTGGTATTTGTGTATGCCATGGGATTACCACATAAAACAAGAAGGAGGACATTCCTATCACCCCAGTGTTCCCTCTGCCAGTCCCCACCTTTCCTAATGTTTCACCATTCATTTTCTTCTTAAGGGAAGGACACAAGGTATGCTCCGTAGGTTGGCCTGCTCTTGCAGTGGAGATAGTGATTTGTAGGATAGGTGACTATTAATTTAGAAATGTGACTCACTCAACTCCTGCCTCTCCCTTCTACCTCCTACCCAAATTAGCGTTAGGTACCTCTTTAGAATATAGAGAAACCCTCCTTCTGTTCTTTTTTTAAAAAGATCCTAGCCTGTTTCATTTATTGGCATACAATTCATAATGCCTGGCACTTAATGGGTATTTTGAAATTCCTGAAACCTTTTCTGATTTGACAACATGAATGTGTCCCAGAAAACTGGAACCTTTATTTTCTACCTGTACAACCATTCTGTTAAATTCTTAGTGGAATTTTCTTTTCTAGTCCTTTATCAGACATTCGTTATATAAAGTACTGTGCAAGTATATTTTACGCCAGTGATTACTAGTAAGTAGCTACTTGGTGCTAGGTTTTGTGTACATGTATCAGCTCATGTTTTGAGATATTTTGAGGTAGGTGCTATCAGTTCTTACATGTTAAAGAGATGGTAAGACAGAGGCAAACAGAGTTTAAATAACTTGCCCAAGTCTCATATTTGTAGTATGATTATGCTGTATCTTAAAAAAAAATCCTTAACTGCCCTGCACAGTCTATAAGATGCAGTATCTCAGTGACGATATAAACTGGATCATATATACCTAGATTTGTTAATCAGCCTAGAATTCTTGCTTTTTATTTAGCTCCCATCTTGATTTCATCCTTTTCTCTAATGTTGAGATTAGTTTTCAGTTTTTAGATACTAATTAGATAAATATACATTATTTATCTCTTTCTTAGCAATTTGTTGAATATTTTTGTACACATTGCTTTATACTTTATACTGGTTCATATTATATTTTTATAAAATCTTTGTAGCTGAGAGGAGCTGTCCCCTTTCCTACCTTATCACTGACAGTTTTGAAATTAGTGTCCAAAATGTTTTTATTTTGGTACTTATAATATGAACCTGTCTTTTAAAATTTGAATCATCCATGGACAAGTCACATCTATTACTTTTTTGTATTCTTTTAATTGAGCAATAATTGAGCATATTAGCTTTAGGTGTATAGCCTAATGATTCATAATGTATATAAATATTGCAAGATGGTTGCAATCAGGCCAATTAACCTCCAACACAGATAGTTACATTTTTTTTTCTTGAAGTGAGTTTTAAGATCTACGCTCTTAGCGACCCTCAAACATACAACACAGGATTGCTACTAATAGTCACCGTGCTGTACAGGACATCCCTGGAGCTCACTTATTTTTAGCTAGACTTTTGTACTTTTGACCACCTTCTGTCATGTCACCCACCTCCAAGCCCCCAGCTTCCAGCAACCACCAGTGTGTTTCGTCTATTACTTATATTTTAGTTTTCACATAGAAGACAGATTGTATAATATATATCTTTGTCTGTCTGACTCATTTCACTTAGCATAATGCCCTCGAGGTCCATCATGTTATCTTTATTATTTCTTTATTTTTACTTTCATCAGTGATTTATACTTAAAGTCAGTTTTGGTGTTTTGTTGTTATTACTTTAAGAGTTAGAGGTCGAACAGAACAATTTAAAAAAAATTAAATCCTTCTTAATGAAAATAGTGAATCATTATTGATATACTGAGCTATTTATTTTTTTGTATCTTTGTCTAAATTTTTTGTAAAAAGCCTTCCTGCTTGCTAGTTTGCTTGCCTGTCTGCCTTCCTTTCTTCCCCTCTTTAAAATAAATGATAAATAAATAAATCACCATTACAAATAAACTGTACTGATTCTGGGCCTTTTTTCTCTAATCCCATTTCTATTTGCTATTTTAATTGTCTTTAGGTCTGAAAAACTGCACAGTGAAAAATGTATTTTTTAAGTGCTTTTACCCTTTTGACTCAATTTCTTACTGTCAGATTAGCTGGCGTCAGGTTTCTGTTTCCACAATTAGGAATTAAAGCAATCAAGCAATGCCCAGCACAATATGGAGCAATAACTCATTAATAATTTCTTAGCATCCTTATTTATAAACCAAAAGCCTTCAGACTACCCTTAATTATTTATCTTTAACTGCCACATTAAGTTGGATTATCTGACTTGTTAATGTGATAGAAAATTTTAAATCTAGATTGTCTAAGCTTTTAGTCGGCTCATATTTTTTTCATTATTTCTTAATCCATTTTGTCACTCCTTTGTTCATCCAGTAGATACTTTAAAAACATCTATGTCAAGTATTATGCTAAGTATTTGTAATTAATATTCAGTTATCTTCATTCTCATTTCTAGTCTATGGATCCAAAACATATTATATATTCAATAAATATTGAGCTGTTACCATGTATGAGCAATGAATGAGGCTACATGCCAAGAAACTTATGGACATATACTTTAATATATATTTGTAGACAGGATTTAGAATGAATCATAATTTTTTGACTTAAACTTTTTATTTGTTTGCTTAGGACTTTGCTTTATTTCATTTAGACATTTTTTAATTCAATAATTTTATGTTTTGTTAGTAATCAGAGTATAAAGTTTTGAATGACTCTTGAAGCTATTGAGTGAACTAGCCAAAATAGTCAAAGGAATATTCTTCAGATTTAAAAAATAAGTAAGCTTTCCTTATTAAATTAGTTTGGAAAGTAGAGTTATACTTTCTTCTTCAGGCTGCTTATTGATTTTCACCAGTTTCCTCGGGTAAGGAGGAAAGAAAGTTCCTTTGGGAACAGAAGTGCCAAAATAGTAGTTATTAGTAGCACCTCCAGTCAGTGCCAGTCATTGAAGCCTTTGCTGTGTGGTGGAGGCTGTGTGACTCTTAACTTGGCAGGGCAATTTCATTTTATCTATATTTTTCTTACTTATCTCTGTATATTAGTAAGATAGGTCAGATGCAGTGCATTAAGATCTGTTTTTTCCATTGGATTTTTTTTCCTTCATTCCATGAGTCTTTAAGGAGTCCATGAATTTCTTGAAATTGTTGGCAGGATTTTTGCAGATGTCTATTATTTCCCATTTCTCAACATCCAAAGTGGTTTAAGACCTCAGAAAGGTTGAAAGTCTTTGCTTTTATTCTGACACCTTCAGGATCCATAGTATGATTATACCTTAAGAGCAGAATGATTTGTTATTTTGGTGACGAGTGTCTTTTATTTCTGAGTAAAAATTGTTGAAAGATTATAAATAACTGCTTTCACATGGAAGTACTGACTCTCATACAGAATCCCTTCAAGGTAGAAATTACACTCATTTTTTTATGATGAATAAACAAAACTAGAAGATAAGTAATTTGTTTAAGGTCCTGTGACTAATGGGAATAGTAGAATTCATCTTTCAAACTCAGAGTTTTGACTCTAAAGCTCATGATTCCTAATTTCCTCCAACCCTTTCCCCCACTAAAGAATTATATTCCTTATTAGCTAGTGTTAATACGAAGTTCTAATTAATATTTTCCATATTTCAGAATGAGATAGACTTGCTCACTCCTATGCTACCTTTTTCAGAAAGAGAGAAAGTTTACTTCTGATTAATGGTTTACATATATAGGGCATAGAATTTCTAAACTAACCCAAATGCTTCCTTTTTTCTATCTATCTATCTATCTATCTATCTATCTATCTATACATATGTATATTTTTTTAAGGAGAGAGATGCATCTCAATTTTATTTAGTTAGTTGTTTACACTGGTGGTTTGCTCTTGGACTCAGGACTTTAATCCAGAGGTATGTGGCTTCCTTCTTCAGAGGCAATTGACCTAACCACTGCTCCATCAGGGCATGCTCCAATTGCATATATTATATATTAGGATAATTTGTATTTTTCTAAGATGACCTCCCCTTAAATATATAAGGGGGTAAAGATAGAGTCTATTAATAGATCACTAGGCTAAAACAAAGACTTATTTTGGAAAATAATATTACCATGTTGAGATAAAGACTTATTTGGATAGCATCACTAAGAAAGGGCATTTTCAAATTCCTATGAACAGCAGAAATTTGAATCAAATTTAAGATAATTCTTATGGATAATATCATGCTTAACTGTTTATAACATTTCCTCCTTGTGACATCTTTAAGAATCTCTATTCACATGTTTAGTAATCCTTTGTCATGGTCAACTAAGTATTGATTTTAATCTAATTACCACCTTAAAAAAAAACAACTGTTTGCCCAGCAATTTGGCTTTTTGTTATGTATGTGTAACCTTTCTCATCTTAAAGTTAACATGAATCTAGTCATGGAATTCCAGGACAGTTTTGTTCTTAGGTTTAGGAGCATTCAGAGCATATAGTTGTCTGCAGAGCGAGCACTCGACTACTGCATCACTGTAATGCGTGTGTACGCTAAGAATATGTGTTCAGACTAAAACTGAGACATAAATGGCTAGCTTTTCCCTTAAATTTTCAAAAACCTATTAATATTAAGCAGTTGTATTTAGCAACAAGATACTTACTTTTAGCACTCCTAAAATCACAGAATTTTATAAAAGAGATAATTCAGGTTTTCCAAAGATAAATGAGAATTTTACCGTATACTAGGTGACAAAACAGTGTTTGATTTTCTTTTCCCTTAACTAGCTATTTGATAGATGTAACCAATTTCTCTTTCATTATTTCTGGAAAGTTTTTGTTTGTTGGTTAGTGAATTTATTGGATTTATTCAGTAGACATATATAAGTATCTCCTCTGTTAACCATTTTGTCAGTTTCCAGGCAAGGGACTTATCCCCTAAGTTTTTCTATACTTATTATATTTTTCCCCTCAGAGTACTGATTGTTACTGCTAATAGAGGTTTCAAAAAGGAAGAATCATTGACAAATTAGTTGACTTTTAGTTTTAGCTTTCTTAAACTTTCTTAAACTCCTGCTGTGCATACCTGTATACATTTTGACCACCATTGGAGAGCTTTTGAGCCATCAGTCAACTGCCAGCTCTTTGCAGACAAAATAGCAGTAATTTAGGGCAAAGGCAGCTTCCTGATTCTTCTTTATTGAACCAGAAACATTTGAAAGAAAATCCTTCATTCAGTGTCATGTTTTCTGCATTACCTTTTTTCTACATTACTGCCTTCCTCACTCTTAAACATACACTTTTTCAAAGGCCTTTCTTCTAGTAATTAGAGCTTAATATTAAAGAAATCAAGGAGAACAATTTACTCATTTTACTGAATGTTTATTATTGCCTAATGGAGGACAAACTTGACCTTTGGCAAAAAATTCTTAACCTAAAACTGGCATATCACATTTGAGGTTCATCATGCATTTAATATTGCTTAGTATAATCTAATACCTTCTAAATTTTTTTTAACCTACCCAAGTCATTTCCTTTTACAAAATCTAACTTTACACAAAGTAGGACTATAATTCTATTCATTTGAACTCTTTTAAGAAAATTATTAGTGAACTGTTACCTTAGACCTTATATTATATACTATTCCTAACAGATTTTATTTCAAATGAATTCCAAATGAAGTTATTTTATAAATGTGAATATCAAACTTTCAAATTAGCTAAGTGATAACATTTCTCTGAATTTTACTATAATTTAAACTTTTAAACTATGGTTGCCTAATAAATACACATTTTCATAGAGAAAAGTTATATATTTTCAGTTTTGCCCCTCTGAAGAAAGATCTTATTTAAACTTATCTTTCACATAAGGTCTTCAAGTACAATGGTCTTCAATATAACAGACCAGGGTAAAGGAAATAAGTGATCTGATGATCATATGATGGTCTCTTATAATGACTATTTTTGTGAGGCCATATGAGGCCAGTTTCTCTGAGAGATTTAAGGGACACTGCTTGACTAGCTGACTATAATATTGACTTGTTAAAGAATTTTGGATGGGATTGACTTGCAGGAGTCTAGTTAGTTGAAACTGAAGAGGGAAAAAACGAATTGAATTTTGAATGGCCTGTATATTAAATGTAATTTTCCGTATTCGATAGGTGTTTTTTCAAAAGCTTTCTAAAGTAATTTGTGTTGATATTTGAGTGATATGGAATTAATTGAATGATTCAGTTAAAATTTTTTAACTATTTTTTCTTAACTAAAATAATGTAAAAGCAAATAAGACTGATACAGTTGTAATGATGTTATAAAGAAATTTTACTTTCATTCTTAGTATTACTATTGGTTATATTTCGCTAAATTTAGCTATAGAAATACTTCTTAAAAGGAACTAAATTCAAGAGAATCATTTCAGTGGATTGAATCTGTTGTGCTAACCTTTTTTCTACTATTAGGATCAATTTTTTTCTTCTAAAGTACAGCACTAAATTTTAACTTCTGAAATACCCTATAATATTTCTGGGAGATTATATTCATGCATTGAGTTAATTTCATATTAATATTTAGAATTAGTCATTCACCCATTGATAAGAAAATTGTATCTTCTAAAAGTACGTTACTCCAGAACCAGGCTTTTAGACAAAGGAGCCTTATTATAATACATGTTCACCTGCCTTCTGGTGAATTTTTTCAAAGGTACAATATTATGTTCAGAGATAATATCTTTCAGACTGTCTGTAAAGAAATGCTGTTAAAAGCAAAGAACAAAAATGTTCATTGTGACAAAAGAAAGAAAAAGTGAAAAAATGGATTATCAAAAATATAGGCAGAATTTAAACCCCTTGTTTTGACTTTAATGCTGATTCTTATATGAAGCATTTTTTTTCTTAATCTACTGCAGTGTTCTGAAAGCTGAGTAATATATAGAAACCTTTTAAACAATCAAAGAAATCTCAGTGGTCCTCCAGAATTCACTTTAAAATCTAGATTTCAATCATGTTTTTTGAAAAATGGGTATCCACATGAACTTTGTTTCTACATTCAGAATGCGTAAGTTGCTAATCAGGTCTGGAAAATACAAATCCTCATTACCAGAAAGACAGTGTCCTGGTACTGCATCGCCCACAGTATGCATTTTCCAGAAGACTGTAGCCTCAGTCAGTTCTTTCAATTCAGTCACTTTCACCAACAACCCTATGTTGTGCCTTGAGTCATCTAGTTCCTGTAGAAGAATATGAGCTCTGTCTCAATTGTGAGTAAAAATGCAGAGTGGATACTAGAACTGTGCGGCCCTTCTTGGTTGTGGTTGGGCCAGCAATTTAGGTTCTGGGCCCAGATGACCCCGGTTTGGGTCCTTTTCCTCACTTCCTAGATGTGTCCCATGGGGCAGGCTGCCCTTAATCTCTGTCTCTGTATTTCGCCTGCCACCTCATGGGGTTGTTATGTGACAATGAAATGAGGTAACACATATAAAACACTTAGAAAAGTCCTCTGTTATTGGAAGGTAGATGTGTTTTTTTCATTGTAAGTGGTATATTCAGTTGAATCACAATGTTTGTTTTTTAAGTTAACATTAAAATGAAAAAAGTTTAATATTGTCATAGGTAATTAGCAAACACCTAAATTAGAGAAGATCAGATTCCAGTCATCAGCAAACTATGGCCTCCTATCACTTGATTTTGTAAAGAAAATTATATTAGAATACAGCCATAGCTGTTCATTTATGTATTGACTATTTCCCCCTTACAGGTAAGTATTTAAGTAGTTGTGACCAAGACCTGTAGAGCCAAAAATGTTTACTCTTTGGCTCTTGACAGAAATATACCTATTTCTCCTGTTGACTCTAGAAGGTATGAATTGTTTTATACCAATGGGGCTCCAATTTGTATATGAACATATTTTCTTTTTTATTAGGTTATGATATTAGTGTGGCCTGAATATAAGACTAGTGTTTGGTTTAATGTTCTTTTCACCTATATAACACATTGTGAAAGTACCTGTCTGTCTTACTGTCCACCTGTGGTGACATGGCAGTGACTAGGGAGAGCATGTGGTTAGTAGAGGATTACATGTTTCCTTCTTCACTAAGAAGTGAGTGTGTGCCCCTGTGTGCCTGTTGGGGTGGAGTAGGGACCCTACTCTAGGAAAAGGACAGGAGTAGACTAAATGATTTAAATAGGAATCACTTTTTCCAGAATTCTATAGTAAAATTATAAAAATACTAGGGTCTTTCATTACTGATATTATGCTTGCTGTCCATTGAAGGAATGTTTAATAAAAGAACATATCCAAGATTAAAGCTTAAGACATAGAATGTTTGAAACTGTAACATCTTAGGAAAACTAAATCGCTTTCAACCATCTCTTTATGATTATTAATTTTGGCCAGATGTAAAGTGAATTCTCTGCTGCAATCAACTAGGTTAACATGGCTAATACTGTTTTCTTTACCTTTTGTTCTTTTCAAAAACGTAGGCATTTTAGTCGAACCATGGAAGAGCTGGTTCATGATCTTGTCTCAGCTTTGGAGGAAAGCTCAGAGCAAGCTCGAGGTGGATTTGCTGAAATGGGAGACCATTCTCGAAGTATATCTTGCCCGCTGAAACGCCAGGCAAGGAAAAGGAGAGGGAGGAAGCGGAGGTCCTATAATGTTCATCACCCATGGGACACTGGTCACTGCTTAAGCGAAGGCTCTGATTCTAGTTTAGAAGAACCAACCAAGGACTATAGAGAGAACCATAATAATAATAAAAAAGACCACAGTGACTCTGATGATCAAATGTTAGTGGCCAAGCGCAGGCCATCATCAAACTTAAATAACAATGTTCGAGGGAAGAGACCTCTGTGGCATGAGTCTGATTTTCCTGTGGAGAACCTGGGGAGCAGAACCCTCCGCCGGAGGAGGAAGGTAAAACGCATGGCTGTAGATCTCCCACAGGACGTCTCCAACAAACGGACCATGACCCAGTCCCTGGAAGGGTATAGGGATCAGGACATGGACAATGATAGAGCCTGCCAGTATCAAGAGTTCACCAAGAACAAAGTCAAAAAAAGGAAATTGAGAATCATTAGACAAGGCCCCAAAATCCAAGACGAAGGTGTCGTTTTAGAAAGTGAAGAAATAAGCCAGACCCCAAAGGACAAAATGGAATATGAAGAGCAAAAAGTCTCCGATGAACTCATGAGTGAAAGGTGACTTTATATTTCTCCGTATAAAAATACTTATTGCCAGTGTTTGTGGTTGAATGTGGTTTGTGTTTTAATTAATTCTATTTTAAAATAATTATAAATTACAATAATGGTAGTGATATTACTGTTTAACCATGGCGATATTTCCTTAGAATTTATGATGTTTAGCACAAAGCTAAATTGCTTATTTGATTTACACAAAGTCTTTTGATTGTGTTATAATGACTTAATTTTCAGCTACAAAGAGAAAAGGAAATGAATTTTCAAAGGAAAGAATGTTCATTTGAATAATAGCACATTTGTAACTCTTAGAATTGGGTTCATAATTATTTATTTGTTTAATTATAGAACTTTAGCCTTTGGTACCTTTTAGTGTCACAGTTCATCAGTTGATTTGGATTCCTGAGAATCAAGAATTGATACCACTTCAGTGTTTGTAGCTTGATATTTTAAGAGGGCTATAGATTGCTAGAAATTCTGATCACTTACAAATTTTAAGGCCCATCTTATGGTCTAGACTCTGCACCTGAACTTGCCAGTACACAAGAGAAAAACAATGACCCTTGAAAGTTAGTTCAGTGTATTCATTTTAGAAACTAGGTATATCATAACGATATTGTTAAATACTATTTTGACAACATCAGAAAGTAAGTGGTCATTTTTCTTTTACACAGAGCTAATGCTGCTTTTAGGAAATGAGAAAGTATTGACCCTGCACATCCTTTTTTAGGTGTGTCCTTAAAATCAAAGACAGGTTCAGAAAAACAATTCCTTAAATAAAAGTGGTCCGAGAAAGTGTTTTTTGATTTTCATTTGGCATTATTTTAGTCAGGTGTATTGTGAGCCATGAATGTAATATTTATGGTGGGATTTTGTTTGTTTTTTTTGCTTGTAAATATGAGCCTGAGTGGAAGGCTCTGGTAAATGGTAAAAGTTTATAGATGGAATCTCTTGTTAGAGATGGTTTGGTATTATGTCTTTTTTTAAATGAGTAAAAATTGCTTAAATATTTTAAAAAGGCTTTGAAAGTTTATGATAATCTCCTTTTCTTCGAAGAAAGTTGGCATTTTTATATCAGAATGAGAACTGTTTGTTTGCTCTTGTTCATATTGGGCCATGGGACTAAGGATCTCTCAGCTTGCAAGTAATTATCTTGCTCAGTTGCTAGGAAGGAGGTGTGTGGCCGTGGAGATAAGTGCTCAATTCCAAATTATTCACAGATTACCTGCTTTCTGGATTGATTGTACAAGTCCCTCCTCTTATTGATGTCTGCCTTTTTTGGGCAGACACCCACCCTAGCACCGACTTGAGAAGAAACATTCTTCCTTTCTTTTCATTGTAGAAAATCCTTGAGTAGCTATAGGTATGATCAGGCTACCGAACAGTCAAAGCTGAGGTACAGATTTTCAAAGCAGATATGTTTACTCTTAAATACATTTTTAGAGTGTGTTTCTTAGTTCACACTTATCTATGTAATTACTTTTTGTTGTCATGTAAGAGTTAGTTGCATATTTCTTCTGTGGGAAGACAGGTAAAGGTCTTTTCCCAACAAATTTAACTGTTTTTGAGACTACTTCTAAAGCTTTCCTACTATAAAGAGCAATATGTTTTTGTGGAACTGATTTATAAATAAGAACTGACCTCTTTCTCTGTCAGTGTATGTGTGTGTGCATGGGCGGGGGAGGTGAGGAGGAGAGAGAGGGAGGGGTAGAAAAGGAGAGGGAAAATAAGAGAGGGAGAGGGAGAAAAGAAGAGAGAGAGGAAGAGGGAGAAAAGGAGAGAGAGAAAAGGAGAGATATTTAATGAATATTTGAGTAACTACTGTTTACTATTCATTGATGATCCCAAGAAAGACCTTGTCCTGTCCTCTACAGCCTCTGACTCTGGAATAGCCAAATGGTGAAAATGAAATGTGCTGGTGGAAGGTACTAGTGAGGGAAGAATTTTTTAAAGGAGCTGTGATTTAAAGCAAATGCTAAGCCTTGTTCAGATATTGGAGAGTGAAGCGGGAGGAAAATGGCATTGCTTGGTAGAAGAAACAGCTGTGCAAAGGCATGGATTTTTGAAGCAGAGTGATGTATGTGTGGAAAAGTATGTAGTTCATTAGTATATTTGCATTTTATTAAAACAAGGTGATTTTATCGTTGATTTTTTTTTAATATTGTTTATTTTTGCTCATCTGTAATTCACCCTTAGTGGGAGGTAAATTATGACAGTGATGCAGTGATAGGAAATATATATGAAAGCAATTGTAAGAGTTGGAATCAATGGGAGATTTGTTGATTGTATTTAGGAGGATAAATCAGAAAGAGGACTCTTGATATTATGCCCTACGTTCAATTTTAGAAATGCAATTAATGAACAGACTGGGATTGGGAGTTGGACTTAATGTACACAAAATTACTCATCAGCCGTTCTTGGAATGCATTATCCCAATACTGTGTTGTAAAAGTCATACTGAAAGAATGTACAAAGTGGTGTCCAAGTTCTTGTTCTAACACTAACAACTATATGATGTGCATGAGCAACTAGCTAGATGTCAGTGAGGTGAACTGTTAATAAATAGATTCTTTAAAACGTGGAAATATCTCTAAATATGACAAAGATCTTAAAGGATTATGAACTGGTCTTAAAGAGGGAATTTTAATTCCCTTATATTTTTAAGATGACTCTTGACAGAAAGGGGATAGTTTATCACTTGGAGAAAGAACATAAACCAAAGAACCAGACATACTCCAGATGGGACGTATTTCAGTGTGGGCTCATCCACTGACAGCCTTGAAATCTGCATTTAATCCAAAAAGTGCAGGGAAGTAATTTTAGATTTTTAATAAAAAACTGTGAGAGAAAGAGAGACACATATAGACAGACAGATATAGACAGATACAAAGAGAGACAGCATTTTATAAATCTTTTTCTTTAAGATACTTGCAGAAAAGTTATAAAGATAGTGCAGAAAATTCCTGTATTTACTGTTCCCATACCATCTGTGCCCACTTTCCTCTGCTGTTGATGGTATACATTACTGTAGTACATTATTATATTCAGAATTAATGGGCCGGTGTTGACATATTATTAATGAAAGTCAGTACTTTATTAGAATTTCTTTTGTTTTAACCTGATGTCATTTTCTGTTTCTAATCTGATGTCATTTTCTATTTCAGAGTCCCATCCAGGATATAATACTTTTGGTCAACAAGTTTTATTTTGAAAAAATGAAGCTGACCCTGTGTGTAGATTAGATATAAGCAGAATTCAGATTGAAAGACCATTATACAAGAAAAAAAAAAAAAAAGAGACACACTTCCTTAATGTGCTTTCCTTAATCTGTAAATCTGAAGTCTGAAAACTCTGAAAATGAATTATTTTGTAGCCAGACCTAACTTGACTTGTATTTAAAGTGAATTTTTATGAAATAGAAAAAAAAGTGTGTTTGACTGTGGACTGCCACCCTTGACCCCCCCTCTTAGGCATTTTACAATGTATTTTTTAAAATTTGAAATATTCCAAAATTTAAATACCTTTTGCCTTATTGGTTTCAGAGAATGAATTGTATTTGATAAAGGCCCATTGGGCTGGCAGGAAAAACCTACTGAATCACTGAGGAAGGAAAGCATCCCTAGTTCTCTGGGCAGCTAGCTAGGGGAAAGATAAAGTTTCTGAAATGATTTTGATACACATGCATAGATGGGTAAATAAGGAAGCATGAATGTGATACTCTTAGAAAGCATTCTTTTCTTTCATCAACTGTTATTTGGTATAGAGTAATCCATATATTCACTTAATTTGAAGAAAAGTTCAAGAAAAAGGTACTAATTCCGAGTTCCTAGAGACAATGCGCCTCATATGTTTATACTTTTTTGTTAATTTTTATACCATTAGAAAAAAACTAAAATGATAGTCTGCAATCTATATATGCATATATATATACACACATATATGTATTTACATATATGGATTTAGATCTCATCTTTAATTTTAAGCCTGGATTCAATTCTACCTGTTAATGAAAAAATTTTTATGCTTTACAAAATTACTTGGGGTGAATTATAGTAAAAAGAGAGTATAGAATTTTGAAACAACATTCCTTTTTCTTTAGAGGCCAAATTTCATATTATATGAACCCATGTTCTTGCTTTTTAGCTAGTGTATCTGTTATCATATAAATACTGCTTCTAATTAGAACTCAGTGACAGATTATTCCTGCTAGTGAAATGCCTACTATTTGTTTTAGAATTTTTATGTTAACTTTGACTGTATCATATGCTTGAACTTCTGTGAAGTAATGACACCCTGTTATTTTTGAGTAATAAGACCCCCCCCCTTTATGTTGGCATTATTATTGTCATTGTCATTATCATTTTTTTATTATTATTATTTTGCTCAAAGGGACCTTATCTTTGATTTAAGTGTAGTATTGTACACTTTTTTGTCCTTACTGAGTCATAAGATTGTTGTGTACTCTTAAGTAATGTCTTTTCCAGAATATTTGCAAATGTAGTGATGAAAAGTCATTTCAGCCAAGGCTCTTGTATTTCATGTGCTAAAGAAAGGCTTAGCCTGAGTTTGATTGAGACTTTCCCCATTTTATTGAGCAGTGGTGTTCACCAGGCTCAGGCTGAATTGCATAGCATAAGAAAGAAGCAGTGAGCATTTGATGAAAGCTGATAATAAAATACATCAATTGTGTCAACTCCTTGTTGAAGTCACATCTGGCTTACTGTCAGGGTCCCATTAGATTCCTGTAGTTTTATGTGCCAAAAATAATATGCCCTGTAGTTAATGGAACCAGGATATTTGCTGTTTGATTAAAAAAAAAATCTTGTTTTCTTTCAGATCTTTGTCTGACTTAAATTCCATCTCTGAGCTGCCATGTCTCTTTAAAATTTTACGACTGAGAGATCAATTGTTCTTTTTGATCTATTTTTTGTTTTTGTTTTTTTTTCTTTTCCCTCATGACAGTGATTCCAGCAGTCTCAGCAGCTCTGATGCTGGCTTGTTTACCAATGATGAGGGAAGACAAGGTAATGAGTGCTATTTTTTCTTTCTCTTTGGAAAAATGTTTTGATTTAAAGTTTTGTTTATTGCTAGTCATTTTATGAATTGATCACTGCAATCCCTTTTCCATACACATACTGCATAGTGGGCTGAGGTTTAGCTCTTCTACGTGCTATGAAAGGTATGCTGTCTTCATGACAAAAAGTAGTTGCTTATCTCCAAAGCTGAGTATGTGGGGCTAATAATTTGAAGGAAGGATGATCTTTGTTGAGAAAGCTTTATATACTTCAGTTTTTTCAATTTTGTTTCTTAGCAAGTTTGCAAGACACACTTCCCATTCTTCACCTGATTCCGAATTTATTTAGTACTGTTTAAGCATTATAAAGGGAGATTTGCAAGCCATTTGTCATTTTCACTTAGCTGTGACATTTATTCGTCGTATTTGGTTTGTACATAATTAGATAATTTTGATGAATTCAGTATTATAAACAGTAATGCCTCACTGCTTAGATCTTTTCTCTCTTGGAAATGTCCTGAAGATTTTCACACTTAAAGCATGGCAGTGTTTTGAAACTGTTCTGGAAGAAAATATGAAAAACTTAATAAGGGAGTGGGAGAGCTGTATACAGTATGTAAAAATAATGATCACAAATGTTATCTTCTTTTCTTGAGACTCTTTAGAGAAAGGCAATAAGTAGATTCAATGATAACCCTTTTTTGTTTATTTAATGTCAATTGTCCTGGATATGTAATTATTTTAAAGATCAGAGACTTATTTTTTAAGCAAAGTTGCAGGCAGGAATGAATGCGAGTATGTAGGCAGAAAGAGAGCGAAGGACGAAGCATTTTATTTATTTTTGTTGTTCACACTGGTTGTTTCCCCTGGACCTGGGACTTGCACCGAGGAGTATGTGACTTGCATTCCTCCAGAGGCAACTGACCTGCAGGGTGCAGCAAAAAGCAGATTTTAAAGTTAAAGCTGTCTGCTGAAATACCTTAGAACCTAGATGCTAAGAGTAACCTGAAATAACTTGATAATATACCTAAATTCCCATTAAAATGAACATGCTATAATGCACCCTGCTGGAGTAGTGGTGGGGTGCAGTCCACATACATCCCACAATCATGGGTTCACATCTGGGCCAGGCAGGAGCAACCAAGATGCACAACTAAATAAAGTGCTTCTTTCTCCTCTCTCTTTCTGCCTGCCTTTGTTTATCTTGATGATGCCCCCTACCTTTCCTTTAAAAAAAAAAAAATACACATATCTATCCAAAGTAATTTTGTAAGTGTTGAATTTGGTAATGAATTTAAATGATACAACTTTTAAAAAATAACTTTTTTTATATGTCCATTAGTCATTGAAAAGCATTGAGTTATTTAGATTAATGTTAGCCTTTATTGGAATTTTATTTCACTTTGCCTCAGTACTTTGCATTTCATTTACTTTACATTCTTATTTAATTCCTAAAATAACCCTATGAGAGTCCTGTTTCTTTCATTTTCTTTTTATAGATTAGGAAACCTCATTTAATAGAGTTTCATTAATTCCCCAATATTACAAAACACTAAAATCCTAACTGGTTTGTTTGACTTCAGGGTCTTTGTTCTTAATATGTATCTATTTGATTTCCTTTTTATTAAAGATTAAGTTTTATATCATATCAAAAATAAAATACCTTCATTTTTTCTATAATAATCTCAATTGTGTTTAAAATCTAGGTTAGTCAGTTTCAAAGGTCTCCCTTCCTTTTTTTTCCAGTATGTGATCGGTGAAATTTTAATATAACCTTCAGTAAAGGTACTAATATATATGTTTGTTGAATTGTGCTTTTATTTAAAAAATGATTTTTATTGAATCCTCAATTGACATAAAGTGAAGACTGATTTTTCAAATGCCTTTTAGATTTTCTTGACTCTCGTAATTTGAAATGCACTTTTCACCATAAAATTATTTTGTTTTGAAGATGAAAGGGGTTTATTTATTTATATTTTTTAGTTTGGATTTTAAAATAGTTGTAATCAGAGATTCTGAAAATCAGAAATCTCTTTCTCTAGAGAGAAAAATTTTATGTTAGTGGTGGGGACCCTGTGAAAAACCAGAATTATTAGTGTTTCTAAAAATCTTGAAGGAGACGTTAATGAATATCAGACATATCCAAAAAGGTATTTGTCTCTTATTTTAAGAATCAACTGCCCTGTTCTATATTTTATCTCCTTATACATCTCTTTATTATTTCTTTTTAAAAATATACAAAAGACTGTTGATTCATACGAAGGGCACATTTGAAACTGAATTTGAAATTTGTTATTATTTCTTAGTTTCATGGATATTCTCATGGGTGTTTTCCAGAGTCAAATGACTTCAGAAGTGTTCTGTTTTTAAAATACCTTGCTTGTAGTAATCAGTACAGTTTCTTTGTAAATTCTGTGGTATTGTCACTTTTCATTTAAAATCAACTTTTTCACAGCTATTTCTTAATGAACTTAATCAGATTAATTTCATTTAGTCACATGTGTTCCTGATTGTTTCCCCTCTTACATTTCATACAAATCATGAAATTAAACTGATTATATACCATTATCAAATGCAAAGAATGGGTTCTATAATTTTATACCTTTTCATTCCAAGCAGGAGATAAGCCTTGCTTTTCCTTAATGTGGAAAGCAATAGTAACTTAAATGGATTTCCCCACAGTAGAATGAGCCAGTTTATTATCATTTTTCACATTTGTGAATTAACATTTCATATTTTCATATTGGTGACGGCTCTTGTGATAGCATTAAAAACATTTCTTAAGTGCAGCACTTGTGTTGAACAAAAAGTTACATGTATATACTTTATATGTTTGCCAAATAAAATAAAGCATGCCCAGTAATATTTGAGTTTCAGTTAGATAGTTTTTATCTTAAGCATATTCCATGCAGTGCTTGACCATACCTATATTAGAAATATAGTACAAGAATGCAAGGAGATTAATCATCTTTATGAAAATTGAATTTATTTGCCATCTTAGATTTTTGTTATCTAAATCTGACAACAACTGTGTTTGGATAAGACTGAATCTTTGCGGGGTGCTATTCTTTTTTTTTTTGTGCAGGCGATGATGAGCAGAGCGACTGGTTCTATGAAAAGGAACCAGGTGGAGCATGTGGAATCACTGGAGTTATACCCTGGTGGGAAAAGGAAGATCCTACTGACCTAGACAAAAAGATACCAGATCCTGTCTTTGAAAGTATCTTAACTGGTTCTTTCCCCCTCATGTCACATCCTGGCAGAAGAGGTCAGTAGCACTGCCTGATGACGGTTAGATGCAAGGGGTTGTAGTCAGTCTCCGGGCAGTCATTGAGAGAGGACAGGCCAGCATGGAAATTAAAGAATCTAGACACAAGATGCTGTAAAGAAGCACGTTGACCTGTAATTCAGCTACTTCACTTACCATGCTTTCAAATTGTGAGAAGAGTTAACTTGTTTCTTTGCTAAGACCATCATAAAAATTTTGAAATGATAGAAAAGTAAGTGGAGAGGAAGAAAAAGCTCTAGATAGTACTCTTACACTTAAATAGTCTATAGTTGTTGCTGAAGGATTGGGAAGCCTCCTGGGCCTTACTTCAGATCTTTTACATGTGAGTTTCTCATTCTCCCCACTAATAATCAAGGTGTTTTCCTCCCTCCAACTTACTTCAAATTCTGTATTGTTAAGATATTTTTCTCTACTCCAGTGATCATAGAAATCCTAAACTGGGTACTTGATTTTCCAGGTTTCCAAGCTAGACTCAGTCGCCTTCAAGGAATGCCTTGCAAGAATATTAAAAAATCTGGAGGAACCCCAACTTCAATGGTAGGCATACTTTATTTATTTACTTTTTAAAATTGTCATGTTTGGAAATGTATCCATTTCTATGGAATAAAAAGCCACATCCTCATCCTTTATTCACATTCTAATGTTATACTTAAAAATAATCCATTTTTTTGTAGGCTACAAACTGGACCAGTGAGATTCCCCTATAAACAAAATCTTCTAATGCTAATAAATTAGTTACGTTTTGAACATCTGGGGAATGACATTCGAGGGAACCTGGCTCCTGTCCTCTTCCCCTGGAGGAATATCACTGAAGTGAGAGCCTCTTTGATGAAAAGATGGGGCTGTTTTTGCTGGAGGACTGGTATTCTTCCTTTAGTCAGAAGTAACCCTGGTTGGGGAGGCTTTCTAGGGACCTAGGTGACCCAGAGTGGGTAGAAATTACTGTAAATTTTATATATTTTTCTCTTTTATGATCTTTTTTACGTTGAATCCATTTATGTATTACTCTGCTTTGCCAAAATGCTAACAAAAGCTAGAAAATGACAGATTTCCAGCTGTCACATAAATATTCTTTCATGTTTATATTGTGACTGGTTAAGAACTAATTTTTACATTTCTGACTGTTGTAAATAAAAAAATAAGATGCACTGACATTTATGATTCATTTTTAGAGAAGTTGTTATATAACCAACGTTATTGAAAATCATTGCATTTTACTCAGGGTTTTATTTTAACAAGGGCTAAGATGAGTAGTAGGTGAGGTGGATAATTTTGCTTGAGTTTGTATTTTGTTCAGTTTGCTTTCTACTGGATACTCTGTTCTGTATTGCAAACCCATTGTATCATGTAGTATAGCATTCACTGTATTTCAAAAGCATCCTAGCTTTTAACTAGCCACAGTGATAACTAGTCCGTGCTAGTCGAATTATTTACTATTACCTTTTAAATGATCTACTTTGTCTGATACCTAGAATCAATCAAAATGACCATTTTGGCTTAGAGTTTATTGAAATCATGTCAAAGTTGATATTTCAACAAATACTGTATGAATCTGGATCATATTGTCATGTTTAAAAGTGAGAGCTGCTTGAACATCCTTAGAGTGACATACCGTATGTCACTGTGACTCTTAGAAATACTTTCATGAGTTTATTTACATCAAGCAGAGGGGAAAATGTAACATCTTTTTATTAAGTTCTGATCATGAATGAAAACTGTGATTTAAATTCATGTATTTTTATATTATTGTATGGATTAATTGTTAATTCAGCATTTCCTGACTAACTTAAATATGATGATTGGAAAAGAAACTTAAAGTTGACCTTTATCTGAAGTCATTACATTCTGAAATATTTTAGCAATTGTATTTGGCAGGAATGTATGGCATCTTTTAGATTGCTTGTCAAAACTGGAGAGATTGGACATGATAAAGCATAACTTTGAGTCTCTTTTACCTTTTCGTATTTAAAATGATATCTTTGAGGTACAATCATGTGGTTTTTGGTAATTGTAAGTAAGCTTTTCTGTGTTATGTCCTTGGAAGTGAAAAATTCACGATTTATTTTTTTAGTTACTCAAATGCTTTTATTTTCTTTTGTATAATGACTGTCTTTTATATCTGAATAAGTCACTTTAAAACCTTGGCCTATGAACTTTGCCTTAGTAATCATGAATCTAGATGAATGCTATCTAGGTCTTGGTTTAGTTTTACCTATTTTTATTTTTGGTTCACTGCTTGCTTGAGCATAGCTGGGATTTGTAGCCCATTCTCTAGGCTTACTGCAATCTCAGTGTGGTATTTTATAGACGCTATTACAACTGATAGGCTGGCTTCATGGTATTGATGATACATGGCTTAACCTTAGTAAAAGCTGCCTTTCCTCTCTAAATTGTAAAAAGGTAATTAAGTTTCACTTGATGGAGATATACTATATATGTGTATTTATCATGAAACTAGTGCATCAGGCCATGAACTGTTTTCCTGGTCTATGTTTTTGTATTCAAAAATTTTACGAAAGTTAATGGGCTCCTCCAGGTCTTTACCCTTTCAATCCTGAATTGTCCTTGTTTAGATTTTTAAGTACTGTAATCTTTCTTTTTCTTTTTCCTTTTTTTTTTTTCCAATAAAATATCTGACTTGGGCAAGAAAGGTAAGCGTTCCAATTTGTGCTGGTATTTTTAAATTCCTGTGCAGTTTTGTTGTTGTTGTTGCTTTTTTATTGGCTCACACTGTCCATATTTATGAAACAGTCTAGTTTTTCAGAAACATAATCGCACAACACAGGCATTTTTAAACAGTACCCTTGACATCCTATAATTCTAAATGAAAAATGAACACCTTAGATTTTTCACACTGGAAATCCAGAGTACTTTCAAAAGAGATTAATTTTTTAAACATTGTCAATATATGTAGCTGCAGCTCATTAAGGAGGATGATAAAAAAGAATTTATTTTTCTTATGCTGAATAGTGATGGTTATATAAATATAATGATGATGTTTGAAGGAAATGGTAGAAGGAATCTTTTAAGTAAATATTGATGTAAATATTTGGGTGGGAAATTTTTCACTTGGATTGCAATGATTCTCATTATTTGTCAAATTATGTTCAATAAAGTTGCTGCAAATTCTGTGTTAGAAAATACTGAATCATTCCTTCTAAGGGAACTTACAGGGTTAGGTTCCTGTGAGCCTCTGGTCATGACATTTTCATCAGTGATCAAAACATAACCTTGTTTTATGTATGTTGGTGTTTAAAGATCCTTATTTATTGAATGTATTTTGTTGATTCATTAGCATTGAACTCATGACCAGTAGCGCAATAACTCATGTCTAAACTGCACACACGTGTATTTTCTCGGTAAGACCACCACAGCCTTCTTGTGCTTAAGAAGATAGCATCTTAGCACTATTCGGGGCTGGGGCACATTTAAAAACAGTGAGTCATCAACAAAAAGCACAAAGTGTGAAAAAATCATGGCACAAAATAAACCCCCAAAAGACATTTATTTACAGTATGAGAGCTTTTGAAGCAAGAAGGCAGTGTTGCCTTATTTGACATCCGCTGGGAGTGCACACGTGCTTCAGGTGACTCCAGGTTCTCCCTGCTCTGTTCATGTCTGAATGACTCCGGAAGCGCGCTTCACACTGATTTTGTAGTTGCAAATAAATTTCATCTCACTTCGCACTGATTTTGTAGTTACAAATAAATTTCATCTAGTAGGCAGAATTTCAGAGATGGAGCCTGTGAATAGGAGTGTGGACTGACTAGTTTTGTAGAGAGCAAAGTGGTATCGTAGAAAATTTGCAGAGTTTGAAGCCAGACTTTTGTGAATCCATAGTCTGGTTCTTTGTTTTATTGTAATTTCATCATGACCTTCATTTTCCCTGTTAATTAGAAACAATCGTTACGCAAGTGTTGTCAGGATTAAATGAGCTTATATATATATAAAGGGCCCAGCACCACTTCTTAGTGCATAGTGTGTAAGAAGTAAATGATAACTACTATTATTAGATATTTTACACACAGTAGCTAATGATTTGGAACATTTGTCTCATAGATTAAAGTGCATAATTTTAGGCTTTTGACAGTGTTCTGTTCATATTTTATATATAGTATGCTTTGATATTTAAAGTTTATATTTCTTCTATATCTGATTTATATTTGAACCAGCTTATGTCATTAATATGGTCTGTGAATAATGATTTCAAGTGAAATTTAGATTGACATTCACAGCATTAAATCTCAAAAGGTAATTGAAAACTCAGAAAAAAAAAATCAAATTAACAACTCTTTAAAGCATTTCTCCCTACTCCCAATCATTAAGTGATTCACTTGTTGAAAGATTTGTATTGTTCAAGAGGTTTTGGTGTCACATATCTGATTTTGTTCATGAACAAATGAATGGGTGAATGCTGAGTCCTAAGAACTTAAATTGAAAAGAATTAACTATTTCTGTCTGTTAGAAGGAAGCACCAGTTTATTGGACCCAAGCTAACTAGCCTCTAATATGATTTCTTTTAGGAAAACTTTATAAACAAATGACAATTCCCAGGGTTCTCTAGGCAATTCAGTGTGAATTTTCTATATTTCTAGAACTTTTGTGTCAAGTACATTTCAAAAAATAATCCTCAGAATAATGACCTATCTCAGAATCAGTCTTAGGACATAGTTCATAAAAGATGAAACTGAGTAATAACCTAACCTCTGCATTGTATTTCAGTTAGCCATGCTATCTTACCTCTAAACATCCTAATTAATCACCATTTTCTATAGGAGATTTTTTAATTTGTTTTTGTTTTTAACCGAGGCTCTTTCAACAGGTGTTCCGTTTATCTAAGTTAGCATTCAAATTGAGTAGTCTAATAAAAGATCAGGGAAAAAATGGCTCTGCTTAAAATAACAGTACCTGAAATCCAACATAAATAGTACATAAGAATTTATACATAAGGGTTATAGAGTCTGTCTAGAAGTTTTATCATTGTTTCAGCCGTTTTTTCTTTGTTTTGGTGTGGTTGTAATAAGTATGATGGTGATGATTGTGGTGGTTATTGTATAAAAACATGAATCTGATTTAATTGACTTTTTAATCTATATGTGTTTATTAAATTTAAATATCTAAAAGAAGGTGAAAATCAACCTTACATGTAAATTAGCATGCTTTTCATATTGAGTAATAAATAGCTCTGAACATAATTTATGTCTATTCAGAATCTTAAATCAGTTGATTCTGAAAAAAATACTGGATATTTTTTCTCTTGAAATGATAGAAAGCTAGGATTGCATGATATTGATAATGTTAATGATACTACTGTGACTCTGTTAGTCTTTTCGCCACTTGCATTTTTTGTTTCTTAGGACACTAGAGCAGGAGTATTTAGTCTTATAGTAGATTTTATTACAGAAGGACCATTTAAGATGTATTTGACTTAAAAAAGGGAAATACATAAAAGTTTCTCTTAAAGTAGTCTAAGATAAAGGAGATACTTTATAACAAATTATAAACTGATTTTTTAATATACACACTTTAACTCTTCAAATGTAATATGACCATGTACTAAACAATTTTCTAATATTTTTTCAATGGGATTCAGTAGCTAAATGCTTTATTATAATCTCTATGAATTGATACTTTTTTGAATTCTTTAAGCATTTTGATACTTTGTAGAATACAAGAAAATATATTTGGAATATTTTTATATTCTAAGAATATGTAGTTATATATTTAGTATATTATATTCTAAATGTATATTCAATCATATATATTGTAATATATTACATTGTTTTTAATACTGGCTTCTTAATTTATTTGGAGGTCAACCTGAGATTCAAATATCTTGTTAGAATTTGATGCTTTTTTTCTTAGAACTTATTTTGCGATAAAGTGAATTTTGTATTTTAGAGAGGTACTGCTTATAAAATTATATTAAATATTTATTTTACCAAAGATGTTTTAATAGCATCTCTTGTTAGATTTAAATTTTCTGTTTTGATATCATTATTCACGACTATATATTCCATATCATACAATTCAATGTGTTTAATATTTGGAAATATGTATGTAACAGTTTTCTATTCTGTTTGAGTAAATATAATATATATTTTTATTTTACTACATTTTATTAAAAGTAGAACAGATGTGTATAAATGTAAATATATAGATGTATAGAAATTTATTGGTTCATTTAGCAAGGTTTTGAAGTCTTAATATCTGTATTTCTAAAAAATTTTTTCGGAAATAATTGCATAAACATTAAATTTTGATATTTTCATATTACTGAATTTGGTCATATGTATTTGAAATACTTGGCCTTTTTTCTCTTATACTTTCTTACTAAAATTGACTTGATTTCATGTATACTTATTTGGGTTTGTCAGGCTTCAGAAATCTGAAACCTAGTAAAGAGAGTATTAGTAATAATAGCAAACACTTAAAATGTTGCTCATAATGTGCCAAACACTTTTCTAAGTGCTCTTTATATATTTTATGGCATTTAATCTTATTAACCTCCCTCTAATGTAGGATAATGTTTACAACTTAAACAGCTTTTGTTTTTCTTTGGTAACCCAAAATGAATGCAATCTAGAAGATTTTTCATTCTGTTGTCATGTTGCAAATAAATAGAAGTATTTTCCCTTCGTAATAGTCTTCATTACTGGTTGCAGAATACTGTCGAAGTGTGAGTTATTTTGAAATACCCGCAGCAGCATTCTTTGCTGCGTTGAATAGCTAGTAGTATTAAGGCATGTGCCATCATAAAAATGAGAACTAAAATGTTTTATTGCTCCTATCAGATTAATCACTGGAACCAAGTCCTCCATTCTGATCTGTTTCTTTGTTTCTCTGATAATTTATAGTACCTTCTTGATCTTTAACATCATCCAATTCTGGTTGACTTTCTTGCTCTCTTTTTCTGCTTGTTCTCTCTGCCTGCCTTCAACAATTCTTCAGTGTGCTTCCAACCTGTTTTACAATAGTAAAAGTAGCTGTCACATTTCTACTTCTGTTTAACTGTGATGATAGCCTGTGTATTTCCCTTGCTCCTTTCCCTCCCTTTCTTCTAAAGGAACTTGGCAAAATTCTGGAAAGACTTCACACAGAAGGAAGATCTTTTAGCTGGGACTTTTAAGTGTGAGTATGAGTAGAAGGTCACTAACTCATTGGGGATGGAATTGGTAGACAAAAAGGCATGGATGGGCAAGGCTTAATTAAGTATGACCATCATTGAGTGTTCTGGAAACTGATTCTAGTGTTGCCAAAATGTGAGACTTGATCATGTGGAGGAGTCTGTGCTAGTTGGGATGGGATTAGCAAAGCAGGCATGAGTTAATCATTACAGACCTTTTGATCCATGGAATTTCTGAGATAATTAAGGTGATCATATTTGTCTCTTGAAGTATCACATGAAGAGTAATATAGAGGCTACACTGGGTAGTTAAAAATTTACGACTGTATCAGGAGTCTGTGCTTCTTACCTGTTCTCTCAATAGATGGAATCCACAGTAAACTGAACCCCTATCTTATTTTGGGCATCATATTCTTACTGACTTTTGAGTAGTATCCATTCATTGAACAAATATTTATTGAGTCTCTACTATGAGCCAGATACCATTCTAGACTCTGGGGATTGCAGTGATGAAAAAAGCAGACAAGGTTCCCTGAATATGTATTTTACTGAGTAAAATTAAACTTGGTTGGGGGAGGAGATAAAGTAATAAGTAAAAATGATCCTGAAGAAAATTACACAGGGTAATGTGGTGGAGAATTATAAGGTGATTGGAGAGATTATGAATTGCAGACTAGAATAATGTTCAGACTTAGCCCATCTAGTGGCTGTGTTAACAACTTGCGGAAAGAAAGAATGGTGTGTATTACTCATAGCTTTTCATTCAAGAACTTGAGTAGCTCCTGGATGTCTCTAATTTCTGACCATGTTGACTATAGCCTTTAAATATCACTATTATGAACCTGCAGATAGCAAAGAAATCTTTGTTTATAAAATTCAGTATTACTACTCATACTTTCAAATGCTTTAATGCTTTTTTTTTTTCATTTAAAAGCAGGGTGTCAAATATTTCATAGAGTGTTTTCATTTCTCCTTTAGATTTAATTGTAATGTATATTCTAAAATTTAATATTGTGATAGTTATTTTTCTGCTTTTAAGGCTACTTAAATGTTGTGCAGGGGAGCCAGTCTGTTAATTTTTTTTTTAAAGAATGAAATATCAACCATAGACTTTTTAATGAATCTTCCATTGTATTTGCATGTATTTGAGGTTGTTAAAAATATTTCTTATGAGGACTGTGCTTATCATTTACAGCTTTTCTTCTCTTTTAGTTCCTCATAAGCCTTTGAAATATATTCTAAAATTACTTTTTTAAGAAATTAAGACTGTTGATTGGTAACCACTTGATTCCATAAATGGAAACTAAAGATTCCTTTTCCTTGTTTCTTTTTAAAATGTTGGTGACATTGCCCAAATCACCATTATTTATTTTTTTAATCAGTCAAAATCAGGGAGACAGAAATGCTACAAACATTTTACTTTCTTAGAAGCTTCATCTCTACTTTTTTTCTTTTTATGTTGCTAATAAAATTATTCTGATGGTCTATAAAACTCATTTTTCTAATTTACCTTCAGCTATGTCAGATAGCTAATATCAGAAAAGTTCAAAATCAGTGATGGGTAGAACACTTCCAAATAATATTTAACAAGCTCTTTCTATGTTGAAGTCACCTGTGAATCATCCAACTGAAGTTCAATTTCAATACCTGATAATTCACACACACACACACACACACACACACACACACACACACACACCCCAAAAAAAAGTCATGTAAGTAAAAAGGGTTCCCTGTATTTCAGTTAGGAAATACCAGTCAGATCTTTATTTGTTACCTGTCATCCAGGCAGGGGAATTCGTATATACCCAGAGATATTTGCCCCAGGTTGTGTGTGTGTGTGTGTGTGTGTGTGTGTGTGTGTGTGTGTGTGTGTGTGTGTGTGTGTGTATTCTGGCTAACATGCAGTAAACTTTATAAAACTGTTAAACCAAAGCTGTGTGAAATATTGATCGGTACTTAATGAGGAAATAAAGTATGAGTTTGATTTTTATTTATTTATTTTTTTGGTATCCCAAAGAAGTGAAATAGCGTCTTCCTCCTAGAACTTCTACTTAAATCTGATCATCAGTTATAGGTAGATTACCACTGAAATATTTCAGGTCAGTACAGTTCTGAACTTGCAGGTATGTTTTTCTTTAGGTTATGATGTAGTTTGCAGTAATATTTGGTAGCATGGTCTTTCTGAAGTCTTTCAGATTTGTATGAATTAAAAAGTACTTAGAAATATTTATAAACTATATAATTCTTTTAAAACTGAACAATTTTTACTTAAATTTCATTTCATTTACACATATCCTTGATAGCATTGTAATTTTTTAATTCATAAAGTTTGTAAAGGAGTATTTTATATATCATTTTTTGATGAATAAATAAGTACAATTGACTCATAAACTTGATGTCTTGTTTATTTGTGTTTTCAGCCAAAGCTTCCTTTGCTCAGTCATCCACATACATATGGAAGAAAGGGTGGGAATACAACATGAGTAACACTGTCTTTGTTCTCCATTACCTTATAGTTTGGTTTGGAAAAATTAATTGGGAAAGAGAGAGACAGGGAGTAGAGACTTAACATTGTCACAGGAAGCACTGATCAGCCTCTTTTTTGTTGTTGTTCCTCAGTTTTAATTTTAGTTATATGTACTCTTTATCTTTTTGATACATCTGAATCTTTCTTCTTTATTTGTTATATTGGCCCCTTTAACAATTTCATCTATTACTGCCCTAGTTACTCCTAAGCCATGCATTCTCATCGTGCATTAGTCTCTTCCCTGCTATCTCTTTCTTCCAGTTTTCCTCCCTCTAATCCCTGTCATATTTAACTCCAGGTAAACTTATAAAAATCATTATGCCCGAGCCAAAGAGTAGTTGTCACTGCATCTGTCATCAATTCCAAATGAGCTACTTTTCACCTTCACTGCTCACCTGTGACCCATGACACTCAGTCCTTTTCAGGTGGTCTTATGTTTCCTACGCCTTCTCATATTCAACATGGTCATTGCTCTATACTTCTGCTTCTAACACTGAGCCCTGCTTCACACTGTTCAATTCATATCTTTCAAGGACAGTTCCAGTTCTAGATCTTCTTTTCAAAACCTTCACCAACTCTTCTATTTCTTAACTCACTCACTTTCTGTAATAGCATTGTTCCCACTGTCTCTTCATTTTTCATTCATTAACATACAGCCATTCTATTTTTTGCTCTTATTCATCTGCTTATGTTTGTGTTGTATCCCTAAGTACAAGTAGCAGCCCATTGACAGGGGTCCAGATCCTAACATTATAATATATGCTTAATCATTTTTAAAAATTTGATGGTGATGTGCTGTGTATTACCCTGTGATTTTTAGGTGTTTTCCATTAGTTGTATTGCAGTGCACCTTTAACATCCTTTACTCTATCAGTGTCTGAGTTCTTCATGATTACTGATTGGCCTTTCTGTGTATTTCACTGAGAACAGGTAGCTTTCCATTTGCACGAGCATTGAATGACTGGTTACCAAGTGTGCAGACACAGAACTAGCTCACCTTCTGACGGGGGGGATGAGCATGTTGCTGTCTCTGGGGATTCTTCTTCGAAATCTAGAAAGTCATCTGTTTCAAGGCTTATGGGGTGGAGTAGGATGGGATTGTCTTTTGAATCCACTGTTGAATATTTTGGTTGCAAAGCAGAAGACAGGTAGATTCAGTGTGCAGACTTTTGCCAAATTCCGCTGATTTCAGTAGAGAATATCCTGTGACCTTTAAGTATGGTCTCTTTCTAGTTTAATGTTTTCATGTAATTGTGAACTTTAGCTGGGTTGTTAGATAAGAGTAATAACATATGCTCTGTGGGCTGGGGAATGGGCTCTGGGGATCAGCTTTCCCTTAAAAAAATATATCAAGTCCTTCTAGAAGAGGTGCCTGGAACTCTTAATTTCTGAATCTGGAAGTCTGCTGCTTTAATCTGCCTCCTTTTTTTTTGTCTGCTAACTTTTTATTGCCACCTCCCCACCCCATTGCAGATACTGCCTATCCTTTGATTTCCATCTTCTTTGATCTTTTGTTGACATATCTTGTCTGTTTGACATATCTTTTCTCATTGTCCTCGTGGAGTTATACCCTTTTATTCTTTTATTACCACCTTAACAGGACTTTTGCGCAAAAATGTATGATTGTATGTTATGTTTACTGAAAAGTCCTAAGTGTCTTTGTCTTAATTCTCAGGTTTTAAAAAACAGTAGATGCAAAGTTTATAAAAATCAAACAGAACAAAAAGCATCCATCGTGAAGTCTTTGCAGGACACCCAGTTCCTTTCACACCCCTCTGTTCTCACACAGCCTCTCTTCCTCTGTACCTGGGTTTCTACCTTAAAGAAGATGTCTGAGAGATTAGTATCAGATTCGTTCATTTGTTCGGCTGCATGATACTTTATAATAGTATGTTATTAAATTTGTTTCTCATATCAGCTATTTTATGTAACACTAAAGGACAGAAATATAGGATTACTATGAATATGTTAGGTAGCATTTACTGAGTTATTATTGTCAGGTGGTCTACACTCTTTATGTGTGTTAATTTATTTAATGTTCAGAAAAAGCCTACTGAGGAAAAAGATTTTTCTCCATCTTACAGAGCAGGAACCAGGACGGTTCTTCAGGACAAAGGATGGTTTAAATGACTTTTCCAAATCACAGGTTGTAATTGGTAATGTTAGGATATTAAACTCTGGCCCTGTAGCCCTCTACCCAAGAAACTGACCATCAAGCAGTACAGCCTCTCCTTCAAAGGTAAAAAATAACTCAAGTTTTTAATGTGAAGACAATGAACAGGCCTAATGGCCCGCTGAAATAAAGCATCTCTGGCAGATGGTCATTTTCATGCAGATATTGGGCAAATCACTGTTCTACATTTTGTTGGTCAAGTTAAATCTGTTGATTGAGTAAATGTCGTTTTCAGTGTACTAAGATTTCTTCATGTAAATAAGTATACTTCTGTCCTTCCTGACCATGCTTCTATTTCTACCCCACATGCCTTTTCTCACTTACCCTTTGATGCCCGTAGGCTTAACTTACAATCAGGTTCTTTCTGACCTTTAAATCATTGCTCTCAAATCTATTAGAAGGTAAATTATTCTGTCATCTATCAGTTAAATTTTCCTCATCGCTGAAAACATTGGTGTCAGTAACAAATATGTGGCAGAATTTAATATTTTATGAAAAGCACCTTTACAATCTTTCTTTCATGTTTTAAGTATTATCTCACATTCATGGACTTATTGAGGTTTTCAAAGAATGAACTTCATGAAGGATCGATCACAGCCATATCTTCTGAACTCCAATCCTCTAAAAAATGAAAATTTTCAGAAATTAAACTCTTCTATATATTTAGCCAGAGCCACAGTGATTTTGCTTTTTTGAATATTAATTTCTGAGAAAAATAGGAGGTTTGAACCGCTGATTTCTTGTCAACTTTGCATAAAGTGTCCATTTCAAATTTTGATAGTTCTCACTTTGAGGAAGGAGTCAGGAGTTTCATTGCTGAATTCTTAAAGTACCTCTTTAAAATAGTTACAGATTGTATTGAATTAAATAATTCATGCTATAGATTTGACATTAACCTTTTTCAAATTTATTAATGTCTTTTCTTTCATCTTAAATCTTCAAATGGCTCCTCAAAACTCTAGCAGATGACCAGCCTTTGAAATTGACTTATTAGGAAACATCAATTAATCTAACTCCTTCCTTCCATTATCTCAGAGTCTTCCTATTTCCTCAACAAATTTTTGTATTCATTTTTTATATTATTAACACATTAACTATTATATTACTGTGTTGTGTTTGCTATTGAAATGCCTTTACTTTACATTGGAATGATCTTTAAAGCTGCTGGCTTTCCAGCTAACTGCATGAGTTTTATTTCTTCCTCTTTTCCCATTACATAACTTCCCGTTCACAGGGTAGCAATGTGAACAGCAAAATAGATATTTTATTTATGAAAATGTACCTGTAGACAGACACACATACTCAGCATTTCCTTTTAGATCATCTCATTTCTGGTAGTAATACTTGCTTATATTTTAGACACTTTGAAAACATAAACTTTTATTTTCATAATAATCATAATCACAAAATTTGTTAAACTGAATTAAAATATATGAATATATATGAAGTAATAAGATGCTCTCTAACCATGAATCTATGGCATCAATATGTCTTGAGTGAATTACAGACTTTACTCATTTCTGGCCCATTTGTTTTATATATAGATTAAATATAGATAATTACTGCTTTGACAGGTCACTTTATTGCACTGATATAGCTCAAAGTACCACATGGAGTTATAGTGGGATTATTGTAATAACTTGGATTCATTAACACCAAAATTAACACTTCATGTAAATTAAAATTTAAAAGTTAGAATTTGGTTGTGTTTAAAGTCAGTTTTATACTTTTGGTGGTTATTTGATTTAATAACTGAATATTTTGTAAATTACAGTTTTTAATTATTTTTAAGCTCAAAGGTTCAATATAAAAATATCTTGTAACTATCCTAAATTATAGTTAGAAATACTACTTTCTGTAGCTTATTCATTTTGTTTTTGTCTTATGCCTCACTTGCATAAAAACATGATGAGTTAATTTACTTTTACATTTATGAAGTACTTAACCCAATTCCTGACACATCCTAGATATTTAATAATTGTTTTCCTCTATAGATCTAATACTGAGTCTTGTAATATGTGGATGATATTAAATGGTCAAACTGTTTAGAAAATATTTGCACACTCACTAAAGGTTCCTTACCTGAGGGAATAAAATTTAAAGCGATTCTAATCAAGTATCATGTTTTAATTCATTTTATTTTATTTTGTTTCTCATAAGGATTCATGATTCTGGTACAAAGTGATTTTTACCTGCTCCTTTTTTAGGTTAACACTGTCCTTTAGAAAAGCAGATCTAGTCTGGCTAGTAATGCATTTTATTTAATTTTATAGTTTTTATGATATCATATATTAGAGATTGCCAAAAATATAGAAAAATTTTAGAGAACATTTTTGGATGTGATGGATTACCACTCTTCAAAGGGAAACAAAACACTAAATATTTCTAATCCTGCATTATTTACCGCATGGGTGGTTAAATGCTACTTTAAGCCTCATAAAATTAAAAGGGAGAAATCCACCAACTGTAGCAGGAATTGGATTTAGGAAGAGTGGTACAGAGCCAAAATATTGCTACAGAATTAAATGTCAAAAATCTTCTTTAATAGTAGATATATAGTTCACAGTGCCTGGTTATGATTAATACATTTAATCTAAATCACTGAAAGTTGCACTCTCCTTTTCCATAAAATACAATAGGACACAAATCAGTTTTACTGTAGATGGATAACAATTGGAAAATAATGCATCTTCCCGCCCAATAAATTGTCAGTTATACCTTTTAACTAAAATCAATTCATCTTTCCAAAATTTATTGCAATTTCTAATAATAAATCTCCTCAAATGTTTATTCATTTGGTTTTTGATACATTTGTGCCACTTTTGCTATGGTCTAATGTTTTCTCTTTTGATTCATTGTAAATTAGAAAATCTATTTTGATTCAGTTTTCTAGTTAAGTTAAAATCTATAACCTAGCACCTTTTTCACTCTCCTTTGTACATTTTAATACCCTTGAACTTGAACTTAAATGTGATCCAGTAAATTCTTTTTCAGAAGGAGATTAAAAGACTTCTCAATGTAACTTCTTGGGGAAGGGCCAGATTCATAAAACAAGCACTTAGGAGGTTGTTAGACAATTGTTGTCATAGATCCATTTTTATATCAAAAAAGGAGAGAGAGATACATGTAGTCATGCTGTCATTTCATGTCAGTATTTCACACAAAAAGAGGAAACACACCCATTTGAATTAGGATTAGATAGTGATCATATTGGGAGCCTGTTTTCATTTATTGTTGGTAGCAGTAACCCCAAAGTAGCATTAAACAGAAGCAGTATTCTATGTCTTACACAGAAGTCTTCTTATTAACTTCTAATTAACTTCTAATTAATTTATTAATTAGGCAGGTCCCTTAGTCTTCTTATTAATTTCGGGGTATGCACTTAAATATATATTTTTTTCAGACTTTTCTTTTTTTAATGTCTCCTAAGTGTGAAATCAGATTGGTTTTTCACAAATACTGTGTCTTAGAATATAGTCATTACTACTTTTTATATTCAGTACATGACATTTCCCATTTTTTTTTTATTCTTAATATTATCATTAGAGTTTAAATTAGATTTTTCAAATATTGTATGCTGAATACTGATTTGTCACTCTAATTTTATACCTTTCTTATTCTGCAGTGAAGTCATCTTGGTAACCCTTTTTTCTACCTTCACCATCCTGTGCTAGTATATAACATTTAAAATTTTAAATACAAATCAGTTTCCTTGCCTGATAAAAATTCTTTTGCAATCAACATATTCTTAGGCTTGCTGTTAAGCCAATGCTTTTTAAGTTATATCAACTAAAACTACACAACTTCTTTTAAGAATGGATTCTGTTAGAAATGAAACTGACATTAATTTAACTCACGTCTGTAACCTTTGGGCAAATTTGTGTTGTTGCTAATGTATCTGATGCCATCTGATTAATTCAGTAGTTTAGAAAAAGGTGAATAACCAAACTTGAGTTTATTATTTGGATTAACTACACAGTGAAGAAAACATTCTCTAATAGATAAGACATGAATTACAGATCTTATTTATTTGTTTAAAAACTTCTTTTTTTAGAACTGTGAATTTATTATTTTTTGATAGATGATTCTTCAGTATAAAGTGCATTACTCCATTGGACTTATCAAATTAAAATCTATATTAACAAAGTACATCTTTTAATGCACTTAGTTATTAAAACTTTGAAAGTTATCTCTGACCTGTGTATACTTCCTAATAGGATTTTCCCTAACATTAAATATGAAAGTAAATCAGGCTTTTTAAAATAAAAAATGGAAAACTAAAATGATGCAGAGTCAATTTACTACTTAAGTGTTTAGGATTCTTATTATTGTCAGTGAAAAAGACTTTAACAATAACTATAGCATCACAACTGGTGTCTTTTCATGGTAGTATTCATTTGTGTGAAGAACCCCAGATTTGTATACCCATTTTTCAAAAAAGGAAGCTAAGGTTCTCAAAGTTGAGTAACTGAGATAACTAATCAGGAGCCAGGGTCAGTTGAGCGTCTTCTGCATCCTGAACTTGTTGTACTTGGCTATTTTCCATTCTACCTCTTTCCTTTTTAAGTTGACTGTGGATTCATCCTAGAGACTGAAATTCTATTAATGTTTTTAGCTTAAATTTTAGGAATTACCAACTAGAGTTTACTATTTTTAAGTTAAATGAATGTTTTTAGGCAGGTCCCATAGTCAGATCTGTATTTGCCCCTAGTACTTAGTTCAATCTCTTGGTCACTGCATGGCCTCAGAATTCTTATTTTTGTCTTCTCCAGTGCTTTCTTTCACACTGTCACCAACTCTCTTCACTCTCTAATGTGATCCTTGTGACCACTGGACTCTAACTTTAAATCTTTTAGTGACTCATCTTGGTTTACAAAATAAAGTGAAAACTCTTTTCTGCCTCTTCTAGATCTTCTCCACTTGGACTTGAAATTACTTTTCTCTCTTGATATCCTAATTCTCTGTCACTGATGCATTATAACTGTGTCCTATCTTTCCAGTGTTTTTTACTTGGCTACTTCTGTGTTTACCCCTTGATAAAGCACCCTTCATGACAGGCTGTGGACACCCTGCCCATTCATCAGAATGCAATTCAGTACAAACCTTATCTCAAAACTTTCCTGCCAGCAGGCATCTCTCTTATGACCCCATCTCCTTATTCATTCCATCTGTTTATTACTCACAGAACCATGTTTCAGCCACTCTGGTATAGTTTGAGCAAATTCATGGAACTAGGCATCAGAATAACTTCTCTCAGATTCTTACTTAACTGGCAGTGTGACCTTGTAAGAAACAGTTTTTGAGTTTCAATTTTCTCATCCCTAAAATAGGGATAATAAGAGACAAGATGAAATAAGGTATTTAATAAGACTTTGTGTATTGTAAAGGAACTATTGTTACTCAGGTATTTGAGGCCATAGATCAAATACCATCAGGGAATGATGTGGGCAGGCAGATTATTTATTTATATATATATATATGTATATATTATGATAACTTGTTAGGGATGTGGCTGCCCACTAGAAAGGGCATTCCTTAGCTAAAGATGTTCAGATGTAAAACATTTTAAGATTGTTTGATAGCTCAAAAAGAAAGAAAAAAAAAAGGACAATTTGTTTACTGGCCAAATACTGCTGCCTCTGTGTACATCATGTAGGAAGCATTCCTAGGAAACCTTACATGTTGCAGACCCCAGTGAACTTGAGAGGGTGAGTGGATGACTTAAGTAGGTAAGTAATATTTAAGTGTTTAATTTGGAAGCATGGCCTGGTAGAGTAGTGGCTAGGTCTGCCACCTCCAGCCCAGCACAGTCCATATACATCCCAAAGATATGCATTCCCATCCCGGATCATGGAGAACGACCAGGATGTACAACTAAAATGAAAATAAATAAAACTACAATTTATGTCTGCCCCCCCCCATTCATAGTTAAAAAGTTGTTTTTTCCGTAATAAAAGCTTTCAAGATCTGCCCTCTTAGAAACTGTCAAACATGCAATAGAGTTATCTATCGTAACCATGCTATACCTAACATCCCCATGACCCATTTATTCTATAACTGAAAATGTGTACCATATAAACACCAGAACCCATTCCACTCATCTCGCACCCTTACCCTGCCTCTCACAACCACCAGTCTGTCCTCTGAATCTGTGAGTTTGAATTTCACCTGTTCTTTAGATTCCACGTATAACTGAAATGATAGGGTGTTTGTCTTGCACTGATTTATTTCATTTAGTATAATGCCTTAAGCTTCATCCATGTTGTTATAAATAGCAAGAGTTTGTTATGGCTGAAAATTACACTGTATATATAGTGACCATCTCTATATAAATTGAGATATATATATGCACATATATGCATACTTTTTTATCTATTTCATCAGTAGGTGCTTAGGTTGTTTCCATATCTTGGCTATTGGAAACAATACTGTAATGAAGAACATGGAATGTATATATCTTTTCAAATTAGTGTTTGGTTTTATTTGGATAAATGCCCAGGATTGGTATCAATTTTTTGGATAGATACCTAGAATTGCTTGTTCATATGGTAGTTCTATTTTTGAGATTTTGAGGAACCTTCATACTGTTTTCCATAATGGTTGCAATTAACATTCCTACCAGTAGTACATAAGTTCTCTCTTCTCCTCATCCTTTCCAACACTTATTACTTCTTGTCTTATTGGTCATAGCCTTTCTAATGTGTGAGGTGATATCTCATTGTGGTGTTGATTTTTGTTTCCTTAATTTTTTTTTGATGTTGAACATCCTTTTCATGTACCTGGTTTCTGTCTATATATTCTCTTTGGGAAAATGTCTGTTCAGATCATTTGCCCATATTTTTTTTAATCAGTTTTGTTTTGTTTGTTTGTTTTTTTGCTATTGAGATATATGAATTTCCTGTATATTCTCTCTATATGTATCTCTTATCAGATACATGATTTGTAACTATTTTCTTCCATTCAGCAGATTGCCTTTTTATTTTGTGGTGATTTCCTTTGCTGTGCAGAAGCTTTTATTTGATACTGTCCCTCTCATTTATTTTTCAATTCTGCTGTCTTTGTTTATGGGGGCAGATAAAAAAAAAATAGAAACTATTGCCAAGTGTTATTACCTCCTTTTACTTTTAGGATCTCAGATTTTATATTCAGGTCTTTAATCCATTCTAAGTTGTTTTTGTATATACTGTCAGAGTGATCCAGTTTCATTCTTTTCCATCTGATAGCAACTTTCTCAACAACATTTATTGCAAAGACTGTCCTTGTTCTTGGCTTCTTGTCATAAATTAATAGATCATACACAGCAGATTTGTTTCTGATCTCTTTTTTCTTTTTGTTTTTATGCTAATGCCACAGTTTTGTTTACTCTAGCTTTATAAAATATTTTGAAATTAGTGGGCATGATGCTTCAACTTTTTCTCAAGATTGCTTATTTAGGATTTTTTGTGCATTCATATAAATATCAGAATTTTTCTGTTTTTGTGAAAAATGCCTTTCAAATTATAATAGAATTATATTGAGTCTATAGATTGCTTTAGTTAATAGGGATATTTAAACAATATTAATTTTCCCAATTAGTGAGCATATAGTAGTTTTTCATTCATGTCTTCTTCAGTGTCTGCCATTAATGTCTTATAGTTTTCACTGTACAACTCTTACTTCCTTAGTTACATTTATCCCTATATTTTTTATGCAGTTGTAAATAGTATGTTTTTGTTTTACTTTCTGATAGTTCATTCTTCGTGTACAGAATTGCAGCAAGTTTTGTATCTTGTAACTTACTTCACTTACTAGTTCTAATAGGTTTTTGCTGTAGATTTTCTACATATACTATGTCATATGTAAATATTGACTGTTTCACCTATTCTTTTCTGATTTGGATACCTTTTATTTCTTTGTCATACCTAATTGCTCTGGCTAGGACTTCTACTACTGTGTTGGATAGAAGTGGTGAGAGTGTACTGCCTTGTCTTTTTTTCTGATTTAAGAGAGAAAGCTTTCAGTTTTCTGTCATTGATTATGATGTCAGCTTTGAATTTGTATATATGGCCTTTATTATGTTGAAGTACATTCCCTCTATATTCACTTTTTTGAGTTTTTATCATATGTGGATGTTGACTTTTGTCAAATACTTCTTCTTTGAGGCAGTCATGATTTTTCCCCTTCATTATTTTGAAGGTATTGAGTCATCTTTGTATCCCTGGAATTAATCCCACTTGAGCATGATTTATAAAGTTTTCAATGTATTATTGAATTTGTTTTGCTAATATTTTGTTGTGTTTTGTATCTGTGTTCATCAGAGATATTGAGTGTTCAATTATAAAGTAGCTAACTGATCCGATTCTGTTTTCACTTTTCTAAATAATTTCCCTTCTTTGTAAATAATAAAACTAATTACATTATGTGTGTATGTGTATGTACATATATATATTTATACGTAAAATGTCTGACTTATAATGTTATATACATGTTGTACTTTTAAGTTTGAGGACATTTAAAAAGATCTTTCCTCTTAGGAAATATGTATTTAAATATTAATTAACACATATTCATTGAACAATTATTGTACACCAGACACCATTCTGTATCTTGGACTGCATCAGCAGCCCAATACTGACAAAAATTCCATTCTTTATAGAGCTCAAATGTTAGCAAGCAACACCAATAATACTTTGCAAGTTTGGGGATACACAGAACTGAATAGGTTGTGCTTTTGTCCTAGGAAGCTTCTACTCTAGTTACAGAAACAGATTTATAACATAGTGGGCTGAGTTTTCTGAAGGAGATGCAAAGTGAACACAGAAATAAACCGGAATTGTCCCTTTGAGACAGGTAGAATAGATGATCTCACCTAGTCTGGGAATAACTCCTTGAGTAGACAGAACTTGAGGACTCTCTTCTAAAAGTGCAAGATGTTATCCAGGTATAGAAGAGTTGGCAGATGTTCTGCTAAGGGAAAAGCAAGGACCTAAAACATAATGCAGCATGGCAACTGCTGCCAGTCACAGGCAATTAGGCCTTTCAAAGTGGGACTGACAGAGGAGGGAGTGCCATTGGTTGAACAGGAGAGGTAGGAAGGGGCAGACCCTGGAGATTGTATGGATTAATGAAGGCAGTTGGGGCTTCTGGAAAATTTTTAAACAATCTCATATGACAAGTGGAAGTACCTACATTCACATAAAAGAAAATCATTTGAAATATTAAATTGGACCAAAAAACTTTTGCTGCTCTGATTTTGAAATAATTGATCCCACCTGGAAGACTTGCCTTTTACTTCTTCCTGCTGTAATAAATACCAATTTGATCATTACTAGTTTTCTTCCTTCATTGAAAACATCCTAAAATACATTTTTACATTGTTTTCCTTTTCATTTATATAAACAAATGACTTGGTTGCATAACTGTTAGTGGGCACATATTTGATCATATATAGTCCAGTTATGTTTAAAATATATACTGTTGGTTTTATTTGTTCACAGTGGAATATTTGTTTAACTTGTTACCTACATTAGATTGTTACCTTGGGGTGGGCATTGATTTTCTCTTGTAAATCAACTGACATTAGTTTACAACTGTTACATGTCTTGTAATTCTTTGGTTTAAGAGGTTAGAGTAATGATACTGAGTAAAGAAAAACCATACAGAAACCTTTACCAAGTTAGAGGTTTTTATATGTACACTATTTGATTTTAGTTTTTACTTTTAGTTCATTTTGAAGGACTTTTAGCTATATGATTAGAATTTTTTTGAGAAATCACATGATGGGTGATGTCTAATAGGCAATGTGCTTCATTAAAAACTATCCTAATGACCATAATAATAATTGAGAAAACACAACTGTGAGCTTAAAAAATGTCATTCCCATTGAATTTGCTTCTCTGTAGGTAGGTCAGTACTCTTGATTATTTTCTTAGGCTATGTCATTGGACCCAGTGCAGTTAGGTGTTGGGATTCAGTCATTTCCATTGGTTGTCATTTACAGTATCATTCTTGGCTTTGCTACTGAGAAGACGACATTCTCCACAGAGATTTTAACTTTTAATTTTAATTGACTTATCTTTTACATTTCCATCTTATTCCTTGAAGTCTTCTCCGTGTTCTTCCCCGTCACCACTGAGAGTCTTGTTCTTTCTTTACTGTACCTTCCTCACTCTTCAGCCTGTCACACTAGCACTTTGTGCTTTGTGTTCTCTTAACCGCACTGACTCAGTTCTCTCCCTCCCCCCTGGCTGCTCAACTCTCTCTCTTTCTGCCTTCCTGACTTCTCTTTTACCTACCTCTTAGATATTGGCATTCCCATGTTTGTGTTGTGTTTGGTTTTATTTTCAGATTTCTTCTTTTTTGTTTTTTTTGGAAGGTAGCACAATATATTTATTTCTTTATTTTCCTTTGAGTTTCCACAATGTGACTTAAAAAGAGCATTAAAGAACAGCAATCAGATCTCTTCTATCTATAGTTTTTCTCTTGCTCTAACATTTTAATTCTTCCCTCTGTGCGGAAGTCAGCAAGGTCTTTATCTTTGTGTCCTTCTACCTTCAGACCCTGTGGCTCCAGGTGTTTTTTCTACTCCGGGATACTTAAGAGGTAATAGCATGTTACCTCAATCTAATGATTCACTAGGGAAGCAATTCTGAACCTGGGTAGGAAGCCTAGTTTGGTCCCAGCACCTCCACAGTGGGGAGCAGGAGGTTTGAATATCCTGCCAAGGTATTTCTGACATACAACCGACCCATGGTCATGTCCCATCTCCTAATGCTGATCTCTGCCTTTACTTTTTCCATTTGACAATCACTCTTCTACCCCCAGAAAATTTCAGCTCCTTTTTGGTCACACCTCTGTTAGCTTATTGCTCCGATAATTTGAATGGATACTCCATTACTTATTCTTGCTTCTATAAAAAAGTACACTCAAATTTTTACTTAATGAGGATATTTTTTATTTGAATCAATAGGTTATTATGACCACATTTAAAATGAAAATTATTGTTGAGTTGAAGAATAAAAAAGATTTAGTATGTGCTCAATACTCTTGCTAAGACCCGGAAGTCCAAAAACAATGATACCTGTCTCCTACCCTTAAGGAACCTTGGAATGTAGACGCAACTAAGAAAATCTGTAAGCACCTTAACAGACATACCAGTTGCTCTATTAGGGAAAGAATAAAAAGAATGATCACCTCTACTGAGAACATTTGAGCTATGTCTGTGGCAGTCTTTCCATGAAGAATAGGATGGTATTATATAGTAACACTAGGAGGTTTGGAATTCAAAGGGGCTTGATTTGAGTTGACACTATTAATGTATTCTTAGGCAAAGTCACTCTGATCTCTTGTCTGTCCTGGTCTTTTGATTACTTTCATATGAGCTTCTTTCTTTCATAGCACTTAATTTAACCTGAAATTATGTTTTCAGTTTTTTTCTGCCTGTAACCGTTAGAATGTAAGCTTTTAGGTGCAAGGGACTCTTGTCAGTCTTGTTCACCTCTGCATTTCTAGAAAAGTGCTTGACAGAACTCTGCGTGTCAGTGAGAATATTAAATGAATGGACATGGACCCTTGTGAAGTTTAACATAGGTATGTTTGAAGAGAGTCCTTTTGTAGACAAACATAGGTCATCCATTTATGTCTAGTGCTTAAATCCAGCATACCTGAAATAAAGAACTGTAAAAACACCACAGCTAGGTTAAGAAGTATTGAATATTTGAGTATATGCTAAAGTTAAGGTACATGAATAATAATATCTGGATCTTTTCTCATCTACAATTCAAAAATTTTAGGACATTAATTTTGATCATTTTTTTAGGATTTCAGACAGATGTATGTTGTGCATTCTCATTTTATTCTCAGTGTTTCCCTTTAACCGTTTTTTTTATTTTCCATTTCATTGTCTTTCTGTGTCACTTTGAAGATAGTTTTTTTTTCCAGCTCTGTCTTCTAGTTAGCTAATTCTCTTTTTATCTGTGTCTAACCTATTGTTTATTCATTCATCTGTTATGCTAATGGCTTTAATTTATGGGATGACAGTAGTCTGTAATTTAGTCATGTTTTACTGCCTTTTACTCGAAGAGTTTACAGATTTATAAAGTTCTACATTTAATACCTCATAATGTTAACTATAAACGGTGGTCTTGAAATGAGTGCGCTGTTTCAGTAGTTTTATTTTTGTTGTAGAATAAACTCTACAACGTAAAGTGCTCCTGTTAATTTCAGTTAAGTCTATTTTATATTGACATTAGTTGAGGATAAAGTAGCAAATACATAAGGAACAGAGCCAGTTATTCAACTCATTGAAGCTCTGTTTACTGATGTTGTGGCTAGTTATACTGTCAACTGCTTACTTACCTGTCACCTTATTCTATTCTTTGATAAACATGATTTAATGCATGGTCTTTAATTTCAAGATATTTTGATCTTAAGCATTCATTTTTTAGCTTTCATATTTCCACAACTTTAACAGAATTTTGCCTTTTTGAAACTTAAATTGTGGTTTTGCCCTTTCTGCTCCTCATTTTGGGGATTTATTACCTGGATATTTTTTTCTTTATACAAATTTTTATAATAAATATGTCAACATTTGAGAAAATGTAAACACATTTACTATGCCCAGAGAATATTCTGATGTGAGATCATTTTTATAATCAACGCAATTTTCAGAAAGCATTTTGACATTTTTGTATTAGTATGACATTAAGATAATTTTTATAAAAACTCTTTGTAAAAATAGTTAGTAGAAATTTAAACTACTGTGGAATCATAAGCTGTTTTTTGTAATGATAGTTTACATAGTCCTTTTCTCCCAAAGACTGTTAAGCATTGTGCAAGTAACTTTTTACCTTGCGTTTTCTATGGCATGTAAATAAAAAGAGCAATGGGTAATGGAACCACAAGAGGGTGATAAAAAGGAAAAGGAATATAAAAGAAAAGAAGTTGGAGGAAATGAACAGTGGCCACTCAAGTAGTAATGCAGGATCCACTTAGGGCCATTTGTTTTTCAGTTTTAAATTTATATCACATGACTTTTATGCAGTACTTCCTGATTTTCCCCCTCTCACCTACCACAAATATTTTTTGAAAGGAACAAAGATCATCAAAGAATATAGAAAAAGAAATTTTCCTTTTTAAGCTGGAAAAAATATATGCCTTACTTGCAGAAGTTCTATTTTTATACTATTAATAATTAAAACTATTCCTAAGCAAAGCATTCCAGAGCTAGGCATGCATGTGTACTTACATGTGTGCACGTACACCTAGTCACAGAGCCATACTCTTCCTACACAGCCCAGGGAGAGGTGAGGAGAGCTGAGTCTCAGACACCCAGGCCTGTCTTGTGTTCATATACTGGAATTAGCAGTGCACTTTGAAGTTCCCATGAGATGTAGATGTCTACTCTGTAACTAATTAACTACATGAACTTATGTTAAGTCCTTAACCTCTTTTATTTATCAGGGCCTTTGTGTGCAAGTTCCTGTGCTAGGTATTAATTTTCATTTCTAGTTTGCTTCTGTCTAAAATGAACGCTTGAAAATGCATGGTTTCTAAGATGCTCTCTGACCTTGTTAACCTCCAGACCAATAAAGACACATAGTAAGGACAAGAGCAATAAGCAGACTATGAGGACAGAAATCTTTTCCAGCAAACCTTGAGCAGGGCTCTTATACATAGTCTATAAGCACATCTTGGGAGGTGGAAGGTGTGAATCTTGTTAAAATGTTTCTTCTGATTCATTGAGTCTTGGATGGGGCTTCAGATTTTTGCATTTCTAAGGACAGCCTTATTGTTAATACTCCACATCTGGGGATTGCTCTCTTAAGTAGCAAAATTTGAGAGGATTGTTGGAGAAGGGGAAGATTTTAAAGAATGGTAAGAGTAACAGGAGATTATTACTGAAGGAAAGTTATACACTAATTGTGAAGAGCAATATGAGCAGGTTGGGAGAAGTCAGATCTTTATTTTGGTTTTGAGGCAATTAGGACAATGTGGCTATGACCAAATGCATTTTAGTGAATGCAATGTGCTCCCTAGGCCCTTTTTAGTTTGACAACTCTGTGTTTTAGAAGGAATGTATTCCTCTATCCCTTTCAGATATTTAAGGTGTTCTTCCTCTGATCAGAATCAGTTTTTCATCCTTTTTGTATTATCTGTTAAGCAGTATACAGAAATTACAGTACAGTTGTGTGGATAGTCTCAGTTCAAGCTAGTTTAGATTTATGGTGTGATTTACTAAATTAAACTTGTGCAAACATAATGAATTTATTTAAGGAGACAAAAGTTAAACCGTGGTAAATTCTTGTGTTTTGTTTGTGGAAGTCTCATTTTTCCTATATAATATATTCCTGTAAGTGAAATAAATTATTATTTCTTGTTTTGTTCCCTAAAAAGATGTGTCTTGAATCGTAATTATATAGGCACATTTACACTTTTTTGGTACTCAAAATCTGTTGTGGTTTTTGTACATGCAACACAACATAATAGCTACATAAGGTCGATGACCACCATCTTGGAAATCATAAAGTCTTTGCTACATTGAACATCACTAAGCTTAGGGGTCCCTTCATTTCTTTGATTTTTTTTTTTTTTTTTCATTTCATTGGAAAGCTCATAATAGTTTGCTAGTTGCATGTAAAAGCAGGGTTTTTTTTATTAACAGCAGACAGGTGATACCCTGGTTACAGGCTTTAATGAATTCTCATTGATGTTCAGCTTATCTGGTGCTTATAAATATGTATTTTTAAGATATTAAATTTTGTAAATATTGTCTTACATATGCCCTAAAAAGGAAAAAAATTAAATGGTAAAAATTCAGCATTTAACATTCACCTTTAGGTGTTGGTTAGCCTCAATACTGTGTCTCAACATTCAAACTCTTGTTGATTTGTATGTGCTTAGTGAATAAATTTACTGCAGCAGTTTTAACATTTTTAAATTAAAATATATCTTTCATTCTGGATGTATTGATTTACACATCTCTGTGTCAATATTAAGTCAAGTGAATTTTCCAATAAGTTGAAAAGATCTGGCAGGCCAAGTTAAATTTATTAGATTTGTTAGAGGTTTTTTTCTCATCTGTGTTTGGGCAATCTCTGCTTTTTCTTTTTTTTTAATCCTTGATTAGAATTCTATTTTTAAAATGCTTAAATGTTAATACACACTCTCTTGTCTCTTCTGACTTCTGATTATTCTCTTGAATGAATTGCCACTAGAAACCTTGACATTCCTTTTTATATTATTTGCCTTCTTAGCTACAGTTTTTATAAACAATCTTTATTTTATTTACATTATTAGAAAATACATATTTGAATTGTATTTGAATCATGAAACTAAGTCTTATTCCCTTATATCCTTTTTTGTCAGTTTTAACTTTAGAATAACTTATACCTTAAAAAAAAATATCACACTGTGTAGTAAGTCTGGAAATATGAACTTCATGAGGATTTAAAACCATTAGGCACAGTCCACCACAATTTCTAAATATACATATGAATAGAACATTTACTTTTGATGTTACAAATGAAAACTTGACATGTGTTGATTTACTCCGTTTAGCAGTTATCACACATTTAGTGTGGATGAAAGGATCACTCCACTTACATACTGGGATGATAGAAACTGGTAGCCTCAAGTACTGCTAATTCAACTTCATTGATATAATCATTAGATTGTAATTTAGATTGTCATAAATATATTCCTCTATTCTATTATAAACCATTAATCCAAAGTTGACTTTAAATATCAGCAGCTGTAATTAATATACTTAATATCAACATACACGAATTGTATATTTGGAGGGAGTTGATTTATTTAGTAAATAAAACATAGGCAACTGTTAAATTGGTAAAAGTCTTGGTACAAGAAGTAAATGGCAAAAAAAAAAAAAAAAAAAAAGATGGTCCCAGAAGTCGTTTTAATTAGGATTTAGAGATCTAACCAAGTTGTGTGGAGATTTTTTGTTTAGAATACCAGAAATAATTTTTGTTTCTTGGTGGTCATATTTGCAGTTTAGGCTGGTAATCCTCCCACCATTAAGTCAGTCTGCCCAGCCAGCACATTGCAATCTTTCTGGGGGTGCGGGCGTGAAGTGAGTGTACATTACAATATAAAAACATTTTTATATAATACTTTGACCTTAATAACTTTTATGATACTTTTATGAGTTGCTTGACTTTGGCAACTAAGCACCTCATGAATTACAAGTCACTAGATAACAAAACTGAATTTTTTTCTGTAGACAAAACAGTTGGCTACTTTCAGTAGCAATGTGGTGCTAGCATTTTGTAATGCTAAGGTTTTTACACCTGCATATTTGCTTAGCCCTCAAAACAATCGTATGATATAAGTGCTATATCTTATTTGTACAGATTGGGAAATTAAGATATAGGTTAAGTAATTTCCTCAGTGTCTTGAAGATATAACAAATGGCAGAACCCAGCCTTGAAATTAGATCTTTCTAAAGTCAAATATCATGTCCTTCACTGCAGGACAAAGTGCTTTGATTTCATGATCAGTTGATTTGTATTATTCTTACTTCTAAAAAAAGGATAAAATTTTCATAACACATTTGCCTTAAAATATAATGAATTCAGAAAAAAAAACAACAACTTTCATTTAATCTTTCCGGGGACCTTTATTTATAGACAGGTACAGATTTCTATTATATTTTTGCTAAGCTGTTGAATATATATTTGTATAAACGCCACCTGGTGTGAAAATATCTGTGCATTACCCAATTAGCAAATATAATTTGTATTTTTTATGCATGATATGAGCAGTGAGTTTGTGTTACACATTTCTATTTTAGAATTTTTAAAAACTTCGTGCAGGCAAAACAAAACAGTGCTAAAAAACATACAGAGTGATCCCCACTACTGTGATATATTCAGTCATCTGCTTAATCCGCTTCCCCTTCGCATTGTCAATACCCATCTAATTCCATTTTAACAACAGTAATTGGCTGATGGAGTAGAAGATATAGATTTGTTTTCTTGATGACTCCTTGACTTTTTTTCCTCTGGTAATACTAATAGAATTCCAAATCCGTATTGGTGTGATCATGTCATGAGTAGGTCAACAGTCATGTCAAGGTCCTATTGGAAACCTCATAGCCAACATCTTAATTTAGACTTAGCTATCTTTTTCACTTGTATGTGCAATTGTAAGCAATTTTTTCAAGTCTCAACTCTCCATTATAACAGAATTCATTTAGTTCAAAGAAGGATAGTTCTGCATGTGAATTATGGGACTGGCTACAATGAGTAAATAGATGATAGAAGAATCTGGCAACTTCATTTGCATGTGTATATACATGTGCTTCATTTCTAAAGTTACACAGGTTGAACAAAAATAGGAAAACTTATTTTCTTTTTGCAATCAGTGTTACTGTGATGATGTTATATGATCTGGAATTTAGCAGTAGTAAATTCTAGAAAATATACTTTTACTTTAAATAGATCATTACATTATTTTCAGCCAGTTTGTCATTACTGTTCCAATCATATTTCATTACATATGACAGGAACAATATGTATTCATAATTGGAAAAGCATTTTAAATTGTTAAATTACTTTGATTTTGGGGGGAGGGAGGTATACAATCTAGACAAAAACATCCTAACTATTCTATATTAATGTGTTTGTGTGCATATATGTGCATATTCATCTCTGTATACATATATGTTTTATATGTTTCTATTTTCTCTGACTATAACTTTGCTTTAAAAAAATATATTCCTATTCAGATGTACTGTTTCGTTTTGTTTTTTGCGTACAAAAGAACCCACTGGACTCACTGGACATGGAGAACTAATAGTTGATAGTAACTTGAAGTAATTTTGTTTAGATTTTGACAAACTGAAATTTTGGGCGAATTCAAGCTGAAATAGATACAAATGGGTTAAAAGAGAGAAAATAATAGCTTTCAAGACTTACGAAAATGGATTTCTGTAGGGACTGAAAGAAAGCAAAGACAATCTGATTATTTTAAAATCCTTCAACATTTTCCATTTTATAATTAGTTCAAATACTCTTTTGAAATCTAGAGCAGATCTTTACACTGGCTTTTGTTTGTTTGTTTGTCTGTTATCCTCCAAGCATAGAGACATGTCTCAGAGTCAGGCTTTATTACCATACTAATAGGTTTCTGGTGCTCCCATGTATCTGTTCGGAAGGCCAGAACAGACTGGGAGCGCATGGAGAATCAGTAGCCATGCTCTTGGGTCAGGAAGCTTTGAGCTCTGGCAATGGTTATATTTTACTTCTGAGCTACTTGGAACTTTGATCAGCAAATCCCAATTTTATTTTGGTTAAGTTCTCTTTCACCTTTTTTTTTTTTTATATGCTCTTGGATTCTTTTTGGAAATAAAAATGATAAAAAAAAAAAAAAATGACTGTTTTCCTGTTTAAGGTGATGATTGAATACGCTAATTTTGAGAGTTTTAATGACATCCTCCCGGTTGTATCATGTACTAATAACTTACAGTTACAACCCTTGCCTTAGCTGAGGAGCGAGTTGCCGGTAGCAACAACAAAAAACAACAAAGCAAAATAGCAGTTTGTCATGGAAGGAACACTGGAAAATAGATCAGATGTGAGTTCCAATCCCAGCTTTGCAAAAATCTAACTGGGACACTGAAGAAGATGTTTAAGCAATTGTATACCTTTGTTTCCTTATTTATAGGAATCAGAAAGCCTTAAGGCTTTTTTTTTTTTTTTTTTTTTTAATAATTCTAATTGCAAAAGTCACTATAGGTTCTGGATCTGGGGGACCTGAAGGGCCCTGATTTTCAAATCTCAGTGTGAATTTATTGGGAAATAAAAACAGAAAAAATGATCTTTTACGTTTCACGTTTGTGTATATGAGACTGCAGTTTCCATTTCCTTATCTCTGAATTTGATCTGGGATCATGCTTTTCTTTGGATTGAATTTGGAGCCCAAATACCTGAGCTCACATCCTGCTTGGACCTGTCACTTACTGATTGAGCGGTTTTGCAGTTTTCTTTCCTCTCTGCACCTCAGTTTCTGCTTTTGCAAATGGGAACAATATTGTTGACCAGAAAATGTTTATGGGAGGAGAGATGTAGAATATGTAAAATGCTCAGCAACGTGGCTGAACATCATAGAAGTCTTTTCTCTTTTTTGGTCTATAATCATTCCCTTTATCGCTTTGTCTCATTTGATAAATTACAAGCCAGCTTTCCATGGCAGATAAGCCATCTGAAAGGAAAGACCGTCCCCGACAAGCACTGCCCATGGCAGCATCAATCCAAGAGGATGTCCTGGGTCTAGACTAACCTTGGGGCTCTGTGGGATCCCCAGCCTCAATTCCAGGTTCTTCCTGGATTTCTTGGGGTCAATCTAAATTTTCATGGTAGTTTCTGGGGCATGTCTGTGATTGAGTTTAGGGAATTGTGAACCTTTGAGAAAATAAGACCATTGTCACTGAACATATAAAAATGGAAATAAAGCTACACTGTATCACTATCTTTAAAAAGACATTTTCTTCATCCATGTCTCTCTTATTTGTCTATTTTTCTCAGCATTTAAGAAACCTTCTGAGATCTAGAAGTAATGCTTCAGTGTTACTAAGTATAGTCTGCATTTGTCTCAGTAGCTAAGTAATGATTCCTGTCTTGTGTCTATGTCAGATTGCATGTTTTTTTTTTTTTTTTTTAAGAATTTCTTCAGGCATTTTTGCAAAAATAAAATCATTCACATTGTTGTCTGCAGAATAATTAAGTAAACATATTTTGTAAAGTCATTGATTGAGCTTCACCTATAAAACATATTTTGTAAAGTCATTAATTGAGCTTCACCTATAACTTGTTCTGTGAGCATTCAAATGAGGCTGTTAACATTATTTGAACATATTTCTGTAATATAATTAACAGCCAGGATAGGTTGATTCTTTAAAGGACATCTAGCAGTTTTGACACTGAGAATTAATTATAAGAGAGAAGACAGATTTGTGCTCTGGCTAGAATTAACTAGCAGTTCAAAACATAAGCAGTCACCTTGGACTCTTGTAACAAAAAATGACACTCCTTTTCTTAATATGTAGCTTGTAAAGTTTGTTTAGACAACTCATCTGCTTGTCAGCTCTGTCTTTTTCTGCTAATTAAATTTAGAAAATAGTTCTTGCTTTTCTTAGACCACTCCAAAGTTCATGTTCATTGAATTTCAAAAAGAAATCACACTTTATGTGTGTTTGTGTTTAAATGGTTCAGATACTTATCAGAGGTCATTCATTCTAAGAGGAAGGAGATGACTTTCAATTTAACATTTCTTCCCAATTTTAAAGAATGTCTCTTTAATTAAAGAGCTGAAGTCTGTATTAATGGTTTGGAAGGAATGGCTTACATAAAATGCTAGCACTGTATTCTGATTTTTTTCCAAGCGGCTACAATTATTTTAACGCTTTTAATGTAACTTTTCTCATTTTTACAACAACAAAGACCCTCTTCAAATATCTTACATTGGTTAATCCAAGAAACAGTGTGATAGTGGGGTTAATTTTGATGGCACAAAGAGCTAATGGAGGGTACAGAGAGGGCATCTGTTGGATAAGCTTCCAATATGATGAGAATGATAACAGATCTGCTAGTTGTGCAAAAGACAAGTATCTTTTACAGTATTTGACTTTTAAAAGCATCATTTTATTTGTTTAAAAAGTATATTTTAGATGATTGGTTGCTTATGCACTTAGGGTCATACTACCTTTCTTCTTACATATCTCATGTTTGGGATCTCAGGATATTTGCATTTTGTTTTATATTTCTTTAAGTGGGTACAGCACTCCAATTGAAATTTATTTTTATAAAATTGCTTAAACATGCCATTTGCTTAGATTTCATTTTAGTTTTCACTGCTACCCACCCTGCCTCCCTTTCCCCCAGTAAAGTAGCTTTCCTCTCCTGTATGTGTATATGGTCATGCTTGTCCCAAAAGGAAGTCCTATCCAGTCTCAACAGCAGGCCTTACCTCTTACCAATTAAATCAGAACATCTGGGAGTGAGCCCCAGATCCTGGAATTTTGAAAGAACTTTAGGTGATTTTAACATTCAGTAAGAGGCAAGAGAACTGTAGATGAAAGAATCAGGAAGAACTGTGAATGAATTCTGGCTCTTAATTTATTTGCTTTGAGATTTTAGATAAGTTATTTAAATGTTTAATAAGATCTGTTTTTTTCTTTGGGGTTATTGTGCAGATTAAAGGATTACGGAACATCTGGTATAATGGTTATTTAGGAAATATAAGGTGCTTATGAAGTCTGAAAACACTTTTTTTTACAGATTTAAGTTATTGCTAACATAATTCGCCTTTGTGTCCAGATTTTATATAGAAATTCTGCATCATTATGTAATATTTTTGAGGTCTCTTTCTTTGGTTTGGTTTAGTTTGGTTTGTTTTTTTGTTTTATTGAAGAAACACTGAATTATAACTTATTTTTATATCTTCCTTATAGTGAGGTGAACTAGGGTTTCAAAATATAAGCACTTCTTGTTCTACCCTCAGAAATTACACAGAATAAGTTGAATTTTTCTTTCATGAGACCTCATTTAAGTTCCTGTCTTTCTACTTTATCCTTCTAGGTTATTTTCCACAGGTTAAGAGAACTATAGTGATGTTAGGCAAATGAAAGTAATAGAGTTGCCATATGATAGTCCAGCAAATACTTGGACAGTTTTATATGATATCTTCTTCATAATAGATAACTATTTTCTTTCAATTTTTTTTTCACATTTTTCCGAATCTCTTTACCTTTCTGATTGTTTTCTTTTAAATATATGATGCCGAGAAGTAAAATACTATTGAATTTATTGGATATATTTCTTCTGCCTACTTTAAAACGACCTAAGAATGCTTCATTTGGTGGCAGAGGTGGAGGGTAGTTTTGTCACATAACTTTAGACTGTCATTTTATTGAGTATACCTTCGAAACTGCAACTAAAACCTCTAATCTATATAAACTTCTGTTAAGCTATGTCTTCCATTTTCTCTAGAGCAGTTAGTATATGTGTATATGTTTAAAGGGTATATTTTTCTTTTTTCATTCTAGTTCTATGGAAATAATGTTGATTAAATGGAGGGAACCAGGAAGGCCTGCTGTTGGACATTTTTTTGCAGATTCATTTGAATCTGCTAATCTGTTTTCTTTACCTATGTTTGCTTAATTCTGTATGATTCCACCTAACTAAACTTTGAGCCAGCCATCGTGTATTGCCATTGTTGCAAATAATTCTCTTAAAGACTTTATTAGAGGCACTTTTGGAGCTCTAATATATTTCTATCATCTTCCTTGCCAACAAAATTAAATGCCATTGCCAAGGCAGAATTTCTGTTACTGAACCTATGTTTTTTTCTAATTATTCCCTTCTAGGTCCTCATAAACTCTTGCCTTAATATTATGATACAGAATTTTCCCTCCATTTGTCTTCATGTGTTGGTTGTTAGTTTATAAATCTCCTGGCATTTTGTAGATAAAATAAAGTGCAATTCTAGGATTATATTTGAAATATATTTATATATTTGTGTGGCCCTATAGATTTGAACTAATTGAAAAACATATTTTCTCTTCTCTGTCTCAAAGTGACTCTTTCACTGCAGAAGGGAATAGGAAAGACTCTGCTATCCCTTTCAAGTACCTGCTCTGAGTTGCAGGTAATCTCTCATTTATTGCTCAAAATATTTTTAAGTAAATATTGTTACCCATACACTTAAGCTAAGTCCCAGATAAAATATGAACCTGTATCTGTCTAGTTCCAGAGCTTCTGTTGGTTCTCTTTGATAGTAATGGTCTTGGAAATCAGTGTTTCTCCTTTCTAGCTCTTTTATTTTATATCATTTATGCCTTCTTTTCTTCCTTTCTTTATTTCTTTCTCTCTTTTTTGTTTGTTTCAAGGAACAGTACAGGCAGTAAGTAATGAAGCAAGTATGCAGACAGGCCGGAAGAGAGAGGAGAAATAATCATTTATTATTTTTATTTAGTTGTCCATCTTGGTTGTTCTTGCCAGACCCGGGTCTCAAACTCTGTTCCTTGGCATGCTTGCAGACTACATCCAGTGGTCCAGTCTGCTAGGCCACCAGGGTATTCCGCATCCCTTTTTTTTCTTAACAGCATTACCTCATGCAGGAATCTCCATGACTCCCTCTTTCCTTCTGTGTTAGTCACTAATGTGTCACCGTTCCTCTTGACATAGAACTTTAAGAGCTAAATTTTGGTCCCGCACATGGGATTTTCCTGACACAGGGTCCATGAGCTAGACCTAGTGTATCTGTCAAAATGTGGTATTGAGTCGAGACTGAACCTTGGAAATGGACAGATTGTAGTTCCAGTTCCGGATCTGTTAATCAGCTGAATGATCTCGAGCAAGTTTTATAACCTTTGTCTCTCTACTCGTATGTAGAAAATGGGATTAATACCATCCACCTTATAAGTTTGTTGTAAGATTAAATTAGGGTGGCCTGTAATCAAATACCTAGTACATTTTCAGTGAAGTGCCTGGCACATGGCATGCGTTCAGTGAATTAGATCTCCATTGAAATGTCCAGATATCACATTGATTTTATCCTTCCCATTTTAGTATTGTCTTTAATAACTTCTGGAAAATCTTACGATTTTGGTATTTTGTACTTGATAAATTTATCAAGAAAATTTGTTTATGCTGTATATCACTGATTGTTATCTAAATACAGGTCTTTTATATATGTTAATTAAAATGATATTGTTAGTTTTAATGGTAATTCTACTCTGCTAAAGACAGAGCCAAGTATAAGTTACTGGAAATTTTATTTGAAGTTAGTCTGACACATTAATTAATATTTTTCATAACTTCACTGTAAGTGTCCTTTCTTGTCCTCACTGATCTCTTGTTAGACTGTCTAAAGTCATGCTCAAGTTAAATTACTGCTAGAAGTATAATTTGTGTCCAATGGCCTGGCAATACTAGAAATTAATACAAAATAGCAAAGAATTTTAAAATGGAATTTTCTTAGTAAAGCTTTGTTGATTCTGCTTTATTTTTCTTCTCCAGTAGAGAAAGAAGGCAAGGATGACACCATTTCATAATCTCACAAATAATCATTGTTTTTATTTTATCCTAGAATTTTGATATTGGATCAGCTTGAATCTTTTTGGTCTCTGATGCCTACAACTGCGTTTATTTATCCCTAGGTTTGAAACTCAGTCTCATTCAACTTCTCTAACACCTCTCTCTCTCTTGATGACCTGGAAGAGGTTTTCTCAGTTTGTTTCTGAGATTACATCCACAGAGGTGTCTTACAATTGAATTTTTATGTGCACTTAGTAGTTCAATGTACTTGAATTAAGTGCTTTTGCTCTTCAACCTTTTTCTCTTGGATTTTAGTTCTCCCTTTAGTTAGTAGTTCTAACTTTCTTAATCAGAACAGCATTTTTTTTTTTTCTGGAGATGATGAAAAGGACATAAAATTCTATCTTTTGGGGGTCATCTATACCAACTGTAAAACAGTAAATCTCTATTTTAATGCTCATTTTCTTGCTTCAAACACTTCTAGAAATAAATTGACTTCCATTCTTGTTTGCCTTTAGTATTTTCCAGCAGCCACATGCCATGGTAGCTCTTGCCTTTCTTGTGGTGTTGTGACGAATTTCTGCTGGGGTTTCTTGTTCATCTGGCATCATTCTATGGTGCGTGTGCTTTTAAAGTCTGCACTCTGTGAACTGTTATATCTTAAATACTAGTTCACAAAAATGAGTCCCCCTCCTTGCTTACTTACTGAAATCATTCTTCATTTTTTTCAAACTTTGATTATAGTAACATATCCCTTTTTTTAAATGTGCAATTTCTTCTAGTATCTTTATCCAAATCAAACCGATTATTTAACCAATTAGAAATCTAAACCTTCTGGCTAATCTTGTTTTAATTTTTGATCTCTGATTTCTTACCTTTTTTTCTTGAAACAATAAAGGGGAATGCTGTTTGGGGGTATTTTTCAGTTTATTTCATGAGCATTGGTGTCATTCTTGATTTCTCTCTTCCTCACATTTTTCTAAATCCGTTAGTAAATCTAACTGCTCTGTCTTCAAATATCTTCAGTCAGATTCCTCTAATCAGTGTGTCTTACCTCTTCCTCCTCATATCACTTCCTCTCTTTTCTCAGGTTTACAAAGCGCTGACTTTTGCCTTAGCTCTCCCACAGTCTCAAAGCGACAGCTAGTTACCAATATAATGTAAATACCACCACATCGTTCTTCTACTCAAAACCCTCCAGTGTGCTTCCTTTCTCACTAGAATGAAAGATGAAGTTCTCTCTTAGCTTATAAGACAGACCCTCCAACCACACTCCTCCCCACCCCACTCTTTCTCCTGCTCTTACTCATCTCTGCTCATGTCTTTCCAGCAACAGTCCCCTCGCTTGTGTGTTCCCAACCTCCCCACCTGCTCTGCCTGTGATGTTCTTCACTGGGGGTGCTCCTGGCTCACTCTTGCACCTGTTTGAGGCACTTTCTGATTACACTCTGGCCCCAGCACTGACTCTCTCATTTCCTTGCTTTATACTTTACCACAGTACTTCTCTGAGCTTCTGTGTGTATCTGTTTTTTGTGTGGTTTCCTTGCACTAGAATAAGGGCGCCATGAACACGGAGATTCTTGCCTATCTTGTTCGTAGCTGTGGGCCATGGCCTAGGTGAGTGCCTCATGTCCAGTAGACATGCGGTCCACATGTGAGTGAGTGAATGAATGAATGAACACTGTATGTTTTTAATTCTTCATTTTAGCATATCAATATGCATTAAGAACCACAGATATTAATGGTTGCATGATATTCCATCATGTAAGTGGCAAGTGTTTCCTTCGTTTAGTTCTCATTTATAGACTTTATAAGAATACTTTGATGAACATCTTTGTACATGAAAGTTTCTCCCTTCTGGAACACACACACACCCCACACACACAATTATTTTCTTAAAGTAAGTCACTTCAAAAGAAATATTTTGTTAAGAGCTAGTGTTATTTTTAAATATTTAAAGTCAAGAAACTTGTACGAATTTACAAGTAGGGTTTAAATAAATCTAAATCTGTTTCATCACATTATACATGAATGTTTCTCCTGCATGTTGTGTGTATTCATAAAGAAAATTGAATTTAAGAGAATATTTTTTGAAGCGAAGCAGCTAAGATAAAGTGCTTGTACTCCATATATCACTGTTCCATTGTTTTAGTGGTTTTGTGCTTTATTGTAGATGATTTTAAAAATGTTTAAAGCACTGCTGATCATGAATTAGAAGAGAAAGGCTACTACTCTTAAGCAAATGCTAGATGTAATGAAGAGTTGTATTTGCTGAGTAATGTTTGGACTCATAAAAAAAACTTTTTAGTATTGAACTATTTGCCCCCAAAATAGCAGTGTTATTATGTGTCAAAAGTACTCCTCCAGTCACATTTTCCGTTGAAAACAATTGTTTCAATTACATTAAAAATCGTGATGTTTCTTGGTAAAAATCTAGCAATGACACAACAGTGGATATCATTTTAACTATTTTGTGCAAAATGTAAAAATAGTATATCAGATTTTAAATTATCTTTAAGATAATTCATATTTATCCTTTAGTATTAGTTCAAATATCCCTTTTGAAAACATACCTTTCTTGATCTTTTTCTAAGTAATCAAATGATTAAATGGATAATGAAGACATGCAAAGAAAAGAATGGTTTTTCCTTATATATCTTATTGATAATTGGATGGATGTATTAATTATCCATATACTGGATGTGATACCCATTCATATACTTTTCCCAAGTATTGATTTGTATATACTGTATATACCAAATATGATAATTTCTTGTCTGCCATATTTGAGTGTTGTTTGTAATTTCAATATGCCAGATAGAGGCCTCAAGTAGTAGTAGAGCAAATGATTAAGGGACTTCTAAAGAGTAAGCCATCACTCTCTCCACAACAATGGGAGGAATGTCCAGTTGGAATGCTAAGCAAGCACAAAAAAATGTTTTATTTTCTCACTGTCTTTGTTTCATATTTTATCTCAGTCTGTAATTTGTTCGAACCAACTGAATGATTGTTAGCAGGCATATACAATACATTTCTATATTGGAAAGAAAGCTTCATTTATAAAATAATTTTGTAAGAACTAGCAAATATTGACCCTTTCATCCTCTTCTTAGCCTCACTAAGACAGGTTACATCACATAGAATAAAAGAGAACTTTCTCTTTGGTGAATTTTATTTGTATGTTTCAAGCCTTAAGTCTGTCTCTTCAAATGATTAGTCAATTACCCGAGAGTGTGTTTATATTGAGGAATTATCCTTATAATAAAAGAAATAAAAAATGAGTACATCAATAGGCACTTATTTTCTAGTTTACCGTGTTAAATTAGATTTTCAGCAATGAAATTTTGTGTAAAGAATGTATGTCCCTAACTCTTTGGGAGTAGAAAACAATGCTGTTTTCCATATTTTTACTAATCACTATTATGCTCAATGAAATGAAATTCCTGAAAAGTATCATTTCTATCCTCAAGAATTTCCTTAAATTTCATGCAGAATATTGACTATTTTCAAAATATTTAGTTCTCTACTTTGGAAGATTTATCTAGTCTCTTACAGAGTTGCCTTTTTCTCTGCTAACTTACATGATTTACAAATCAATGCACTTGCCTCTATTTATTTGAATATTTGAAGCTCAATATAGTGGTTTGAATCTTGAGCTAAAGCAACTGATTTGCTTTAGGATTTTTAAGACTTCTTGTGTTGCTGATAGCGAATAATTCGAAGAGTAAAATCTCAAGTGAAAAATCAGTAGTCATGTTAACATAACCTTTGGAATTGAATAGAAAGTTTCATAACAGGCTATTCATGCAGGCAGGAGTTCACTGGTTCCTGTGCCAATGACCTTGAACCACACTGCTCCTTTTAAGCTCGCCTTGGTCATGCCTAATTTTAGGGGGCTAGAGTGAGTTTTAAATCCAAGCTAAGGAAAAGTTTTAATGAAAAATGTGAAAGGAAAATAAGTGAGATTCCAAAGTCCTCTGTTTAGAATAAAAACTTAACTATGGTAGTTAGCACCTTAAAAAAGTTTATTTCCTAAAGTGTATCTTTTGGAGGTCTATTCATAATTTGTGACTACACCTGAGTTAGTTCTTGGCTGATGTTTCTTTTTGATTTTTCTCTATGAAAAGAGACAATTCCTCTGAAATCAACTGTAGAAAGGAGGGGTGGGGTTCATGTTCTGGATTGTTCGACAGAGACTCACCTACAGCATTATTGGGCCATAAACCGGAGAAAAGTTGTAGCTGCAATAGAAAAACGAACATTCAATCACATTTTGAATTTGCTTTCAAAGAGTTGCTGGAAGGTAAGCTTTGACTCAGTGATGTAATGTGTGGAGTCAAAGTGAGTATTTGCTGTGTTCGAGAAAACTAATGGAAACATTCACTTGGGGTAAGACAAATGGTATTAAATGAGAAAACACACCATGAATTGCAAATGGAGCTGAGTTAATTTGTTGCTACAGTAGTGCTGCCCTACTGTTAAATGAAGGCTGTGTAATTATCTTGCTGGCAGAGATAATGTCAAAACCTCATTTCTCCTTACATGCCTCGTTTTTACATGAGGGCTAATTGAGCCGCAAGGTGACAACTGATTATATGTGGCTATCTTTGGGTCCTCTTGCTCAATTTGCAAATAACGTTACCCTTTTTTCAAGTGAGGCCGTTTGTCAGTCTCGGAGTAAGGTATTAAAGAAACTTTTTGAACTGTTTGAGTCATTTGCTCATTCGTTTCTATCTATAAATTATTCTGGAATAAATGATCCTTTTACTTATAGTTCTTTAAAACCTTCATTCTCCCAACAAACCTGTACAATGTAGTTAGAGATAATAATACTAGTTTACATATTTTAAAATAAAATTGTACTGAAGTAACATTGATTTATAACATGCAAGTTTCAGGTGCACTGCTCATTTCTACTTTGTAGAACATTATAGTTATAGTCTAATTATATTGCATTCTAACTATACTTTGTTTTCTCCTTCTTCTGGAAATGTTGACTTTTTTGGATATTGAAAATAGAGTGTTAGAAGTTCGGACAATGGAAAAACAACTTTTTAAGTTCAAATTCAGATGAATTAATATTCAGACTTCTTTCTTTTTGATATCTCATATTTATTAGCCTGTTTTTCCTCTCTCAACCATTAGTAAGTCTTAGCAGAAAAATGTCTGTTTACCTTAGAAACAATCTCATTCATTGTCCCTCCATCTATGAGGAAATGGCATTTTATACAATAACGTTTTCTGTTGTTAAAAGTATGAAGTGTTGAATGTCATAACTGCTTTTTGTGGTTGCTAATGTTTCCGAATATACCTAAACACCATCCATCATCTCAGCAGATACAGGCAATGCCTGTATAGCTCAAATCAACAGGCCTACCCAGGCTCTCTTGGAGAATCTCCTGGCTTAATGTAAAATTCTGAAAAGTAATTCAAGCTGAGATTGTTAAAACAAGGCTAGTAGGAAATGGGGGCTCCCTTACTTGTGGGCTAGTTTCAATGTGAGAAGAAAAATCAGACAACTGGGGACTCTTTGGAATCTAAAGGTGGTCACAGAACTCAAGAGAAACCCCTGAGGAACTTAGCAACTTGCCTAGGTGCATTAACAATAACAACAGAGGATTAGCAATATAACAAAAACAGTGTGCTGCCAAATGTTTTATAGTACATTTATAGTTTCTAAAGTTTACTGCTAGGAAGGAGATGGAGAAATAGCTGACTTTTGCTGTTTCTTATATGTCCAGTAGCTCAGTTAATCTTTACAACCTCCATAGAAGGTGGATAGTGCCATCCATTTTAAAAAGATGAAGAAAGAGAGGTAGAGAGAGGTTAAGTATATTATTCAGGATCACACAGCTAGTAAGTGACTCATTTGAAAGTAATCAAATGTGGGCATACGTGTCTCCCTCCAGTTCACTAATGAGAAAATGCAAGGTCAGTGAGTTGAGCAACTTAGTTTCTGATTAGACAGCTAGTAAATGTCAAACTGTGTTTCACACACCAATGTTTTGACTCAAAATTTATTGGTGTTGCTCTTTGTCATTTTCCCTTAAAGTTCTAAAGACCAGGCCTTATGTTTTCTTGATCAGTGTTATTCTGTCCTAGTAATTTTCCTGCTCTGTTTGCAGGGACCCCTGATTCCCCTGAGTTACCTCAGCCTGGGAAGATGAAGGGTGTGCGTAAGAGGACACGAGTCCTGCCTGCCATCCTTTGCAATAATTCATTCAGCCCTGGGGTGCTGAATGTTTCCACTGCCTCAAAAAGGTATATAATAAAGTGACATTAGTACTGAAAGTCTGTTTGCACCTGCTTATGAAGTTAGTAAGCCTAATGCTGTTTATTACAAATGGTGTCCCATTGGAACAGCTCACCAGTGTGTCCCCTTCGTCTCTGGAGCCTGTTTCAGGACATCTGGAATTGCTAGTTGGGCCTGAACTCTGGGGCTCTGGTGTGGCTGTCGTTCTCCTGCACCCTGGCATGTTAGTAAAGAGGAGAATAGGCAGGTGTACGCTCACTGGAGGCCACACGTCAGCATGCCTGATGGAAGGCACATTATTCTTCTTTAGAATTCAGTGTACTCGCCTGACCATAACCAAACCAACCAAAACCATAACCAACCAATCCTCAGAGCAATCATCTGTCCTTCTGGGTTTAGGATACCTGGAAAAGATCTCTGGATCACCTAAAAAGCCAAGGAAATACCTTCCTATGCTCCACAGAGGATGGGTACTTGTGGGTTGTGTACCCCATGTTGTGTCTGCTTTATTTCCTGCCCTAATCAGGGGATTTGACCAAAGACAATGATGCAGTCGATGGGTGCTTATCTGTAGGTGTGCCGCCAGACAGTCCCTCACCCTTCTACCTACTTCTAGGTAGCTCAAAAGAAAGTGGGGAAAAGACCATTGGCAGAAGAGGAAATAAATACCAACATGCAAAGATCCAATTTTGAAAATGAACTTGGCACAGATAAAAATGTAAAGAGAGTAATGGGATTGTCTCACGCAGTTAAAGGAAAGAGAAGGTACTTCAGTCGAATATGATGGATTTGTATGAAATGCATTAAATACATGTACGCCCACCAATGACAAATGTCATTGTAAATCTTCTCACTGCTTGAAGTGCCCCATATTTTTCAGTTTTTTACCCTCCAAGTCTAATTTTATCCCTGTGACTGCTGCGCATGTTTCCAGATAAACCTTTTCTTCAGTTCCACTAGCATTCGAGCTCCTCCTGTCTGCAGAGCTGTGGTGTTTGAAATCATTGTATGGCTTTTTGTAGCAGATGCAGTTATTTGCCCCCATGTTGATTTTAAATGTCTGGTTTCATTCTGCCTACAAGGAAAAAAAATCAAGAGTATTGCAGAAATGACTTTGAAAACTGCAGCAGTCCAAAAAGGTATAAATCATGCAAAAATGGTCTATTTTATTTTTCAGAAGTGAATGGGATTACTCATGTTATCAGAACTTTTTTTGAGATGTAAATTGATATAATATTGATTTGTCTTAGGTAATGATTTAAAATATATATATATATATTGCAAAACAATTGTACAGTTCTAACAACCATCACTTCCAAGAGTTATGAGTGTAAATGTAAAACTTTCTTTACAATATGCTGGTATTCCCTTAGTTTAAAATGCAATTTGGACTAATTGAGAGCCCCAAACTCCCCTTGTCAAATACCTGTATCACAATCTATGTCAAATTTAAGATCTTAAAATGGAGCTAAGCCATATAAAGAGTGAGTATAAACTTTGACTGATTGGTGCCTGAAGGAAATGAAAATGACTAAGAAAACAGTTCTTAAATACAATTTGTCCCACATGAGGGACAAGACATTCATGGTTGTCAAAACAGGGTGTTATTTTTGGAAAGTGTCTGTTGGAGAAATTGAAAAACTGGGGATTTCCATTCCTTTAGCATTTGTTGTACACCCACCTCCCCCAAGATGCAAAATACTGATGGTGAAAGGGGGAGAGGAAATAATCCTAGGAAATTTGCAGTTGAACAATGAAGATAGAGAGAGACTTTTACTGAGGGCTATGATGGTGATAAGACCATCTCTGCAGGTGCAGAGACAAAGGGCCTGTGGCAGGCACTCAGTGTGGGTGTGGAGAAGGCCCCTGCAGGAGAAGATCCCCAGCTGAGTCTTACAAGCAGACGGGAGTGCCAGGAGGGAGAAGCAGCAGCTAGATAGTAGCCTGATGATGGTTAGGGAGGACAGTAGGCCTCGGCCTCTCTCTGGATTTTTGTATCTCCCCATGTCTCTTCTCTTTCTTGTGTGTGCTAACAGCTTCCTGACTGTCTGTCCCTCATTCACTGTGGGGCTCTTGCTTGCTCTCTGGTCTCACTCTTGGACTTGATCTCTGACTTCTCCCCAAACCACTGGCCTGGTGCTCACTGGCTCTTCTTGCCATGTACCCACACTCCAGCTTGGGCTCCCCTGGAATCATACCCCCTTTGACTCTCCCCTGCCTGGTGGTTGGTGTTTTGGCCTTTTCTTTTTCTCTGTTCCCTTAAGCTAGTTCTAAAATAACAGTGAAGATAGTTCCTTAAGGAGGAAAGAAGAGTACAAGTGAACAACAGAGAGAAGTAGGACCCAGGGAAGGTTGTGATCAGCTCTCCATGGAATAGTACCAGAGAAGGGAGATTTGCTTGTTCATGTCACAGGGAGAGAGGAGTCTTAGGCATCTATCTGTCTGTCTGTCTGTCTATACCTAGCATCAGATAATTTCTCAGCACCTTTCCAAGAATTTTTAGCATGGAGGTGATAAAATTTAGTGTAGAATAATAATCCTTAGCATCTGACAGAGTGTGGTGGTTAAGAAGAGCTATTTGACATTAGCCAATGTGGTTTGAATTCTGGGCCTGGTACCTCACTGTATGATGTAGACATGCCATGAAAGCTCTCAATAACTCAGTTTTCATTATTATAAAATAATTTTATTTTTATAGAGTTTTGTTGTAACAGTCAAGAAAATTTGATGCAGTTTTTAATAAGTTATGTCAATTAGCCTAATTATAAGTGCTACCGAGGCATATGGAGCAAGGTGGCCAATTGGGGGTGAGGAACTTGAAGAAGAGAGGAAGTAATGAAACCCTGAAAGAAGACATTTATTGGAGAGAGATCCATAGGTTTGGTAAACAGTTTTATTAACACTAAGTATAATTGGATGAAATAAATAGAAATCAGGGTGATTTCTAGTCTTTTGCCTAGACCTTGATTAATTGGAGTCTTTCATTTTATTAACAGCGATTTGTTTGAGTTTTGAGGGGATGGAACATGAGAACTCTAAACAGCGAAGATGTCAAAGTGTTTGTTTGTTTTACCTAGATGTTAAAGAGCAAGAATTGGATGTAAAAATGGTTGGTGAACTTTTTAGTTGAATTTGGTGTTTTAATAGTAGTTCAATACTTGTAGAAAAATAAAGACTTTATAATATACCTAACTACAACAGCAGATAATTAAATTTGTAGTTTTGATGCCAGATTTCATTGTTTAATGTTAAATTAGATTAAGCCTTATTAGGTGAAAGGTACCTGAGTTCACATGTATTCAATGTTGAAATGGTTATATAAATGATTTATAATTTATTTAGTGCTTAGTATATGTCTAGCCCAATGTTCATTGTTTAAATATATTACCTCTTACATAAAGAAATCCTGTAATGATAGTGGTCATCAGTGTTGTAGAGATGAGTGTCTGTAGCCACAGAAAGGAAAATGACTTGCCTAAGATAATGCAGTGTTTTTATAGAGCCTTATTTCTAATCATTTTAGAATCCTTTGTGTGATTCAAAAGTTGGTCCTTTTTCCAAAATAAGCGAAAGCCATTGTAGATAATTAGAATCATTTTAAGCTCAAGACTAATAATATGAAAATGTTTTTAAAAAGTCAGTGGGACAGAGAATCATAAAATGTGGATCATAATTCAGAAGCATTTTACAAATTTACTTGTGTCTTCAGTTTATTAAATTCTCAAGTGGTAATAAATTTTGACTTCTGCTTATTTTGCAATATTACTATCATGTCTGAAATATTTGTAGGGATTTAAAATGGTATCTTATAAAAGTTATATTAATGGACACAATGACATTGGTACAGAAGTCGAAGGATATTAAAAAGTAACCAACCTAAGAATCCAAAACAAAACCACAAATCATATCATTTGACATATGACTAAAGTTATATTACAGATCAGTGACACTACAAATCAAAGAAGAACGGCCAGTGAGTTACCCATATGGGGAGAAAAGAAATTGGAATCCCTACCTGCCTCACCACACATATAAAAATTGATTTCAGGTGGATTAAACACATAAATGGTAAGTCAAAGCTACACCACTTTCAGAACAAATATAGAAGAACAAGTCTAAGACTTAAAGGCAAAGAAGAATTTCTTAATAAAGGACAAAAAGTGTGAACTCTAACAAAAGAGTGATAAACTTTACCAAGTTAAAATTAAGGACTTGATGTTTATAAAAGTGAGAACATGCACATAAGTGAGCATGTACACACATATGCCTGGTTACTGACTGGGAGAAGCTTTTAGAAATGCAGATAACTGTTGAAGTTTAGAATCTAGAATATATAAAGAATGTAAATCAGTAAGTGAAAAATAAGAGATTCAATGATAAAAATAATGATTTTAGAACAGGAATAATTCAGTTAGAATTCATCATAATGGTTACCTCTGGATGAGAAGGGGAATGGTATAAATTATAGGGTAGATGAACACCATATGATTTCACTCCTATTGGGAATGTAGAGAAACTAAACAAATAAACCAAAACAAACTCCAGTAGACTTTTAATCCAGAAGACCAAATTAGTGGTTACCAGAAAGGAAGGAGGAAAAGGATGGACAAATTGGGTAAAATCATCTATGCTATGATCAAGGATCGAATTGAACTTTTAGTGGTGAGTTGTGTGCTAATCAAAAACAGTCTCGTGCTAGGTGTGGATTATTCTTTTCCCTCACACTGTGTGTCTCCTCACAGTCTTCACTATGGAAACTGTATTTCAGCATTTATCTTATTGAAAAGAGCAAAGCACAGCATTTTGTTTTCTCCCTTATTTTTGTTTCTATCCCAATCAATAGTAGTTTCAATTCAAGTTCTAGAAAAATTTAGGATGAGCTTTCTTCAAAGACATAGGAAAATGTCAAGCTGTTCATGACGCCATCTCAAAAAATCTTTTCAGTATTAAGCGAGTAAGAGCAGTTCAGATGATTGTTAAATTGAACTATTCTTGTGCTGCCTGTGGTTTACTACAAAGTAAGGATTTGGAGTAAGACCCGTGTTCAAGACCCTGTTCTACCATGAAGCCAGTTTTATGATTGTGGCTGTTTCCTTCCCTTGCTGAGCCTCCCGCTGACCTGTAAAACAGGTCTAAAGTGAATCCCTGCCTCACAAGTGTGTTGTGGGTAGTGTGTGTGAAGGAGGCACCTGATCTCTGAGGTGAAGTGGCCGGTGAGGTAAGCCTGTGTGATGAGATGAGGAGTCCCCTGTTGCTGCCCCTAGCAAACCTAACCAAAATGGGAGCTTTATTCCCTGGAGCTGGGACTCTTTAGGATACATAGCGATTCCCTAAATGGAGTTGATAGCGGCAGACTTGGTTAACTTTTTGAATGAGTCATTCCTGTGGTAGCAAAGCCTCCATTGGAGAACTTCTCCCAGTTCAGGGGACCTTTGTCTCTCAGCTGTTACTACAGGAACTAGTTGCTTCCTAGTTCCTTCACTTTAGATTCAGTCAGAGTGAGGGAACTGAGGAAGAGAGGGCCTTTCAGCTTCCAGGTCTCGACAGCCCTTCAGCAAGTCACAGCCTAGGACAGCCAGCTGAGGGTTCATGTGTCAGCCATGTGACTGTTATGTTTCTGAATCAACAGTTTGATTAAGAAGGATCTTGAACATTTTTCACTGTTTCCTCACAGTGCTTCTGGGGGAAGTCAAGATGGGGTTCACACGGGCCCAAACCTTGGAGAGGAAAAATAAACCTGTCCAACTTCCAAACTCTCACACCTGAACTAGACTCAAGCAGGAACGAAGTGGTATGTGTCTTGCTTGAGCTAACTTTAAAATCAGCGAGACAGAAAGCGACAGCGGTGAATCTGTGAAACCACTTGTAAAAGAATTTGCAGATGGAAACTTCCCACTTAGGACTTTGATTCTCTATAACCATATAAAATGAAATCACTGAATAGCATTAGACTCGGGACTAAAATAAGATATAGACAATAATAGTTAGGGGTTTATGTTAAATCGTAATGCTAGCTGAACTATTTTTGTTTTTTTCTGCATTACTTACCAGTTGATTTTTAAAAGGAGGACTTGAAACACAGAATGCCTATCTCAGTAAATCTTGGTTTTAAAAATCCATTAACAGTGAGGATGTAGAAACCAAGCGGTGGCATAATACCAAGTAGAAAGATTCAGGTATCAAATTTTCAAGCCATCTGTACACTGCATACACTGATGAGTGAATTATACATTCTAGAAGAAAGGAAATCATATAAGCTCCTATTCTTTGTAGCACTATCTGTAAAACCTTGAACACTCAATAGACAGGCAAAAAGTCTCAAAATTCTTCCAACAGTTTTGGAGGGAAAATAGAATTTGCACCTCTGAAAAAGCTAATAAATATGATATTAAAGACTTTAAAAATAGTGATTCTTTTTATTATTAACTTTTTCCTGAGTCAACCCATTTAATATACTAATGTAGTAACCTTCAAATCCCATATGTATGAAATTTTTTCAATGTCTTTAATAGAAACAAAATGTTCTTATGTTTCATTTCAATTATTCTGCCAATTGTATCAATGTAATGAGTTTTTAAAAAATAGTAATAGAAATGTAAGGTATATAATCCACCTGCTACCACAGAAGAGTTGCAGTTAGAGTAGTTTAACTTCAGAAGATTAGAAGATTATATCAGATTAAGTGAGAGAAATGTGCCTTGTTCATGGATTTACAAATTCCTGAATCAACCACATAGTAACTATAGCATTGACAATACCAACAGTGTTGCTCAGATTGTGGTCACACTTAGTTTCATTATTCCTTTCCTGTAGCAGTAACCTTTCCATGTGTGCCACTGAGCAGACTCTGCTATAGATACAAGTTAATCAGTTGCAATGTCGCATTATTAATGTCACCTCAAGAGATACTCAAGCGAAGAAGGAGCTTGAGTGTTTTACTGTAGGGGCTGCTGTGACTTTTGGGGCTCCGGGAAGACAGGCTGCCATAGCTAGTGACCTCATAATTTCCAGAAGCAGGTGGAGGTGGCAATTATAGCTCCGGCCACTCCAGTGAACTTTCTGTAGTAGGTGATGAATTGCAAATGGCTAGACCCTGTGCACAACAATAAACTCAAATAAATCTTCAATGTGTAATAATGACAAGACCAGAAGACTGGCAGCTATAACAAGGCTTCTGTTGTCGCCCACTTTACTGTGGCCTTGATATTCATCATTATCAGCTGGAGCTAGCTCAAGAGCTGGACAAGAAGGTCCGAAGAAGGATGAGTTGTTTGTGCTGAAGCGTCCAGTTGGTCCCATCTGGACGAGAGTAAATGGGATTTTTTTTTTTTTTTTGCCTGTTCACTAGGCCAGAGCTGTCCATCATTTTAGGCAGGTATCTGATCACTTCATGCTGTGGGACAATATGGCTTTACGCTGCTTGGTTCTCTCTCTTGGTGGTACGTTACAGCATTTATACCCTGTTTGAAAGCCTTTGGTTACTTTCAGTTACATAAAAACGTGCAGTTTTACAAAAGAGAGCTAATGATATTTTTCCATTGTTGACAAATGACTTTCCAAATGAGGACATAGTTTTAATGCAGCCTGAATGACAGCTGAAAGCTGTGTTCTGAACCATCTGAGGTAGTTATGTAGCATAAGCTTTATATTTTCTTCCCCATAAGGTTACTTACACTTTAAGTTTTCAAAATAGTAATGTAGTAAAAAAAAAATTGGCTGGAAATTTAAAATTACTTTTTAAGTATTATTTAATATTCCTTAGACACTTTATTATTGCTGATATCGCTATCTAATGCATATGTTTAATAATGTGCCTGTGGCATTTCTGCCAAAATTGACAAGTGAACAGTTTGATTTAAAATACAGCCGTATGCACTGTTTCCTTCAGCATTCCAGCTCTGCGATAAGATTAATCAATATAATATTATTCTTGGATTGATTGTTCCCTCAGAGACCTATCACATTTTTAAAAATAGAGTCTGGTAAAAATTCATTTATGAAAACCATATAATTATGTGTTTTGCCTGTTCTCTTTATTGTGGGCGATGTTCTAAAAATGGAAGTTTGCAAATGTTGTTATTGATAGGTGACTGATTTACCTTTTTATTAAACATGGCCCTCTTGAATAAAAATGATAAGCAACCTCTTACTGCATTTTTATTATCTTTCTTCCTATTTCCCAATTTTTAAAGGAAAAGATCAAAGAGATATTTCTTAATTTTTTAGACATGGTGTTGATCTTTAAGAAAAATGAACTCATTAATAATAGATAGTGGAACCCTTTGAGCACTTTTGCTTTTGATTTATGATATTCTATTATTGTCACTTAAATATATTAAGTATAGTAGATGAACTAATAATTGTATAATTCAAATTCACATTAACTCCTGAAATGATTTAAAAAGTAAGACTTTGGAGGTTTCCATTTCCCAGAAATCCAGGTTCATTCCCAGGGTTTAGGCCTGCTGACATACCATCATTCATTTTGTCTTTCCTTCATAATAAATCTTTAAGCCTTAAGGCACCAGACTCATGCAGATTTCTTTGCATTTTAGTGTCTTGATAGAATAACAACTTCCAATTTCAAAGCCAAAGTATATTGTATTTCATCTCTGTAGACCTAGCTTCACCCAGTAGTGGCCACATGAAAATATATGTCAAGAACACTGTTTTCTCATATTGGAATTTAGGCAATTTGTTTTCAGACTGTGAGCAGTTTCAACCTATTTTTGGAACCCCTTTGTGGCCTGACCATTCGTGCTCACATAATTTATGGTGGCACTGTAACATATGGACTTTTCATCACTGTCCAGCTGAAAATCTCTGGACTCGTAGACTCTTCTCCCTTGGCCCTCCTGTGGCTCCTTTTCACTACTCTGAACAGGTAATCCAGGCTAGTTTGTATTCGGGCACATGCACCTTCAATTAGACAAATTCCTCTTAAATGATAGGAAGAGCTTTGACTGGTTTATGTATGGAAATGGATTGCAATAGGATTCTGTTTAAGAATTCTGTAACAATGTGTTTAACTGCTTGCTCTCTATTAAATGTGCGGCTTATGTTTGGGTTGTTTAAATGACTGAAAAAGGAGTCAATGAGGTTTATTTATTTACATTAGGCATTAGGTTTGCCTATTGGTACATCAGTCAGTATACTTTCTAGGTCTTGCACATCTAGACTTATTATTTGTAGTTCTTTGTTAGCATATTATTTGAGTTATTTTAAGTTCTTAATAAAGCTCTTGATAGTTAATCCTGAGAAATATTACCCGTGGCATCCAAGACTTTTATAACTGAAAACCAAATTAATTGAAAAATGTGTGATAATAATTCATTGCAGTTATTTCATGACCCACAAGCACACCCTGTTTTTACTTATTAGCTATCTGATTTTATAAAAATGACATAGCTCTTCTAAATGCTAGTTTTCTCCTTACAAAGTGAGTTCATACTACTGCTTTTTTCATTGTACTTTATCAAGTGAGTGGATATAAACTGTTGAACAAGATTTCTGGCACATTTTCAAAAATTATCAACATTATTCTAATTACAACATAGAATTTCCTTAATATTTATATTTATGTTTATGGTTCACATTGCCAAACTAGTTGGCAAAAGTGACTTTGGGGACATTCTTGTCAAGTTGAAAACAGAGGAATAGCAATCTGGTTCTTGGAATGCATTAACACAGAGCAGTGGTACTCAAATGTCCTGTGCATCAGAATCACTCAAGTACTTGCTAAGCTACAGATGCTGAGCTGCACTCTCAGAGTTTTTCATTCAGTGGGTTTGGGCTAGGGTCTGCCAACTGGCATAGCATGTGCCCACGTGATGCTGATGCTTCCAGAAACACTGCTCTAGAAAAGTCCTTCCCTTAATTGAGAGAGTACAATGAACTAATTGATGAGAACGTGATTTAGCGTTTGGTTCACTTGGCACCCAGTTGAATGCCCATGCAGGCCTAGAAAGAGCAAAGACTGCTTACTAAGAGATGTCTTTCTCTGTTTTGGCCTAAACAAATTTACACTTCAGACGGATCTGGGGTTCTCTCTGTTTTATTCATCATTAATGAGAACTGCTTGTTTGATTTTCTAAACAAGCTGGAGGTTCTAGAATAATTTTGATTAAAATATGCTTTCAACTTATGAATATTTTTACAGGTTTTTAATATAGTGTATCAGTGTGTGAGAATTTTTCTGCCCACATAAGCAAAAATTCTCCGGAAAATCTCTGATTGTATGCTATGTAGTTACACTGACTAATCATGTAAATTGCATATCTTAATTATCACATGTCTAACTTGCTCCCCTACATGTATTTAAGTAATTAATTAATATAATATATAATTACAAAAATATAGTTTGATATCACAGATCTTTTATTGCTCTGATAGAAACGTTTGTTCATTAAGATTATATATGTGGCAGTCATTTTTGACTGGCCAATAGAAGTAAAAGATGTTTTTAGAGTCACATTTTTTAAATTATTGTATTTCCAATATAAAACAAACTACTTTAAAAAATGAAAATAATTTTTTGTGAGTTTACATTTTGAAGCAAGTTATTGAAATTCTGTTTTTAATTTTTCAATAGATGTTAAGGCATTTTCAAACCAGAAAGTAATGAATCTTTGACTTGTAAGTTGTTGGTGACTACTCTTAACTGAAAAAAAATTGCAAGGAATGATGCTAACATATTTAATTGTATTTAATGCTCTCTTAATTTGTTTCACATTTTTACCTATTTATAGTTGGTCTCCCTTCATGGAATGACAGCTTTGAGAGCAATGACTCTACTTTGTTCACCACTGTGTCCTTGGGATCAAATTAGTCCCCAGCACCGAGCATTTGTCCATAATTAATTGATGAATAATAGGAATGATGCAATAATAATAATGGTTGCCTTAGATTTTATTGATCACCAAGGAAGCAGACTTGGTGGATTTAGAAACCCAGCCCAAGTCAGAGCTAACAAGTGGCTGGTCTGGTCCTTGTCTTGCTGCTGCAGGAGCTAGGTTCCTGCCACTAAAACACGCTGCCAAAAAGCCTCATTCTGGAGCACAAAATGGGGACATGCAGTTTTCAGGAGAGAAGAATGAAACACGCATGACATTGGCATTTAGGAAGATAGGAAATTGAAACCGAGAAATAGTTGGTTATTCGTTGTAGCACTCTCCCATTAAAGAACTAATCAGAAGGAAATGAGATTTGATTTTGTTTGCACATAATTGAAAGCAATTGGCATCCAACTGAAGTATAATTTTTGTACTCAACTAACCTGTGAACCTAAATCTAGTCAAAGTTTTCAGTCATTAAACATCCTTTCTTCTAATTCCCATGAATTTGCATAGGATGAGTTTTCAGATCCACTTGCTGATTAAGAAGTTGAGTTTTTGTTTTTGTTTTTATATAATCCTTACTGAAATGATTTATCTAAATTGACTGTCTTTGTTTTTTCTCACACATAACACTATCTGAGTAGATTTCTCTTACCTGGAGGTATGAGTGATCAGTAAATGTTTATTGATTGAACAATGAATAAACAATGAATAAATGAATGACGGGAGTCCGTAAGCATTTCATGATTCCTCTTCAAATGGTCTTACATGAGCTGTAATTCAGGAAAAACGGAACCATTCATTTGTATCATTAAATCAAAGCTAGAAAAGGAAGATATCAAATCAAATAAACTTTCCTCCTGGGATACTGATCTTTCTATACACGGTAGCAGGAATATCTTAAATGCTTCTGGACCATTTTCATCCCAAAGCAACATTTACCATATTCATTTCCCAAATGTCATATGTGACTGACAGTCCTGAAATACACATTCTAATCTTTGAGGCAAGATACATGAAGGAAAGTGTATATACTCTGAAGGGAAATATAAATTTCTAATTAAATTGAAAAAAATCTTGGAGTATTTATCTATGTTATCAGTTATCATTTGTCCATTCATTGAGATGAATTAAAATAGAGCTCATGTGATACCTCACCAATAATAGGTGCTCAGTAAATGGTTCTTAATTGAACTGACTGTGCCTTAGGTCAGAGCTGTAGTAATAGACCTGGAAAGACTAAGCCAAGATTTAGGTCTTTTGAAAAGAAAGTGTTTAGATACTATTGAACAAAGCTTATATGAAAGGAGGAGAGGAAAGAACGATTTCATACAGACAAATGCTTATTTGCACGTGGTTATTAGAGCTTCTCTGGTAGCAACACTTTAGGTGATTTTGTTTGTTTTTAAAGAGAATGTGCATCTTCATCAAACTGCTGTTTTTTTAGTCTAAGCAAAAAAAAAAAAAAAAAAAAAAAAATCCATAAAAAATTGTATCCAGTGAGTTCTTGAATCCATTCTACAAACCTGCACATATTCAACATGTTCTTTTTACAATTACTACTATTTTTGATTTTGCTTAGTTACAGAGAACCAGGTGCCTCTTAGTGTTAGCAGGCCTGGTAATCATTCACTATTCTTTGTAATGTAAAAACTCATGGTGAGAGAGACTTCATTTCACAAGGAAAAAGCCTAAGAGATGGCTTGGATTCAGACCCTCCATGCACCTACTCATTACCTAACTCTTCAACCAGAGAAACATTGTCAGTGAGACCTCGTTGTCTGTATAAGATAGCAAACATCAGCTAACATTCATCCATTTACTCAACACACAGTTATTGTGATTCAGCTCTACGTAAAAAATAATTTTATATTTGCCTGGACTTCAGTTTATAACTTTTATATATTTGACCAACCTTTTATGTTAGGCCCACTCAAAATCCCAACTTGGCCTCATGAATCTCTAGCTTTTTCTCTCAACAAATTGAGCTTGGTGCGATGAGCAGCACAGTACAAAGTAATACATAGTCTGCTGCCCGGAAGCCTGTAATCCAGAGTGAGGTCCCTAGACAACTAGCTTTTGCTTCAAATTACTGTTCGGTTAATTGTTTAGTTATTCAGTGAAGGACCAATCATTTCTGACTGGGAAAATCTGATTTTCTTAGGAAACTCCTTTGTTTGCCCTTCAGCAGGAAATACTTAAGCAGGATGCATCTTTTGTCCCCAGACTCTATGTGCTGCCTTTTCCCTCTCTGACCACGACTACAGCCTCAGAGGCCAAGCCCTCCCCGTCACTGCTCACCAGCCTGTGCTCTCCCAAGACCTCAGGCACACCCTGTCCAGCGGTGGACCCCGTTCTGAACATGAGTTGTGCTTCTGTGATGTCTCCTCCCACCCCCGTCCTGGCAATAGGGTCACTCAGCCAGATGGAATGTTTTAGTCACCTATGAAGATGAAAGACAGACAGCACATGTCAAGAAATCTTTCAGGAAGCTAGGCTTCGAAGGGGAGGAACAAGAAGGAAAGTCACATTGTCCAGAGTTGTGATTGTTTTTAGTAAAGCAAGAGCTGGGGTATGTTGAAATGCTGATGGATGGCTCCACCAGAGGGAGAGAGACAGAAACTCCAAAGGCAAGGACTTATGGACTGACCAAAGTGTCTACTTCTGTGAAGTCAGGAGCTCAAGTGCAGACAGAGGTCAGCCTGTGGCAGGAGGAAGGCATTTCTTACCTTTGACTAAAAGGAACAGAAGATGTTAGTAGGCTAGAGTTTGCCAATGTCAAACACAAGACAGGGAGTGAGAAAACAAATTTCTGTTTGATTTGTAAAATAGATTCCAAATTTTTTTGCTGAAATGAAGGATGAGGGACAGAGAAGTGGTCGTGACAGTTTTGAAGAGACCTGGGTATGTCTAAAATGCCTTTTGTGAAGAGCTGAAGGGACCTAGTTGGATGCGGTGGGAGCTGCTCATTTGCACATATGTTTATAGAGTTCCACTCTCCTGAGTTGTGTACCTCTTCTCCACAAGTAGTTAACAGCCATACATGGCCTGCAGATGGTATGCAGGTATATAAAGTCTTGGTCATATTAGAGCAAAGACTGGTTAGAATAAGAAATTAGCTTAACTTCAGATACAATTGGATTTTCATTCTATAAGTCATAACTGGGACCATGAGTACCTGACCTTGGAAGCAATCCGGATGCTTCTTAGCCTCTCTGTGCTTTCCAGACAAGAGAGTTTTGATAGCATTTCAGATGTCTAGTATAAGAATACGTGAAGTTTTAGGGTTGTTTGAACTTTTTAAAGATATTAACTGAAGTAAAGCTATACAGACACAATACAAAAATTAGGTACATTAACAGCCTAAATATTAAGTTCCAGACCATTTACTTTATAGAACCCAGAAGAGTCTTAGCCACTTGAAGCCAAGAGAATCATCCTTAATCCAGTCTCTGTTAAAACTGTGGTTCTTTTTGATATTTTCGTCCGGTTTTTGTCCCATGCAACTTGGCCAGACATACATTTCCTCATATCAGTTAATTAATACATTGTTATAGAATGTTTAGATTTCTGCTTTCCTGACTCAACTTCAGGTTTTGCCTTTCGCAACTGATAATATCTCAAGAATTGTAGAAAATATTTGATAACATCTTTCTTATCCCCACATTCTCCCTCTATGTTAAGATAATCTCCAACACAAGTAGGAAAACTAAGGCAAAGAGGATTAGAAACCTTCACATAATCATGCTTTTCAGTGGCGTAACCCTCTAAGATATAAATTTAAAATCAACTCCAGAACTGACACCTCGCTCCCTACTCAGTTTTGATAGGTTGTATTCTCTGATCAGCAATGTCTTAGTCCTTAAGGTATCTGTCTCCTTCATAATTCTATGCACACATGAAGTAAGGTGATGTGAACAATGGGTATAAAGCAAGCAGAACAGTAACTGGCTTGTTTGCAGGTGCTCTCAGCCATTTCATTCCCTTTCCTGTCCCCAAAAGCCACCTGCACCTGCTCTTCAAGCTCAGGAATGGCATTCCACTATTAGTGATGCAGATAACAACTTCCAATGAATGTCACTACACTCTTCTGCCTATGATGACAGTGAGAATGGAAAGGAAGAATCTGCAGGTTAAGAAAAAGAGGGAAAACCTGCAGAAGCAAGGAACACATTGGCAAATCTGGGGGAAGAGACTAAACTACAGACCCCACCAGCAGTTTCCAGTTTAGGAAGTGGATATTAATTCTTCAGACCTTTTAATCACAAGAAACAGAAATCAAATTCATTCTGCCTAATGCAATTTAAGAAAATTGAAATGTCTCAGAGAACTACTACGATGTTGGATCCACAGGCCTTAATTGGGCCTTGGCATGGAATCTTGTTCCTTTCCTCTTTTGGCTCTGTTTTTCCTGAGTTTGGCTCCATTTGAGGGCAGACTTCTTCATATATGGAGACCAAATAGTTGTGAGCACTTAAATTTATATCTGATCTCCATAATTCTTCCCTCCTCTCCTCACCCCAACCCCAAAAGAGGAATTCTCTCTAGTAGTTCTAAAATTTTGCTAGAATTGATTCTTAATGATTGTGACTTGGTTGCATCCACATCCCTGAGCTGACTCCTATGGACAAGAGATATGTCATAAATGACCAGGAGCAGGCCAGGTACCTGGGACAGCTTCATAGCACCTATACTCTTATGGTATAATGGGAAAGGGTATTTTCACATGGGAAAAATCAGGACACTTATCAGAAGAATTAGCAGATGGTTTCACCCAGCCTGTAGAGGTTCACCACATTTAGCCTAAAACCAGTAGGTAATTCTTAAGAAACCAGACTTATAGTATATAATCTATGCCCTTTTCATCTCAGGGTATATGACCGACCTTAGAAATTTTTACCAGAAATTTCTTGTAGTGTTTTTCAGCAGGATTGACTTAGTTGGACAAGAGGACATGGTAATAAGAAAATCAGGAGATTTGGTCTTCATATGGGAAGTTCTGCTTCACTACCCAGAAGGAATATCTAAAATATAACTTCTGAAAGAGCTTTTAATATTTCATTCAAAATGAACTCAGATGTTCTCGGTTACCGCTGTGTCATTTATCTAAAAGGTTTGGGCTGTGAATTTGCAGATCAGTTAATTGTGTTATGTAACCAGTTATGCAGACCATTGTCCCTGCACACAGTAGTGGTAGATAAGTATCTACACGGATTAAGAAAGCACTGGATTTTCCCTATATGCGTGCATTGAACTATTGCCAATTTTTAGGGTATTTATGACATCGAACAGGGTGTGGGAGCTTGCATTTTTATAATACTGTTTGCTTGTTTTCCTAATATAGGTAACATTTTAGGAACTTATTGAAAAAACGAAATGATCCTTTTCTTCAGATCAAGGACTTTTTTGTATTAAAGTCAGGCTTTGAGAGACTCGACTTGTCAGACCCCTAGTGACTCACAAGACTGTACTTTTTGACTGCTTTGACAGGACATCTGTACACCATAAATTTTAAACTGCAGGGGAAAAAACAGAGCATTTCTTATTTGTCTTAGGAAGTACTGAAGTCCAATAATTTCATATTACTGAATTTGTCTTCGTTCAGTGAAATCCGAGATTTATAATGCCGGAGAGGCTTATTGGGAATTAAAGTCACTATTTAGAAGAAATTGACAGAATTTCCAATAAGAGTCTTGTTTTTCTTTTAACTTTAGATCAAACTTTAGCATGACAGAAGGTATATCAGTATAGTTGGGTCACAAAAGAAGCTAATGAATCTGAGTCTAATTGGCTTGTCAAGGAAAGAACTTATTTCTGAAGCTATAGGTTAATATATTTATCTAAAATGTCTGCCTTTGTGGCTAATCTTGTGCAGGGTTTGGGTCCACATGGAGTCATAGTGATCATGCCCCAAGTAAGCAGGATACTCTTGTCTGTTAACTGGCATTCTCATTGAGTCTCCAGAAAACTGAATTTCAATAAATCTTTGTGCGAGGTCCCTCTTTGTTAGAACCAAAAGCAAGGGTGATAGATTTGGGGGTGGTTGCCCTGGAATGGATCTGAGGAGAGGTATGGAAGTACAGATATGAAATGACACTTAGCTTTACTATTTAGGATAGAGTAATCATCTCTCTCTCTCTCTCTCTCTCTCTCTCCATATATATGTACATATATATACATATATATTCTATACTTTGGAAAAGTTAAGAAGCTATTTATTATTCATCACTATTATAAATATTCACGTTATTCTACCATAGTTAATGTAGTATTGAAAAAGTTAGACCACTGCTGCTTTGGGATAGGTTGTTAGCAGAGGACACTGAGTTGTGAAGGAAGAGGGCAGCCTGAATTGCGACCCCCCAATGGTACGCAGCTGATGGAGCGGCACCTGGTGCAGATCTGTCTGCTTACTGTCAGTCAGTCTGTCTGTTTTTCTTCTGCTTTTCTTTCCTCCTTTTCTCCTTCCCTTCCCTCCCTCTTCTCTTCCTCTCTCCCTCCTCTTTTCCTAAAATTTCAACTTAAAAATCATCGGAACCCCTCTGTGACCGCACCACAGTCAATGGTGCTTCCCTTACCAGCCATAAAGTTGAAGTTCACTATTGAATTTTTAAATAGTTCCACCTCCGCAAACTTTTTAATGTTGAAAAATATCTCAAAAAGAAATTAGTCCTCATTTAGACATTGAAAACAATGTAGGTAGAATCTAATATGGTAATTTTCACCCTAAGCAGTTTTTATGTTCCACATATTAAATCAATAATACAGTCAGCATAGATGTGTATTCATTAATTTTTTATATAAATAAATTGTAGAAACAATCAAGAAATCACGTCTTTCAGCGTTATCTATTGCCATTGTTTCCTATGCATTGAAACCCTCACCATAGCCATTACTATAAAACGCTCCCTAAGTACATAAAGGCTCTGATCGTTAAGATTTTTATTGCCAGCCACACATACAGGGCTGCAAATTGCCTTGTTTCAGATTTATTATGTATTACTCCAGAAATTCTATAAAGATCAAAAGAACTGATTACAATGTTGACCTTTGCATTAACTCATCTGAATTTAAATTCAAGTGTTTGATTTGGGAAAATAAGTCCATTTATCATAGGTCTGCTACTGAGGGGATTGCACAGCCCTGATTGGGAGTGCTGAGACCAAATTTATTTATTGAGCGTGGGCTTGAAAATTGTTTGTAGGACAAGAGGAACAAAAGTTTGACCTGCCATTGTGTAGTACCACGGGAGCAAGGTGGGCATTGCCCTTTTCAAATTTCAACTTGTCGTTCTGTTTCAATCTTGGTGACAGAATCTCCAGATGTTACACTGAGCAAATATATACTGTTCTGAAAATATGCACATTCTTTGATTTACAATCAGTGATCTTTCTTTTACTAAGAAAATAGCCACTTCTTCCAAATAGAGGTTACATTTTAGAGGACTGTTGACTGAAATCAGACTGGATATTTTATACTTGATCTCACACTTATCCATTTTTTTCCTGAATTTCTAAGAAAAAACTGTAGTCATGTCTTCCTATGTAGAATTATGGATTTAATTAACTGACCTATTGAACTATTCAATTTTCATGCCATAAAAATTCTAAATTTAAACCCACCCCACTCTCAAATTGCATATCTCATCTATGTTGGTAAACCTTCTTATTTACCTTTACATGGACAGGGTATTCTAGAAAGTGATAAAGAAATGGGTGATGGCAATCAGCACAAGTCATGGGTGTGCATCTACCCCTAAATACCACAGCTCTTTAACGGTATCACATTCATAAAAAAATGTGAAAAAATTAGGGCCTAACCCTGTTGAGTACAGTGATGATTTTTATTGACCTAACTTGACCCATCGCAACCTGAAAATCCTACTGGCAAAAAGGCGTACGTTATGGGTTAGGAATTATGCCCATCTTAACACTAAGGGTCATCTCATCTGCTCTTCATGCTTATTAACCCTTCAACTTAAGTCACAATCAAAATGGAAAGGCCAGGGTATTACCCATTTGCTCAGTTTCCATGGGCAGATTGGAAACAATTACAGTGGACCCTTGACATTTGTAAGAGATTTGTCCTGAGTCCTTACATGTACTGCAAATGGGAAAAGGTAACATAGCATAATATTTTTCCCCATAAAATCCAGTAAAATAAAACTAGAAATATCCAAGTGACTGTCCAGGCCATTAATGATTCTATAAATACAAGACCAACATTTTATAAAGCTGTTAAAGGAAATTCTGCCAGCAAATAAACTCCAATCCATGTATTGTTTTAGTAACATTGGGCCCAAATTCACAGAACCTGCAAATCACAAACAATATTGGTATAGTGACATTTGGAAATATCATCAAGCTATATGAATGTTCAACTTTCTAGTCATGAACTTGCTCCATGCATGTGCTTCACATTACAACTATCAAAATCATGAATGACAATCAGATATCTTTTGGGTCTTTTGAATGAATAATTTCTCTAGCAAAAAAATCTGTCGTTCAAAACTTTGGTTTCTTTTTTAAGGGATAAAGACTTTTTAGTTATTTACACCTGTATGAACCCCTCTAGAGAAAAATCAGTCTATTTTATGAAGAAGTAAGGGCTATCATCAGAGTTTTATACTGACTTTATCTGTACATTCTGAAAATAAAGGGTCCAGGAAGGGGGAGGTAAATTCTGTATAATTAGAGCTCAATATTATGTCAAATAGAGAAATCTATAAGCTGCTATTATAGAGAAATCTATAATAGTTATTATAATCCGACATGTTTAAGTTTTAACTTTTTTTAATTTTTGGAATTAAAATAATTACAAAAGAGGTCAGTTGTATAAGGAAGGATGGAATAGACCATTTAGTGGGAACTTAATTCAATTATATATATGATGATAATGATGATGCACTCCTGAAATTATATGATGTTATAATTCTATGTTACTGTACTATAAAAGTAAATAAAATTCTTGAAGAGTGAAATTCCTGTATTATTGATGATTGGAAGCTCTCAGAATCATCCAAATGATTGAATTAGGGGAAAGTAGTATGCACCAGATTAATCGAAGCATTTCCTTTCTTTTTTTCTTCTTTAACCTAAATAAATATTGAAGTCCTAAATTATTTGTTTTGATGAATCTGTTTTTATATAATCCTTAATACATACACTTAAAATTATTTTATTTATCATTTATCATAATGATGATTTTTTTACTTCTGTTTTGATATCTTAAGTGGTATGGAGACATCATAGTAATGAAGAGGGTAGGCAGAGAGAAATAAACAGAGTTATATGGAGCAGTCCTGTGTTCAATACAGAGTAAACAGTTTTAGATATTCTTGGCCCATCTCAAACCTCCTAAGCTAACTAAGTTCAATTTAACAAATATATGTTGAATACCTACTGTGTACTAGACATTGTGTTAAGTAGCTCTTAGGTATAAAGATTGATTAAAACGGGTTCTCCTGTCAAGGAATTTGCCAAAGAGCAGACTAGACATCTGCTTAATATAGTATGGTAGGGAAAGTTCTTTATTTATGAAATGGATAAAGAACTAAAGAAATTCTGGGAGCAGGAATAAGCTACAAAGGATTTCTGATCTCTGAAAATGATCTATGAACTCAGCATAGAATCACAGAAGTTTTTTGATGTAAGGGATTTTAGAGAAAATATAGAATGTTTTAATGGGTTAGAAAATTGAGGTCCAGTGACATGAAGTGACTTATCAAGTCTTATACACTGGACTTGTTAATTTTTTTTCAAGTAGTCATCGATTAAGGATTTAGTGCATTCGTAGAGGGGACTAGTTAGGCAAAACCTTCCTAATATATAAAGAACAAACTGTATAGTGTTCACCATAGTAGCAATATGATTTCAAAATAAAAAGAGAAAAATCTAGGCTAGTTTGGGGAATGCCCTATAGAAGACATCAGAAAATTGGACCTTATGTTCAACTAAGATTTTCTAGGTGGAGAGTATTGGGGGCATAGTGTGAATGAAAGAAAAATGCAACAAAGTGTAAGAGGGACCATTCATGTCACAAAATGTCCTGCTATGTGCCAGAGTGTGGTACTTCCATTTTTCCTTCGTAATCCCAATAGGAAACCTGTGAGTTCAGCTGTAGGCCCAGCTCATGACTGGGACTGATTGCCATACAGAGGAGTTAACTGGCCTGGTGAGGTTACATAGTAAATATGTGGCAGAGACTGGTTGCTTTTCCTGACCACCGCAAAGGGCTCATTCTTTACTCCGTAACAGTTTGAGTTAGTGATTTCTAAACTTTCTCATGCTATTGGCCAGAAACAAGAGAGAAAGGAAGGAAGGAAGAAATAGATAATAATCGAATGTCATGAAGCCAGGCTAATTGGAGAGGGATTATATATTTGGATGCAATGATTTTGAGGTGATCTAGTATCCAAAAAGTTACTAGAAGTATGGAACTTGAGATGAACAAGCTGTCTTTTGTTATCAGGCAATAAAAAATGAGAGTTGAAAATAGAAGTGTTCTTGCATTTTCCTAGAAAGTCAGTGTATGCCTCAAAGGGTAAAAGGCCTTGGATATCACTCTGGCACATTCAAAGATGTTTCAATTGAAAGAGATAAATAAATATGTCAAAATAATGGTTCGTCTTACTGTTTGGCAGTGCTTTCTTTGTTTTGGTTTTGTTTTACAGTGATGTGTAATTGTTATAAATTCCCAAATTTCTTGTGTATGTTCATTGGATTACCTCCCTCTGTTGTCCAGAAAGGTTTCTAGGCACGCTGACACATGGATTTGAAGTTTTGGTGATGGGATAAGGAGTCATTGAGATGAACCAAACACTCAGAAAGTTCTGTAGGTTTTGCGTTAAGCCTTGCAAAGAAAGAAAGAATTAAACTCTAAAGTCAAAGTAAGTGATTAGGGGAGGAAAGTAGTTAAAGTGTAAAGGAATACACAATTTTAAAACATTTTTGCAACCTGAAATCAACAGAGGCAATGAAATGAATCAGTTACTAGGCTAGACTCATTCTAGCCGGTTTATATCTATATACCCACCTAAAACCTGGCTCAGTGTCCATTCATTCAGCAAATACTGTTGAGACAATATTAGGTATACTAGGTACATATTTTAATTCGTTTTGATCATTTCTCTTTATGGCTTTGCATAAACCTAAAAGGAAAATAACAACTGTGTCCCTAGTAGACTTATCTCAGTGTCAGGAGGCCCCCCACACACAAATTATGTAGAGTGATACTTGACACTGAGACAGCAGTTCACCAGAGGAAGTTAATTTTTCTGTTTGAATTAAGTCAAGTCATTGAAACGAAACTGAAATGTCAAGGCTATAGATTGGGGCTATAAAGTCTAGATGAAGTACTAATAATAGCTATCATTTATTGAGTCCTTACTATGCGCTGAGCATTTTGTATGTATTAACTGAGTTTACATGTATTAACTACTATTAATTAATTACATTGTAATTCTCATAGAGATTTATGAGACAGGTATTACTATTAATGTCCATTGTCCTTTTGCATACAAGGCAATGGAATTAAAGAGAAGTGAAATAACCTGTTTAGAAAGTGGAAAAGCATGGATTTGAACAAGACGATTCAACTGAAAATCCATAGTAGCTTCCAATTATTTATTGCTGACTCAAGCTAAGTGGCTGAGTCAGGCATCTGTAATGACCTGAGCTGAATGTTTATATTCACAGCTCATTTTACAGTAGATACTATCCTCTGGCCAAATGCATGTTCAGGTGACATCTGGTCACCCTCTGAGAACTGGGATAAGCCTTAAGGGTTCAGATTTAAAGAGGACAATTGATTGTTTGCTTAGTCTGGGTTATGGTGGGTACTGCATTACCAGTTGTGAGCTTTCATTTTTGGATATCTTTTTTTTTTTTTTTTTTTTTTCCACAGACTAAATAGTTTAATAAACAGAAGAAGCCATTTAAAGCAGAATTTCATTTTGAATATGAAGTGTGGCCTTGTTTCATAGGTTAAAGTTAATTGGATCATTAAGGCCCCAATCACTAGTAAGTAGATGGGCAATTTTTAGTTATAAACTTAATGCTTCACCCAGTTAATAATAATTTTAAATTGCAGTCTAGGGTTTCTAATTTGAGAATTGAATGTTTGCTAGGATGTTTTTATGACTGCTCCTACATCTGCAAAATGTGAGTGGTACAGAGTTTGTTGCTTTTATGTGGTGGAGGGAACATGTCACTCTATGATCTGTAAGAATCTTTGATGGGGCTGATTTTGTATTTGTGAAATACTTTCACATGCACATAAAAGAGTACATTGTGTTTTCTCACAAATTATGTTTATTAACCCTTGTGATTTATAAGAGGTAGCAATCCAGCCATCTATCTATCTACCTATCTATTCAGTAAGCAAGAGTGTATTGAAAATGTGTAGCTAGGATTTATTTGTTATGTATGCTATTTCAGATTCATTTAAAATATTTGGCATGGCCTTTGTTGGGATTTCAATATGGATGTCAAAATAAAACATAAATACTAAGTCAAGTACATAGTGTTTTATCTTACTCTGTGATGTACGGGAGAAACATAGTTGTGTTAAGACTATGGTTTCTGGGCTGTAGATGCTTATAAGTCTGTGAGAGAGTTAAATTTGTAAATAGTTATAAAATGCAGTGTGATAAGTTATATAAATGCAGTGCTTAGGATGAATAGAGGTTGCTAGAAGCCCAAGGGATGGTCATTATGTGATTATGGATGTAAATACATCATAATGCAACCAAGATGAATAACTAAGTAAAATAAGTAAATGCTTCTTCCCCCTTTCTCTTCTTGCCTGTCTGACTGCTTGCCTTCATTCCTGCCTGTACCTTTTCTTAAAAATAAATTTAAGAAAATTCACCTTTCTATTGATTCTCCTTTATGTAGGGTTTTTATTCCCTCCCCCCAAGTACTTGGTCTTTCCAGCTATATATTTTTACTTAAGACAACCAACTTTAAAAGCATTTCTTAGGTCCTCACTGCTAGTGCTTCTCCCACTTTGCATTGCCTTCTTCCATAGGTGGAAAACAGTGGTTCTTAAATGAAGGGAGCCTCAGCATCACCCAGAGCACTTGTCAAAACACATGTGGTGAGGCGCACCCTGGTGGAGCAGCGGTGAGGTCAAACACCTCCCAAGGACACAGGCCACATACACCCTGGGTTCAAGTCCTGGACCCCTCAGAGCAACCAATGTGAGCAACCAAATGAAAATAAAAAAATGTCTTTCTGCCTCCCTGCCTACTCGTCTTCATTCCTGCCTACACCCTTTCTTTAAAACCAAAACAAAACAGAAAACATGGGGTCAGGCTCCACCCCTGGAGGTTCTGATTTAACATTTGGGATAAAGCCTGAGAATCTGCATTTCACACAGACTTACAGGTGAGACGCTGTTGGCCCAGGACCATACTGAACAGCCACGGTAGGCAGCAGTACTTGTCAACATGTGCTCTAGGGAACCCTGGGAATCCCCGACACTCATTCATGGGGTCCACAAGGTCACAACTATTACCATAATAATTTGTCCTCCTCATCTCATTTTCTTATGAGTCACTGATGGTGTTTTTCAGAATCTGAAGAACATGTGTTGTCTATTCTTAGATTTAAAAACTATTTAAAGTTTTAATTTTTAAAATTTAAATTTGTTTTATTAAATTGTATTTTAAATTTTAAATTGTACTTCTAAATGTGTGGGCTGTCATAGCACAACTGAGATTAAGGTGGGATTTGGGTTAATATGATGGGGAGGTTAGCTGTCATTTTATTTTAGTTTTACTTCCCTTTCTCCTCCTTTCTCCCTTTCTTGGTGTTTGTTTTATTTCTCTGTATGTGTGTCTATTTTCCCTAAAATTAAGAAAAAATACTAAAAAAATAATCGAAAAGCTAAAGAAATATAAACATAAAAACAAATGCAGTTTTCATTTCTAATAGAGTAAATCTCCATAGACAGAAACCATATGAACAAAAGCTCTTTGGAGTCAGCGCTGACTTTTAAGTCTTTAGTTGGAGAATTCTGGTATTGAGAAAAGAGTAAGCTTAAGATTAACGTCACCAGGACCCTATGTGTTCTGGCTGCTTCCTGCTCCCTGACTTCCCGCAGCCCATTCTTTCCAGGCCTGCACCATCTTCATTCCACAGGAACACGAGAACACCCCCGTGCTGCTAGAGCTTCCACGAGGGTTTTCCTCTGGCCAGCGTCTGCGGTGGGGTATGAGGCACAGGAGAAGGTACCCTTCCTTTATTGCTTCAGCCACATGTATTCCAATTCATGTTTCTTTCAGCCCCTTAGAATTAGGCAGGAACAGCAAATCAGCTATAAAACCTTCTATTTAGAGACCATTATTATAGATAAGATACCGAACTCTGTTTTATTTAAACTCATGACCTTTACACTAATTGAAAAGCATCGGAAAAGCACCAGACTAAATAGTTACTAATAATGTCTTTGTGGAAATCATTGAATTAAGTTTTGTGATATAGATGGCTGCCATGTAATTTTAACTTAATTTGTAAAGCAACTCTTAAAGTTCAGTGTGTTTTGTAGATTAAATATGCATCTGCATTTTTTAATACACTCCTGAGAAAGAGTCGCTCCGATGAGATTTTTTTTTTCAAACTCACCAAGGTTATTTCGAGTAATCACTGAAACGGTTGGTGATGGCTTATAATGCCCATCTCCCATTTGTCTTTCCTCTGCACGTGCTCCCTCCTTGTTCCCAGCTTCCACCAACCCTGTAAACGCGCCTTTCTCTTTCTAGATCTACTGCAGTGCTTATTGTGTCATCTGATTTTTCAGAATATCTTACATTAGACTTTGAGATAACATATATTACACAAATAATGATGCACCGTATTGACTTTTGTGCTTTGCAGAGTATCCCCTTTAATTTGCAGAATAATTGTATAAAATAGAATGTTTCTTTGTAACCATTTCATCCCCATTTCATAGATGAGGAAATTGAGGCATTCCGTAGAGCTCAAGTGTGGCCCCAGAACATTGACTCCATAGCTCACACTTTCCATCTTTCCACACTCTGCTCTTAAGAGCCACTTTATACTAGAGAAAAAGAGAAAATTGATGCAACATATACATTCTACTTTATTTTGTTAAACCTGGTGAATCCCATTGTCATCACTGTGTTGGAAAGCAAGACTTTACCTTGGGCTCCATATTACTTCATTACCCAGTCTTATAAAACCTACGTCTTTGCCACCATTGATTTTGTTACCTGCCAGTTGAAAAATATGATAGACATTTTATGGAGTTTTGTGTAAACCAGTGAAAAAGTTTAAACTTGTATAGTGTTTACTGCTTCACTTGTGGTCTATGTAGGAAGATGTTCATTCTAAATGAAGGGCAATTCTTCTGTCATGAGTATATACAAAGGATTGATGTCAGTTTGTAAGTGTAATACTATGAAAATGTAACATTTGTGCAATAGAAAAATCAGCTTATTTACTATATTTGATCTTTCATGAGATTCTGCTGGGTATGGCATGGGGGAAGGAGGATCACATGAGTGTGGGGAACAGGAATCAGAAAATGAAACAGCTTTGCCTATTACGAAGCCTAACAACATCAACTAATCAGGATAATCTCTTAAATTTTTAAGACTTGAGCATAGATTATTTTACGGAATGAACCACATTTCTAGATTTCTGTAACCTTACCCAATTTTAATTTCAGCAGACTTCCAGTCTGGTCAGGCTGACTTTGTCATTTCCAATCTATATACCTTTTTGATCCTTAAGTTTAGCATGTATTTTTCCTCCTTCCTTCACCTTAAATCCTATCCATGTCTAGCACTCTGCTTCAGTCTCTTTTCCAAAAACACATTTGCTAAATTGGGTTTTAATCTCTATTCTTTGAACTACTGCTATAGTTCTTACGAACTGAACTCAGTTTAGCAGTTGTTGAATCTTTGCTGGTTTCATGTATTTTAGATTTGTAACATATTAGCTAACAGGCACACATTCTTTAAACTCTTTTACAACACCTGACTGAGTGCTGGGCATCTAAAGCACATGTTCAATACGGATTCCTTTTTTGTGCATTCTTGACCCATGTTGTTCTTGTTATTAGACTAAAGGTGGAATTTAATGGTTATAATTGGCATCATCATCATTATTAATAATAATGATAGTTAGGGATTGAGCTTAATGCCTTTAACAAGACACTTAAATAGAAGTGTGTAGTCCAAGAGAGAGTTTTATCTTGTTTTTCCCTCACATATCACAGGAAGGCATTTGATGGCTTTATGATCCAGATGATGACAGGGCAAAGCCTTGGATTCTTTGATCTTTCACAGTCAAAATATGGATGTGGTTGCCTACATCTCAGGCAACTCAAAATATGAAGAAGGGCACAGGAGCATACCAGCAAGTAAGTCCCATTGAAAGGACTTTCCCTTGAAGCCATGCCCAGCTCACTGCACTGACCACCTGTACTTGCATGACTGACTTGACTATGCAGCAGAGTTATATTAGAGAGGTACTTCCGTCATTTGAAAGCCAATTTTACTAATAATCATGTGCCAAATATGAGAGTCTGACTGTGTGATGTTTTCACTTGATGTACATATTTGCCAAAGGATTTTAAAAGTGATAAGTTATTATTTGAAATCTGTGTTGCCTTTTTTTTTAATTTTACAAGCTTTTAATTTTATTTCCATTTAGTCATTAGTTGTTTACACTGGTTATTTCCCTCCAGGACTCAAACCCAGAGGTATGTGGTTTGCATTCTTCAGAAGCAACTGACTTAACCACTACTCCACTAAGGTGCACTTGTGTTGCCTTTCATTGAAGAATGATAGTATACAGTATATCAAAAGTTTACATTTATACTGTTATCTATTAAGGAATCTTTGGTTTCATTTCAATTAATTTATTCATGTATTTATTCCTTAAAGGATAGTTTGCATGTTTCTACTAGTCTCCAAAGCAATGTAGGGCGAGTAACAGAATAATAACCAAATAACCAGGTATTGACTGCACTTCACAAGATGGAGTGGTAGCCTAAATGTGTGCTTCAAGAGAAGAAGTTTGTGGAACATAATATCTTCAGTGTTTTATTTGCTAATATAAACCATATTAAGGTAATCAGTTTTAAAATGTGGAAACTATCAGCCTTTAACTTATAAATTACTATCAGTGTATCTTTGACATTCCTGGAAGCATTATTTAAACATCAAAGCCCTCTTTATCCGCCCACCTCCACCATGTAAATTAAGATTCCATACAACATTAAGGTCAGCTCTAGATAGGACGATACTGATTCATTTAGAAAAACTGTTTGAAAAACAATAAAAAGTGATATGCAATTTAAAAAAGGTATATGTACAACTGATAATGTGATTCAGTATCAAATAGTGAATGTGGAAATAAAATAATTTGAGTAACTGAAATATTGATTATATGCTTCAAGTATCAAAATAATCTGTAACTACACACTTAAAGTTTTCTTAGTCTGCTTATATTGTTAAGGTAAAATTTTAATGCCCACAGTAGAATTTTTGTCCCCAAAGTTATCCTAATAATTTTAATAGTCTCATACGTGTTTGCTGAATATCATAATTATCTTCACTGTTGAGTTACCCTGACATCTTCTACCACCACACAAGCAAGAAAGAAAGAAAGAGAGAGAGAGAGAGAGAGAGAGAAAGGAGGGAGGGAGGGCGGGAGAAAGGAAGGAGGGGAAAGAAAGAGGACAATGAACCAACCTTTCCCTTTCATATTGTAACTCTCCTTAGAATTAAAAGTGCTGAGTATTCTCTTGTTTGTTTGTTTTTTAATTTCGTCTTTCATATTATACACGCTATTTAAGCTATGCTCCAAGCTCTTCTAACTTGTTTTCTCTGTATGTGACTTTTCCTTTTAACTTCTGCAGAACTGTGGGAAATGGAAAGGGATGCTTCAAAATACTCATTAGAATTTTTATTTGTTGTCTGAAATTCCTTGAAATAGTTGAACGTTACTTTTAAAAGCATTTCTAATGTCCAAAGAGATAAAAGGATTTTTATAAACAAATTCCTTGGCAGAGGCTCCATTATGTGCTATATATTTCAGGCTAATAATAAGGGCTTACCATGGGTCAGTGTGTCATATCCCAGCGGTGTCTGGTGAGATGGAGGGTTATCTTATATGTCAGCTAGCTAACCCTGTGAACAGTTTTGCACAGGCAAGATAATGGGGCTGAATTTTGAAACGGGGGAGGAAATACACTAGAATATTGTTGCAATGGAGAACAATAACTTTTTTAAATCAATCTAGTCACCTTTTGACATCATTAAGCATATTTGATAATCACTTTTAATGGCGCACACATATAATGGATAGATTGGACAGAGTCTGAGATGCATCAAATATATAATTATGTATTTAAATAGATATGTTTTAAATCATAAATCCTGCCATACACAGGAGACTTATTAATAAAAAGATGCTGAGCAAAAATTAAAACATTTTTTCTTCTCTATTATGACTACTGAATTATCATAACCTAATTTTAGTAAGATTCCAAATTCTTAATTGCTATTTTAAGTTTTGAATATCAAATTAGTTATACTCAAGCATAGGATCAATAACATGGAAATCTTTAAAATCACCTGGCTGTGTTGTTTCCAGAATAGTATCTTCATAAACCATTATATAACATATGCTTTCTTTTTTAAAATAGCAATTCTTTAAAAGATTTTTTGTCTGTGTTTCTCTGCAAAGTCATTTTGTCATACCTAAATACACATTTAATTTTGAAAAGAAAAAATTTGGTGTCTCTATGTGTGTAATGAAATTCAAGAAAAAATTTTTTAATGTAGATATGAATTGCCTGTCAGGAGTTGTATAATAGTACCCCTACATACCCTCATGGCATACATGTTGGAATTTTAGAAGATATATAGATTGTGAGTATAATCCAAATACATTGCAATGGAATGAAATTCTAAATTTTATATTACACCAGCTACTCATTTTTAATTACGTTACCATTTACACCCATGAACAATGGATTTTGCACAAACACAGATTGACATGCCCTTCTTTTCTTAAATTCTGTATTATTGCAAGCATCATAAATGAGTGATTTAAGAAGCCTTTGGTCAGCCAGCAGAGGCCACTCACAGCTTGCTACTAAAACTGGACGGCAAAGTGAAACTTCCTTTAATCACTACTAGCCATCATTCCAAGCTGGTGAATTTTTCATTTCTGTCTCAAAAATGAAAATATTGCCATGGAGCAGTATGAAAAAAATGTTGTTGTATTTATTTTTAATTATGTAGTGATTAATCTTTTCTATTAAAGCATTCAGATCATTCATTATTCGTGTATACCAGAAATGAGAATTTATGCACTTAATAATTAGAAGTAGTATTATTCTGAGGCCAGTAATTTTAAATTCTTAATTATTAATGCCAACTTATTTTAAATAGGGAAAGAACTGTTTATAAAGATTTTAAATAATTACATTGCTTAGTTTTAGATTAAAAACATAATAGTGGCTAATGTTATCAGGTATTAATACACAATGTATATACGTGTATACATATTTCTAAACCTCCAGAATTTGCATTTGACAGTTCTTTTAGAGAAATGTATGTGCTGCTATTACTTGAATATGTACTGAGATGACTCCAGATTACTGAAGTCTGTTGTCATCCCCGGGGTCATGTGAGACAGGCAGCTTGCTATACATTCACATCTTCCCTGTGACACATTCATGATTCCTGCTAGGAAGGCTAATCCTCAATTGAAACGAAACCTGTGTTTCTCTGTGCCTTATTTCCTGTGATTTGCTTTTGTTGTTCTGTATAAAATCTTTCTGGTGTGAAGGTGGACTCTCACATTTAGATTGAGAGCTGCTTTTGAAGTAATAAGTAGTCCAAGTTCTTAAATTTTCCAAGTTCTTTCATACATCCTCTTCATGAAGTGTTTACTCCTCTCCAGTGTGGTTTTAAATTTTTTGTCACATAGGCCATAACAAGAGCCTTTGGTTATTGACATTAACAGATCCATGGTTATGTGTTCAGCTGTGCTTGGTCTAATCTGTTTTTAAAAGATAGTTTACCTTGAAGTTACACAGAAGAACCCTGATGTCCTTTAATGGATAATTCTAGATTGAAGATTATCTAGTAGTATATTTTGGATGCATACGAGTATTACCTGCAGCAAATCCCTGAATATAGAAGTGGCTTGTTTTTGTGTATTATCATTGTCTTTATGTCGCCCCCTGTAGAGGAGAAAGTAGAAGTTTGTGGATAGGACAATGTAGGTTTGAATCCAACAACTCTGTGACCTGGGCCACATACCCTCCTTCCCACAGATGGGTTTCTACTAGGATTTGAGAGCAGTAATGTCTGTTCTCTCTAACCATCCTGCTTGTGAAAACACCTTGTAAACAGGCAAGGGCTATAAAGAATAAGAATTGCCGTTAATGACAATAATACTTCTACTAATCGTATTAATTCTTGGTATCTCAGAGGTGGTCATTATCACATTTTCTTTGTGGGTTTAATCATGCTTACATCCTTCCAAGAATTATAAATTGCATATAAAATATAATGCAACATGTGGAACCCTTAACTTTGACAGGGAAAATCATCGGCTGTACCCACTACAATATAATTTAGATAACATGAAAGTTAGGAATAATAGATGACACACAGATCTGAATAGGGGTTTTTCCCTTAAAAAAACCTCAGTAATGTGAGCTCTGTTGATAACAAACTGATTATTTGTGAATATTAGTTTATTTAAATATAGAAACAATGAAGAGAGCCTGTTATATCTTGCTGTAATGTTGTTTTATAAAATTCCCAACTTTGTGGAATTTCCAAGTTCCAGTACATACATTTCATTTTTGACATTTCGAATAATTCATTTGTCCTCTGAAATGGGTCCTCTCCCTTCCAGAATTCTAGGAGGACATGATCTGAAGCTAAAACTCATGGTAGGAAAGGACTTAGAAGAGAATCTTCCTGAGTCCACCATACAAATTCACCTTTTACTTTAAGAGGAATCTAGACAAATGAAGTAACATGTGAATTACCACACAGATTCTTTACTAATATTATTTGCGTTCTTTTTAAAAAACACAAAACCTTGGACTTAGAGGGATTTCTTAACTTTGTATTGAGTAGATTGGTTCATTATAACAATGCACCTATGATAACCCAAATGAATGGGATTCATGCACTATTTAATATATATAGTCCATTGAAACATAATTTTTTTTTTTCTGCAGAGTAGGAAGCGAGTAAATATTTGTTGAGTTTTATCAATTAGAGCAATTTGGGATTTTGAACCAAGAGTGGTTACTGCATAAGAAGAGAATGCTCACAGTGCAAAGTAAGTAAAGATCTGATTAGGGAGGGCTTTGAATGCATTTCTCATTAGTTTTAATTTTGCTTTCAATGGAGAGCTGTGGAAGACTCTGGAAGGAGAAAAGTGACATGTGGAAAGCAGTGATTTAGAAAGTTGAATTTGGCATGTGGGTAAGATGGATTGGAGGAGGGAGAGATAAATTGCATAGAACTCCCTTCTCAGAGGTGATTTTTCCCCGTTATTCATCTTAAATCAGATAACTACTTTGTTTCCCTTTGTCCTTATAAGTGATATCCATTTATACCAGTACAATTGTCACTTTTTCGTATTTTCTCCAAAAGTAATTCTAAAGTAATTTTTACTTTTTTGTATGTCTTTAAAAGTAATGCTATCGTTATTTTCTTGAATGTTTTTTCAGCACCAAATAGATTGTGCCTTATGTGAATTGTGACCATTTTTTAATATCATAGATGAGAACAGATTATACTATGAAATATTTTATTCATTCCCCAAAATACCCTGTAGTAGAACTTTTATTAAACACCAATATAAAACTCAGGTGCCCTCATTTGAAGTACTTTTGGAGAGTCTTTCATTTTTATTTGGTGTACAGTTAAAAGATGAACATTTCATACATTTTTGATAGTTATTAATTAAAATCAGTTGCTACAAAACATTTAGAATATTTTTTAGACTTCTTTTAATGATAATAAATATGTAGATAGTTTCCTGCTACTTCTTTGTCCTCCTCCCCTTCTCATATTTAATGTCCTATTTTTAAGGCTGTTTTCCTTGAGTTGTTTTACTTAATATCTGTCACCTATATTTGATTGACACATTTGTTGAACCTACCAGGGGGCCTTTGTGCAGAGTCTGCTAAACTTAAAAGACTTGTTTCTTTTTTCCAAGAAGTTGAGTCAAATTAATAATGGTCCTTTGAGGAGCAGGAAACTTGTGGGTCTTGACAAATGGGCAAGAAGGCGCAGGCAATGTCTTGCTGTAGCCTGGAGGCCAGTGAGTTTGATTGACCAGTCCTCACAAAATTGAAAGGCCTCATTTTGAATGGCAGCTTGCCATCATAAGTGTTTGTCAGTTTGGGCCCCAAAGCAGAATAGCATTTAGAAAGCAAATAAAATATAATTGAAAATGAGAGCAAAGTTGAAGGGGAATGGCTATAATAAAGAGAAGTACTTATATAGAGACATTAAGCTTCATTAATTTATGGGCGGGATCGTCATCACTGATGATATGAGTAACGTGACCTCCATATTAAACAGCGTCTTTATTCATCCTTTAAGACCATTGCATCTCAGATAAGTTTCCTGGTTCACCATCATTGTGGAAGAATAGGATGAGATGTGGGGGCTTTGAAAAAGAGATCTATACCCATCTATTCTGTTTATCTTTGAAGAAAGGTTACAACATTGTGCTAATACATTGTTGATGGAGACACGCCTTTGTGACTCAGGTGGCCAAGTTAGCTGAGGTGTGGACCATGTCAAGCCCAAGGGTTCTCGAACCAGGACCAGGGCGGAAAAAAAAACAAAAATAAACAATTAACTAAATTTTAAAAATGCTCTTTCTTTCTCTCCCTTTCTTCCTTCTTTAAGCTTTAAAAAAAAAAATCAGTGATTAAAAAAATAAGTTGCATGTAATGTAGCTAATGACCTTGAGAAGTAACCATTTTGTCATTGATACCGTGATACTCTGTTGTAATGAGGCTGGAAGATTCTAAAAGAGAGCACCAGTACACGTGCCTATCGGGTGCACTGTGGTGGGGCCCAGTATGGCTGTACCCAGAGGAATGAAGAGGCTCCCCTTCACCCAGCCACAAGCTCTTCTGAAAGCTCTGTAGGGGGAAATGCTTTTGTGTTAGGAGAGTGCTCCTGGGTCTCACCACAAGACTGCATTTTCCAAATTGCTTTTTCATTGTTGTTTCTAAATAAACCCGTTTTGTTGGTGAAATAACTGGTTGCTTTTTGGTCAACAAAATCATTTAGCTGAATTTGCCCTATGTTGACACTGACCTTATAAATTTTGATTGTGATATTTGTACATCTGTGATTAATTTTTTGTCTGTCACTATTACTTTCTTATTTTCTAGACTGATAACTTGATTGTCAACAACACCAGCAAAAACAGACCTTTGTGATCTTTTAACATAGTAGTTTATTTCACAATCCGAAAAGGCCAGACATTGACATGAATTCAATGTTATCTAGAGACCATCCTTTCATTTCAGAAAAGCTTTAAATTTGTATTTTAAAAATTTAACTATTTTCATAATAGTTATTTGTAATAAAAAGAAATGTACCTACTTTATTTTTATTTAGGATTATAGATTATAGTCATTAGTCATGTTAGAGTATTTAACAAATTAATCCTAAGAATTCAAAGCATGTAACGTGATGTTGAAGATTATATTGATAAATACTGGCTAATTGCATCAAATATTTGTCTCTAGAGTTTTGACAGATAACAAAAATTTGATTGTAAATGTAATGTTTCTCATAAATTGTTCCCTAACTAATCTTATGGAATAAAATTTATTTTTTCTAGCAAATAAGTGAATGTTTTATTGAATATTTAAAGAGATATGGATGGAATTGAACTTAAAGTGGTAAATTTAATTTAGTATATACAGATGTTGATTTATAATGAGACACACCTGAAACTTATGTAATGTCATATAATACAATGTTATTTCAGTAAAAAAAATTTAATAAAGAGATTGTCTTTTTTACTGTGATTTCTTTCAAGACATCTCTGGATTAACAAAAGCATTTCTGTTTTGTTTTGGATAATAAAATTATCATCATGTAATTTATTTCCTAGAAATTAATATTGCCATCTGATCTTTAAAACTCCTTTATTTTGTATTTGCAGGATTATTGTCTAACTCTGATTATAAATTTTAGAAGACTTCTGTATGAGTGTTTCTTGACATATTATAATATTTTGAAGTATCTACTAATAATTAATCACATCAAACACATGATTTTTTAAGAATACACTGGAACTCCAGTAAAACACTACTTTCTCCAAACTAAATTCTGTCGTAAGATCTTATTTTCAAACTTCCATTAAAGTGCCCACTAAAGTAGCAGATTTTTTTTAATTGTAGCATTATTTTTACTCCTTTAGCAAGCCAGTGACATTGACTGAGGAGATCATCATATTTGGACCTCAGTGTTGCTTTATTTCATTTTTTAAAAGATCTAGATTATGCTATTTGCATGTCATTAAAATTAAAACAAAAAATTGACTTAAAATCACAATAGAGAGTATTCACCTCTCTTTTTTTTAAGGATCATGTACTAGGTAAAATGTAGTCATTAAATATGTGCAGTTAATACTGCAAATCTTCTATGATTTATTTGCAACAATTGAATTGAGCTCACATTTATATATGATTTATGAGAAATACATAGCATGATTATTTGTGACTAGATTGAAAGCTTACATTTGTATTGTGGTATAAATTAGTTATAAATTCTGTTTTATTGTATTCAGTTGCATTGTCTTCATCAGGCAATTTATCACATGGGTGTATGTGAAATTTCTTCATTTATTAAATTTCAGATTATGTATTTCAAGCCAGAGCAAGACTTAAGAAGCAGTTTTCCATAAGTATAGCTTCAGATAAACAAGCAATTTTAGCCCTGAAAATAGCTTCTGCTTCTGTCAATATGTTGTTTATTCTTTTTCTGAGATAAAAAGTTCAGTTTTCTGATATTTGTACCAAGATAAAGTCAGTAAACAAGATTAATATAGTGTGGAAAAGGTTGTCAGCAGCACTGGCAAAGGAAATAAGTTGCCTGTACATAGAACATACTGTAAACTGAATAAAAGTGTCAGGTCCACCATGAGATAATGTGATCATGAACCTCTAACAAAGCATGACATAGGCACAGTCGGCTTTGCTCCTAGCCACGGTGTAGAAAATGGATTACTGTATCCAGGGATGCCCACTGGAATAGCATGAAAACCTCATTTTGAGATGAATGCAGGATGTAGTCCTGGAGCTAAGCCACATGTTTACCTGTGGTGCTCAAGCCATGGGGTTATTAATGTCATCATCTGTGCACATTTGCAATCTTTGCATTTCTTGGAGTGTGTGTTGGCATCCCTGCTACCCAAGTGATACAAGAGAAATAGAGTTTTGAAGATGTTAGCTGCTTTTCAGAAGCATTTTTCTGCCTCTTTGTGCCTTTTTGTCATGATACTTTAAGTAGTACTTCTTGATTAGGGAGGGACTTTTTATTGTTATAATAGAATACCTTAAAGTCTTCGCTGTCAGTTTGTATCATGTTGATCATATGGTATTTTGTTTTTGCCTGATGCTGGTTCATGTTACTCTTAGAGAACCCTCTAAGACAGGGAAAGGTTTGATTGTTTTTAAATAGCTTGCAGCAAAAAGAATTTTGAAACTTTAATTCCAGATTTTTAAGTGGTATTTGGAAGTAAAGAGATAAAAATGTTTCTCTTAGATGAAATTTACATTTTGTTCTTTATTTATGCACAGACAAATCCTAGTTTTGCGGAAAACTAAAAAGGACTGCTCACTACTTCAATTAAATTTTTGTATGTATTTAAGTGTGTGCATTGTAATACATGTTATTTATATTTAAGAATTAACTATAAATTTTTGCATATGCACAGATGTAAAATGTTTGGTGTTTGTCAGTGGTCTAGTTCTTAAAAAAAAATTTTTTTTCCTGTTGTACAGATACTTTTTTAAATAGTCTTATGTTCTGACAAGAGCAGCAACATAAGTCAAGCATTCTTACCAGGAATGAAATAATACTTTTGCGCCTTACAATTTTATCTTCAATTTTGTGAATTGAAGTTATATTCTTCATTTTAGAGTGGATGTCCTCAAATGGAAAAGTTCCTATTTTTCATTGTCTTCTTACAAAATCATCTGTGAGTTATTTTTGGTCTTAATCTCTTTTCAGGGGACCACTCCTGGCCCAGTCAGTAACAAGAGGATGGTTCATTTTCCCTCAGATTCTCATCACCATGAGTGAGTACTTGGTGTATTTGTATAACTTAGGTCTTTCTTTTGGAAAATTGGTAACTATACCTAGTAAAGGTGGTTTTGCTCCTGTCTTAAGAAAGAATACGTATCTTGTACCAATGATTGCAGTGCAAGAACAATTTAAAATAACCTGTGGCAGAAACTTAAGTAAAGACTTTCAAGTGCAGTCATTATTATATTTGTGATAGAATTTGAAAATCATACGTGACCAGAAGTCATTATCCTAGAACATTTTCATTTTCATTCCATTAAGTAGCACAGGCTTTCCACCTGCTCCTAGTTCCTTCTGCCCTTCCTCCCTTAATCCTTCCACAAGTGTGAGGAGTAAGTGAGTATTTTTATATCATTACTTCTCTCTGCTCCTGCCCAGCATCAGCTGTGAAGGGACAACATTGATTTTACATTTAGCACAAAGTGTAGAACTAATTTAATAGAGAATCCTCCAAAATTTAGGCTATTGAGCTTTGACTTTGGTGAATTATTAGGTGATTTTTCTGGGTGCTTATTCTGTTTCTGACTATATTTTTGTTGGACAAACTTAAAGTTGCAGATTATGACTCAATACCATATATCTCCAGTGAAGCTGGTTGAACTTAAAGGCCATGTAGTATTAAAAGACATGAATTGATTATTGAATGAATTTTTTTCTGGCAAGCATTTTTATCTAATTCAGTACTCATTTTTTTAATTCTATCCATTTATTTTTATTTTTCAAATTCATTCCTTAGCAAATATATAAAGCAAATTGTTGTTCAGATATAGCATCATTTTATCATAAATTTCCTTTTAAAAGCTGGTTTCATTCATTTTTCATGATCATATAAACGCTTTCAGTCTTTTTCTCCCAAATAAGGCGGGGGTGGGGGGTGCGGGGAGCAGAGTGTTTTGTTATCTGAGTGACAACCAAAATATTTGTATTGTGTATTTTCTTCTTAATTTTCTATTCTGATAGAAAAACAATACTCAAGCAACTAGTTTGAGATTTGTCTTTAAACCAAAATTACATTTGGTATATCTACAAATGCTCCAAGGGCAGACAAATGTCAATCTCTCTCTTGCCATTGTAGTTCCTTGTCAACCCAATGTGTGTGGCATAGTCAGTAAATAGATGTTGAATGAATGAAGACATGACAGTGAGAATTTTAAATAGAACAAATTGGATAATGTCACTTGTTTCTCAAGTTAACAGGTATTCTCCTGATTCGCTTTCCATACCAGTTTCCCCAGTGGTCCTCAGTCAATTAAATAAGTTTTTCTGGGCATAGACCTCAGATGTCACTGTATTTGGGATGTTAACCCCTTAGCAGATATGAGGATTGCAAATATTCTCTCTCATCCATAGAATGCCTTTTCATTTCATTAATGGTTTCCTTTGATATCCATAAACTTTTTAGTTATACTCCCACTTGTTTATCTTTGCCTTCATTTATTTTTTTTTTTCATTTGTGTCAAATCTAAAACACCATTGCCAAGATTGGGTTCAAGGAGCTTACACCCTGTGTTTTCTAGGATTTCTGTGTTTTATGGTGTCAAGTCATATATTCAAGTCTTTGATCCATGTTGAGTTGGTTTCTGTGTATGGAGTAAGATAAGGGTCTGGTTTTGTTCTTTTGCATGTGGCTATCCCAATTTTTCCAACAACATTTTTTTTAAGAGACTAACCCTTTTCCATTTGTCAAAAGTTAATTAACCATAGTAGATAGATAGACAGATAGATAGATTTCTGGGATCTCTATTCTGTTCCATTGATTACTGTGTCTGTTCTTAGCCATACTTTGCTGTTCTGATTACTATGGCTATGTAATATAGTTTGAAACAGGAAAGTGTGATGCCTCCACTTATTCTTCTGTTTCAAGATTGCTAGACATTTGAAGTATTCCATAATACCATACAAATTTTAGGATTATTTTACTATTTCTTGAAAAAAATGTCTTTGGAGTATTTATAATAATTGCATTGAATCTATGAATGGATAGCATAGAAATCTTAGCAATATAAATTTCTCCAGTCCACGAATATGCAATATCTTTCCATTTCTTTGTATATATTCTTCAGTTCCTTTCATCAGTGCTTCTTAGTTTTCAGTATACAGTACTTCACCTCCTACCTAAGTTTTTTATCCTGTTTGATTGTATGCGATATTCTCTTTCTATTTTCTCATTATATAGTTTGTTGTTAACATATAGAAGAACAGCTGGTGTATATACTTTAATATCGTATCCTGTAACTTTGCTGGTTATTTATTAGTTCTAACGGTTTTTTCATGGAGTCTTTAGTATATTTTATATATAATATCAAGTCATCTCAAACAGACAGTTATACTTTTTTCCTTTCCAACTTGGATGCCTTTTATTTATTTATTTTTTTCATGGCTAATTGCTCATCCTATGATTTCCAGTACTGTGTTGATTGGGATAGGCAGAGGTGGGCATCCTTGTCTTTTTTCGTATTTTAGAGGAAAAGCTTACAGCTTACTATTAAGTGTGATGTTAACCTTGGATTTTTGATGGAAGGGCTTTAGCTATTGAGCTGTTATTGAGGTACTTTCCTTCTATAGTTTGTTGAGTTTTTATCATGAGAGGATGTTGAATTTTGTCAAATGCTTTTTATTTTTGCATCTATTTAATTGATCTTAAGAATTACCAGTTTTGAAACCATGTGGTTTTATTGTTACTTGGTTAACTAAGTTTAGTATAAAGGAATCTTGAAATAATTATTTAAAAGGAACAAAGCTATTGATCTGGGAACTGAAAAAGATGATTTTAGAGTTACTAGAACAATAACCCAGCATGCTCAATGTGAAAAAGGTCACCTCTCTGAACGTTTTCAGCTTTGTAGATAGGCTTGGAGGTAGGTTAATTAAAGTTTAGATTGAATTACTTATAGAAATTTGGTGAACAGCCAACTCCGCTGCATACTTGTCTGAATATGAAGTCTAAGTTTTAAAAGTAAACTAGCAAGTGCTCTGTACATAGACTGAGAAAACTAGCAGTGTCATAATTATGAAAATATTTAATAAAATAATCATTAGCATTGTACTAATTGTCTTCTCTACCACCTAATAATCATCTCCTTGGGAAGTGTACTACTCTATTTAATACTGTCCTAATATTTGATGGATGTCTTTTAATCAGAAATATTTAGTCCAATTAAATAAAATATTTAGTAAAATAACTATGGAAAAATACACAAAAAGTGACAAGGATCTCAATCCAACTTAACCAAAGAAATTAATATCCAATTTCTGAGTAAAGATAAGTTGTTTTGAAATTCACATTTAATTATTCTGTTGACTTTCTGAAAATAAAACTATTAAAATACATAAGATGAAATTAATAAGTGACTATTTTTCTTGATATTTAAGACATCAAATAAGTTTGCTTTTTATTCACTCCATCTCCCTTTATATACTGACTCTGAAGGGTTCCAGAAATTTTTCCTAACTCTTTTCCATTACTTGGGAGATACATATTTTTTAATTTAACAAGCATGATTTACTAATTGATTTTTAAATTGATATCTATAGTTGACTTTTAATTCATTTTAAAGTTTAGGATATTTATCTGAGGAATTGTATCTAAATCAAAACTTATTTTAAATGCTACATAGGTAGCTACTTTTAATCCTATGATGAATTCCTTTATAAAACAAATATTCACCCTTTATTTTATCGTTTGTGTATATATAGAGTTTGCTTAAAGCAAGATTTGCCTGGATGAAAGGTTACACTCATTGGGAATACTTTCACACTTTGATATTTTGCAACTATCGCTGCAGAGTGAAAGTGACTTTAATTTAGGTTGAAATAAATAAGATAATACTGGATCAATTCCTCCTCTGATTTACTGTGATTCCCTTGAGGATGTCATTTAGCTTACATATGTCTTTATTTTTATTTATAGAGTAAGGGTAATAGCAGTCCTTTTTCACAGAAAACATATTTATCACATGCTTATATAAAATACGGAAAGATTGATAAGGTAGGTATTAAGCACTTCAAGATGTTTGTGATGATGACCATCTATTGTATAGTGTATTTTATTTTTGGCGTATTTTTATATGAACCACTCTCTTCAATGTTTTTACTACCTCTCTGAAGCCATCATAGCAGGACCACACCCCATTTTATAGATAATTTGACTTCAAAAATCATATCTTCTATGCACTCAATCAAAGCCAATTAAAAGAAGCAAGTTTGCTTAGCATCTATTTGATAGCTTGCTAAACCTGATAGATGTTCCTATTAGCATTACCTGTGAGCATTGGTGTCTATACCAAAATTGAAGAGTAAATGGGTAGTTAATGTAAAAATTTACAGAATCAACATTTACATATTGCAATAGTCTACTGAATGTTATGGGGGAAGAAAGTTAATATTTATTTTAAACACCAACTACATGCCAGGTTTTCGGTCTTATTTAAACCTTCTAATATAATAAGGTACAGTGAGATTATTTTTGTTTTACAGATGAAGAAGGAATCATGACTCAGAAAATACTAAAGTAATTCGTTAGAATTCACCTTGCTAGTATGTGCCGGAGCTTATATCTAAACTTAGATCTTTGTGATACTAAAACCCAAGATACAACAACCACACCAGGTTTAACTTCCTAAATTTATACGTATATTTTAGTAAAAGAAATGACATTTTAGAAGCCTCTCGAGCATAATTTTAAAATTACCTTTTTATTGCATGGGAACTTCATGAATGAAAACTATCTTTACTTCTTGGCCATACAGCCCACAAAACATAAGAACCCAAGAACATCTTAAAGACCTCACAGTTCAGTGTTCTTGCTTTTCTGTACTCAGGTAGAATAACATGGTAGCCCTAATTGATAAAAACTGCCCATTATCTCAGGTCATGCATTAATCCATTCATTCAGAAAATATTTCTCCATATGCTAGACCCTGTGCACAATAAAGAGCATTGCAGACATCCTCACTGTTCTTATGGTACAATACTAATCAATAAGGACACACATAAATGTATAATGATATACTAACACATAAATATGTTGCCATAAACTGAGCTTAGTACCATAAAGGAGAACTTAAACAATGGGATTTGAACTAGACACAGAGATAGGAAAAGCTTCCTTAAAGAGAAGTTTGAGATGAGATCTCAAGAATTAAGTGATTGGTGGAAAGAAAGACATTCCAGGGGCCAGAAAAATACTACCAGTTTCAAGTGGTTCAGGGACTTCCTCACTCCTGCCCAGGGCGGCATGGACTGCACTTTTGCACTTTGAAGAGAACAGTTTGTGAACTACTGGCAAAGATAGAATCAACAATACCAAAATTTGTGTCTATCTTAGGTACTGAAGGTCCTCCCTATCAATATCTTCTACAGTGATACACGCACCTTAGTCTTTGGCATCCTAATTTGTAGTAATTACCAACTACGGTTGTTACCTAGCTGATAGTTTCTTAATACTGTATCCTCTCACCCTAAATTTTATTTCCATGCCTTGATCAATGAAGCCCTGGCATAGGATTTTGAGTTAGGAGTTTAGCAGGTAATTCTACTTCCCCCATCCACCCACTTTCTGTTGCAGATTTCATGCTTACAAGTCTCTTCAATAAAATAGAGATGTTTAGTGTAGCTCATATACCATTTCCAAAGGTAATAGAAATGTTCAAAGATAATCTATTCATACTAGTATTGTCCACTAGAACTTATTGCAGTAATGGATATATTCTCCATCAGCACTGCCCCTATGGTAACCACTAGCCCACATGTGTACTTGAAATGTGACTTGGGCAACCAAGGAACTTACTTTTTAATACTAATTTACATACCATATGTGACTAGTACCTACCATCTTACAGAACACAGATTTAGACAATCATATATACAGACCCATCAGTAAGTGAATGTAAAATAATGCTTCTTAGACAAAAAATTAGAGCTCTGTTAAAAAAAAAAAAACCTCTAAAAATAAAATATCTGTGTTATCAGCTGCTATGGCTCTGTCTTTCTTTTTAAAAGACCAAAGTTAAGAATTCTGAGGTTCGTTTTGTCCTATTGGATTTGATATTGATTGCCTTCTCATGAAACCTCATACATTTTTGCTACTTGTTAAACTGTGGTGGAAGGGGATTAAGGAAGAGTGGGAAGGAATTAATGTAGAATTAATGTAGAGATTTCAGTTCCAAAAAAACCTTCTTTCCTAAGAGTTTGTGGGTCTATTTGTTGCTTCAAAGCAAACACCAGCCCACTGCCTTTTTACTCAAGTTATAACCACAACTGCTCTATTTGAATGAGCACTGCTGTGAGGACTCCAGGGCTGATGGCTGTCCCTGGGTAGGTAGGCAGGGTGAAACAAAATCATGGATGTCAGGCTTAGTCCCTAGATCTGCCCCAGCAATGTCTCTGTGTCCTCCAGGTAAAACAGCCTGAAGAACACAGTCAGCCCTCTGGGTCATAAGACAGGCAACCTCACCATTTGTCAGTCTGACTGTGTCAGATATTTCGCTGTTAACCTCCTTGTAAGTTCCTTGGGAAGCATGATTCCAGTGTAAATAATGCCTCTAAAACTTTATGCTCTTTCTTGCCCTTTTTCCTCAGTTGTCTTCATATAGACTCTACTTCTGTATTTCCTTATCCATAAACACTTTTCACTAAATGTTATTAAGTAACTTTTATTTTCCAGGAATACAAAAAAGGGGGGAAGGGTTCTAGAACAAAACAAAAAAATTCCTCCTTCCACCAGGACCCCCCAAAATGAAACTAACTGAAGGGAAGGAAAGGGAATAGTGGTTAAGAATATAGGGTGTGAAATCAGCCTAAGTTCAAACCTTAACTCCAAAATTGCTAACTTTGTGAGCTTTCATAGTACTATAACTATTTAGCGGTGTTGGTGAGTTTGAATGACAGTCATCTATGTATACCCATTAGCTTGGTTCCCTGCATGAATATAGCAGTGACTGAGTGGTGCTGGTGGTGTCTTTAATGCTACTTCTGTTACTCTACTATAGTCTCAACGACCGCCATTAAAGTTCTGTCATCATGATTATTATCATCCCTTTCTTAAAACTCCAATTTTTATCAGACTAAATAAGCAGCTACAGTATTTGAATACACTTGTTTTCATTGAGATATGTACAAAGACACTGAAACTATGAAAAGAGGAAGGATCTAGGTGCGCCCTGGTAGAGTAACAGTCAGATCCGGTGCCTCTGGCCAAGCACAGTCCATGTACATCCCAAAGACCCAGATTCATGTCGTCCTGAGGTGGAGTAGGGAGCAAGTGGTAATCACAGTGAACGACTAAATAAAATTACAAAAAAGATGTTTCTTCCTCCTTTCTCTTCCTACTTGCTTGCCTACTTGCCTTCATTTCTGCCTGTACCTTTAAAAAACTTTTTCAAATATATTTAAAAAAAAAAAAGGATGAAGTATCTAAATCTTCAAGAATGAATTGTAATTGTCAGGCTGCCCAAGGAAGGTAGATTCTCAACTCTTCCTATTCCCATAAGTCCTAGGACTCAGAGGCCACCATTTTCCTACCATACCATTGCCTCCTTTTCTGACATGCATGCTTCTGTCTATTCCTCTTTTTTGTCCTCATTCATAAAGGGCTTGGACACCTGTGTCATTCTTCCTTTCTGCATCAACTCTGGTACCCTACCCAGTAACATATGGTTAACAGTCATAGAGAGCCCGAGCTTTGGAATCAAAATATCTAAGTTTGAGTTCTGACTCTGCTTCATAGTTATGAAATGTTGGCAAATCACTTAACCTCTCTGAACCTGTTTCTTCATTTGCAGATTTAGATAGCACCTACTTCACAGAATTCTTTAGGGATTAAATGAGAACACTGCCTAGATTTTGTAAGACTCAGTAAATGTTGGGGTCTCCTGTTATTGGCAGAACTGTGGTAAAACTTGAAGTAATATGTATTTGAATCTGGTGCATTTTGTCTAGTGCACCCTGAGAGCAATCACACATACATCCCAAGGTCCCAGGTTCAAGACCTGAGGCTGGAGGAACGACAATGTGAATAACTAAATAAAGGGCTTCTTCCTCCTCTCTTCCTGCCTGCCCCTTTCCTTATTGAAAAAAAAAAAAAGCCTTCCAGTCATCTTATTGTGCCTTTTTAATACTGAATGGATAGCTGAAGATCACCAAAGATTTTAGAAGTGCCTTCAGTATAAAAGTATATTTAAAGATTTTCTGAATAATGGAAAAAATGAAGCAAAGAGATAACAGATAAAATAAAGACAGAAATGGCTTTATTTATAATTGTTCAAAGTGGAATATAGCCCAGATATACTCTAGTACTTCCATGCAATGGACTACTGCTGAGACTAGAAGGAAAGAAACTGAGAGAAGGCGGTCAAGATGAAGACCTGGCGTGACATGACAGATCCCCTCTCCACAGAACAACTAGATATCACTGTTCTTCAGATAAACATGGCATGGACGGTATGGCCTAGGGGCTGCAGACACAACAGCAGTGATCACCACCACAAGAGTAGGCACTGTATCATGGCTCCCTTACTCCCAGTCTTTAGGGAAAAATAACTGTGGGAAAAACTGAGCCTCCTGGGAGTTGTCACTGGGAGGGCCTCAGAGAGCCTGCCAAGCAAAACCAGGAAACAGACAGCAGAGAGGGTCCTGGCACTAGGGGTCTGAACAGAACACCCGCCTCCTTCCCTCACCGCCACCCCAAAGAAAAGTTACACCGGGCTTTGCTGTAACTAAAAGACAGCTAGGAGAATTCCCCCATCCCCACCCCTTCCCACCATATTGCTCAGAAGCCACCTGAACGCTCACCAGAAATCCATTCCCAGGCTTAAAGGAGGAAGAGAGTCCCAGGAGGAAGGAAACTTCAGGGCAACCCACAGCGCCACCCTGTAGATGGAGGCAGAATTACAGTTCGATTACTGATTGTGAGCCAGAGACAAGGTGGCCTTTATGGTTCAGAACTGGGACACTAGGGGAAGAGTGTGCATCCCACACGAACTCCCGAATCGATACCCTGCACAACTCCATCACTTCGGGGAAATCTAACCCACAGAAACATAAACAGAATGCCAAACAGAACAAAGACACAGAGAAGTAAACATGAAATGATGGATCTAATTAAAACCCCAGGGGAAAATCTGAATACAACAAACATGTGAAAACTTTCTGAGGATGACTATAGGGCAGGAGTGATAAATATACTCATGGAAATCAAGAAAACAATAGAGGAAGAGAAAGAGAACAACAAAAAAGAGAAGAAATGATTCAAGGGGACGGAAAATGTATTTGATGAAATAGTAGCTGAGAACTTCCTTAATCTGAAAAATAAAATAAGCCTCCAAACTTAGGAAGCTCAAAGAGTTCCAGACAAAAGAAATTCAGACTTACACCTAAATATTTTGTCATCAAAATGTCAAAAATACAAGATAAAGAATCTTAAAAGCAGCTAGAGAAAAACAAGTCACATATAAAGGAGTCCCCATCCAACTGTCCATGGATTTCAACAGAAACGCTATGGACCAGGAGTGAATGGCATGATTTATTCAAAGTGCTAAAAAAAAAAAAAAAAAAAGGGTTTCAGCCTAGGATACTGTTCCCTGCGAGATTATCATTTAGAACTGAAGGAATGATAGAAAACCTTTTCTGATGAGAAAAAGTTAAAGGAATTCATCACCACAAAACCAATTCTACAAAAAATACTAAAGGATACTCCATAAATGTAAAGGAATCCCACTTAAAAACAGTAAGACAGCAAAATATAAAAAGTGGAGAGGAAGAGAGGAGAGTAAAAATGTGTATGGTGAGAATGAGTATAATAGTAATGTACTTTCAGATAAAAATAGGAAAGTAAGGTAGAATTCTTAATGCCAACCTCAAAATATATCTCCAGGGAAAAAAGCAAAGAAGAGAGCAAAAAAGGAAGGCAATCGAAACATAACTACACCCAACCCACCTAAGAAGAGAAAGAGAATAATAATAAACATCAGAACTCATGTGAGGTATGAAATGCTTGTAGAATGAGGTGCAGTTTCAATATCCTAAAATGAATATAGAATTGTAAACAAAAGAAATCTTAAAATTATTATTTAAAAAATAATAATTAAAAGAAAAAAAAAGAAACTATTGATACATGGTTGATTCACCAGATAATTATGCTTAATGTTAAAAAACCAACCAAAAATTTACATAATATATGATTCCATTGTATAACATTTTTGAAATGACAAAAGCATTTTTTAGAAAGGAAAATTAGTAGCTGACTGGGGTTAAGTGCAGAAGGGTGAGAGTGGAAAGGAGAAAGAAGTGGCTACCAAAAGGCAAATGAGTGATGGTTATGGTGATGGAATTGTTGTTTTCAGTTTGTATCGTTATCAGCTTGCTAGATGTGATGGAATACTATAGTGCTTTCATTTTGGAAAACCAGATAAAGATGCATGGATCTGTATTATTTCTTACAAAAACAAGTAAATATGATTATCTTAAAGTAAATTTTTTATTTTAAAAATTGACAAAATCATTTAACAATACAAAGAAATTTTAGGACAGAAAAAATAAGAATTAGATCAATTCAGAATATCTATTATCTAATTAAGTAAGAAAGAAAATAAGAAAAATGAGCAAATGTTTTTACTGAAAGACAAATGTGTAAATTGAAAGGCCACACAGTAAGTGAAAAGGGCCCACTACTAGTGAAATTAGAGAATCCTAAAACCATGCAAGAAAAATACACAGACCACATACAGAAGAACAGGAATAACCTCAAAGTGGAATATTAAAAACTAAGTATGTGAAGAAGAAAGACAAATGAGGAGAGTGGAGATCAACTCAAAGTACTTCTCAAGCACTCTGAAAATAGTATTCAAGTGATTGCTTTGGGAAAAGGGAGAAATAAACAAAGATGTTAAGGAATGTAAGAAGCACAGGCCCAGGGAGAGCAAAGAGAAGCTACAAGACCCATGAACTGGAGGAGGCCAGTTGGACAGAGGGCTTTGGGAATGTCTAGGACCAGGAGGCGGGGAGAGGAAAAATGGATGGATATATTAATTGATTTTTTTTAACATTTGAATATTAACAGTGATAATGATTTGATTGCTCTATAAAGAAGGCTAGTGGGCACATAGGGAAAAAATAACAAAGGAAGAAACACAAGGCCACTATCAACTCTGGGAGAAAGAAAAAGGAAAATTCAGCAACACAAAGTATTTACAAAGTCATGTAACATGTGTTTTCACACTTGATTAATCAAAAGTAGTATTTTAATTGGAAATAGGGGTTTGAGAGTTATGAAAGAGCTAGATTTATAATTATAGAAAATCAGTCATTCATATCTAAAATCAATCACGAAGTATCAGTGTAAGTGCATCATTAAATGTCAATAGGAAAGGCTGAAAGAGTTGACTGGTTTCTCTGGACAGAATTTACAGGGTCAGGATAGAGGGGATGAGATACTGCTGTTTTTAAACTTTCTGTTTGTTTTATGTTGAATTATGCATTTGATTTAGTTTGTTTCTTTAAAATACAAGGCATAATCCATAGCAGCAGGGGAAAATGTTAGTCAAGTTGTCGGGAATATGGCAATGAATGATTTGTTTCTAGTTGATCATTAATCCAGAGGTCATTTACAGACATCTGTAGGTGTCCAGTCCCACAGCAGAGGTGGAATCTGATGTGCCAGGGAGGATCACTGGCTGTGATTTGGGAAATGTTCCCTAAGAGCACAGACAAATCCTATTAATCCAGAGACTGTTGATTCCCAGGCTTCCATACTACGGAAGCTAGAGAACACAGAGAGCCATAGAAGGCGCCAGGAAATGTGTCTTTCAGTGTGATCCCCTGGTCCTTCTGCAATGTGGCATGACGAAGGGAGACCTGGGGCAAATATTGTAACAACTGAGCCCCATCCCTTCATTGGAACGTGAGAACAACCTTGTTAAGATTTCTGTGAGGATAGGAAATAATACATGGCATGTGTCTAAAGAGTACTTGGTGCATAGAGGTACTCAGCACTATTTTTCTTGGAAAATAAACTGCATTAGTAGTAATATTAATAACGTTCCCTGTGATTGTGGGCTTTAGGTGGTTTATTTGCTACAGTGTCTTCTCTCAATTTCCTAGTCCTTAATGTTTACAGTGAGTTTGCAAGCCAAATTCTGGCAGAGGATGGGGCACTTACTTAATGGTAACAACTCCCCTCATGGAGGTATCACCAAAGAGGCCAGTATGCAATATCAGAGGGGCAGCTGAAGCAATATGAGGTAGACCAGGTGGGGGCGGGGGTAAGGTACATGGGAGGCGTCTGATCTTCAGTGACATTTGTTGTTGACCTTGTTCTCAGCCTGAGTCCAGGTGGTGGTAACCATGGAGGAGTGGGTTCAAGATGCCTGCCGCTGAGGCTCCAGATTCACGTCCAGGGCTTTGTGTGACTGTTCCTGGGGGCATTGCCAGAGGATATAATATTTGTGTGTTTTTAATGATTTTTAAAACTCCCAACAATCAAAAGGTCATAATTTGTTGTAATGATGCCATAATTAAGTTGTGGTAAATGATAGCATTTGTAGATTTTATAACCAGAATTGATTCATAAAATGAATACAGTCCCAGCAGTTTATGTTAACATAATTAAATGGAAATGTAATTCTAACTGAGTTTGCTTATTAAATTGAAAATTACTGGGTTATGAGCACTCTTACATTTCTGTCAAAATTGGTGTAAGTCTAGAATTACATGAAACATCCATTAAAATAAAGCATATTTAAGGCTCTATTGCTGATGGCAAATACAGTCCCTAACACACAGGCAGCCTGCTGGTGTGACAGCATGTGCTTTTAGTGAAGTTCATGCTAACTGCTCTTCTCTTTCCTCTGCAGCCATTGGTTTAGCCCTGGGTCTAGGACAGAGCATGGCCAGGTAAGGACCATTCTAACCCAGAGGGAAGTGGCTCGATCTCTTTCAAATACTGAACTGTCCTCCATTAAGGTAGTAGATCAGCTTTATGGAAAAACGTATTAATCTCAGCTAATTTCCAAAGAAATTGGGCCAGTTCTTAATATATTTGACCATATAAGCAGTCCTCAGTAAGGATCAAAATCTCCCTCCCTGACACCCTCTGCACTCAAACCTGTCACCTCCATGGAAACGCTTGTCAGACTTCACTTTTATATTTGTTTTTCACAAAGTTAAGGTATCAAAATAGCACTTATGCTTAAAAATTGATTTGTATTAAACATGATTAGTCAGCAAGAGAATATTTTGACTTTTGACATTTAGATATTGGCAGTCGTTTCTTATAAGTTTATGTTATATTTCTAAACAAGTGTGCTTTCTTCCTAAATTCTTGCTAATATATATAGCACCACTATGATGAATTAGCTCAGCAAGATAGTTAACTTTACATATAAAATAAATGGTCTACTTTCTTTATTCCTTGACGTATTATTTCTCTGAGGTAATTTATGTATAGGGCAATTTTGGGCTTAAATTTTTTATTAGTTTTAAAGCATACATGTTTTAGACATCACATTTTTGTTGATTTTTTTCCCATTATATATTAGAAAATGTGTAGGGGATTTTTAAAAGTGAATTTAAAACATATATATCTATATCTATATTTATATATAGATATAGATGTATATGAAATGCCTTTCACTACATAGGTATAATAAACATCAAATTCATGGGGATCATTTCTAATAAAGAGTAGGTGGGTGGGTAGGTAGGTAGTTAGGGAAAGAAGGGTAGTGCTGGTCACCATAACTAGTTACATTACTATATTGGCAATGTTTTCTTGCTTAAACTGGCCAGTTTATCCACAGTTGGTTCCTTACACTGTAGTTCCTTTCACTTATGAAAAGAAGGTGCCTGGCACTTTATTTTAATTATGCTCTATTAACACACATGAGCCTAGTTAAAGAAGGCTGTCTTACGAGTTCATTTTTAATGATTTTTCTAAAACTTCCCTTTTCCATGAGAGCAATTTACCCCTGTAAAGATAGTTGTCACATTAATAATAGAATGTGTACCACTAATTATAAAAATTTGGGAACTAGTTAGGCTAAGTGACATCCACGATGCATTTTGACTTAGCATTCTGCCTTTCCAAATGATTCATATTCCTCTGTGTGCAATGCTTCCAATAAGATTTTGCTTTTAATACAATACTTGCAACCAATAAGTTTCATCAGGATATAGTTTTTCCCAAAATACAAATCTTTCAAAGCTCACTTTCTACTCTTTAGAATTTGAGAAATACGAAAGTGATATTATGCATTTGTGTTTTAGATTACAGTATAACTGGTTGCTTCCAGGCAAGCATTTATTTTTACAGTTAAAAATTAATTACTAATAACATATAGAGACATAAGTTGACAAACTATTTTTTTTTATTTTTCAAATCTTCTTGATCAATTTTTGAATCGGACTTTTGCTGAAACGTTGATAGGCCATTTCAGATTTTTATTTTGACTAGACAAGTTTTTCATGATTAAATACAGTTGATTCTTGTGACTTGCAGAGGCTATGTTCCATAAAGTCAATGCAAACATGAAAGTAGTAAATGCTGAAAACACTGCTCCTAAGAAAACATACGATTAGGTTCCTGAAAGCCTCAGGTCACAGTGTTTTCATTAAGTGATCAGCATATAACCTTATTTGATCTGTATTTCTGATTAAAGACACCTTATTGCATACCACTGATTCATTAACATTGAACTCATGGCCAAACCTGAGTCAAACTTTTCTAACATATGTGTGTGTGTGTTCTCCATAAGACCCAGCACAACCTTCCTGCAGTTAGGAGCATGAGGGCACTATGCTTCGGGTGGGTATTTAAAATAATGAAATCACCATCAAAAGCCCCCATATGCAAAACACATACATTAAACAGATGGAGAAAAAAGACATTTGTTTGCAGCATGAGAGTTGAAACAACAGTGCCCTGTGGGACTGGGTAAGCGCCTTACGTAACTCACTTTTCACTGCTCTGCACTTATCCGCAGAAGCTCCACTAGTATGGATTTGGGTGTTACAAATAAATTTCAGCAAATAAACAAATTCACAAATAGAGAATCCGTGAAGAATGAGGGTTGACCATACATGTATGTGCATACACATATACATGTACAAACTAATTACATCTGGAGGGATAAAAATTTCTTAGTTTAACTTACACCCAACAACAGCACAGCAAAGATATATCTGGGTGCCTGTGAGGAAATGCAAGGCCATCAAGAAGTATAAAATCCTTAATTACACCGTTGAATGAATGAATGAATTGTATGTGGTCACCTCTTATTTTTCCCACACCAACTTACCTACATAAAGAAATTATTAAAATATTAACCCGACTTCTTTTGAAATCCCATCCAACTCTTTTCCCCCATCTTGTGAGTTCATCTTCTTACTGTTCTTTACTGCTAGGTCCCACTTCTGTCTTTAACATGCACACTTACATTCCTTTATTACACATTTATTAATTAAATAAATTATCAGGTACACTATTTTTACAAAAAATATTAAAACAAAAAAAATCTTTTCCCTTGAACGGGGTTCTATAATCTGGGACAGGAAAGCAAAAATGATAATATGTTTATAAATATTTGGTAAAGCCATAGAGAGGACACTGTAAAGACCACAGAAGAACAACATAAAAGTCATTTCAGAAAGGAGGAAAGAAAAGCATACTTTTTTGTCTTTTTTGATTCTACACTTTTTCCTCCTTGAGCACTTTATGGTTTGACATTTTGCCTGAGTTTACAAATATCTTAATAAGTCATAGATCAGAGGCTGAGGACACTGAGAGACTGGGCATGAAGCTTCAGCTATTTGAAATTATTTTTTAGATATTTGAGGACTCACCTGAAAAGCGGGTGCTAATAGAAAAACACTCCCGAGCTTGAAGGCCTTAACCAATATCAGGTAGTAAGGAGAGAACTGCTGCAAAATAAGAATTCTGCTCTTTTCTTCTTTCTCTTCTATGAGGGATTTATGACTTTTAATAATCTTGTAAAAGTATCATGAAAAGCCTCAGAAACTCTTAGCTTCCTTTCTTCCACCGTAAAAAGCCATTGTCCACAGGAACACTTCTCAACCTGGTTCAATTCAGCAATTTTTAAAATCCTGTGCCTTTTGTAAACCTCACAGTATGCTAGGTTTTGCGTTTATGAATTTCAATGTCATTCTTACACGAGTCATTTTTTAATATACACCTGCAGGTCACTAATAAGGGACTTGTATCTCCGTTTGGCCTAAGTCCAGCAATCTGAAAGTTGGAAGGTAAGAAGCACTTCGCACCAAATTCAGAAGTTCTGTTTCTAATCAGAGTTAACATTACTGAGTCCGAACCCCAAAAAGTAACCTCATTTGTGACACTGATAGGAATCTAAGGAAACAGATAAGTGTCATTAGGAGGAATGAAGAATTTCTCAATAGCTGATGAGGTACTCCTGCTTGGGTCTCCAGAAATCGTGTCTTTTCTCTTGAATTCCTGATCTGACACCCTGTCCCCACCTTATTTGTTCTTGGGGCATAGCAGAAACATATCAGCCATCTTTCAAATTCAAATGTATGTTTTCTCTTCTAATAACCCTGGATTCATTTCTTTATCTTGCCCCTGAAAAGATCTGGAGTGCCAAGTTTACTTGTCAGATGTATAACCCAGAAATCGGAGTCTTTTTTTTTTTTTTTTTTTTTTAATCTGAGCTTGATTTAAAATTTGCAGGCATACATCCAGGTTTATAATTTTATTGATAAAGTGATATCATTTTGTCCTGGTCTTTTTATATAGGTGCATGGTGATAAATTCCACTATTTGTTTCTTTTTATTTATGAAGTATAATTAAGTTTGAGGAAGAAAAGAAATTCTATGCGTTTTATAAAAAGAGTTCTAATATCTGAATTCAGAGAAAAAATGGTTTCTCAATTATATTCATCCTGGAAGTGGTCTTCTCTGAAAACTATCCAGACTTAGTACATGCAGCCTAATATTTATTGGGGTCATTATAGTTCCATTTTTCAAAACTAAACTATGGAATTATTTTCTTATTTTAGGATATTATATTTGTCCTTTTGAGATCTTGCTTCAACAATTTTAACACAAACCTCAGGAATACTGTAAATAGCCTTTATCTTAAAATTACAGAAATTTGTTAACTATTAGTTTAAGCTTAATTTTAGGTGAAAGTAGAGATTTCATTATGTCACCCCTAACTATCTGTGTCACAAATGCTGGTTTTGTGTATATATGTATATTCAAAGGCACTAGTCTTAGAAATGCCTAAGTAATTTTTTTATTTTCAGAAACAATTTAGCTTTTATGGTACGAAGTGTTTCTAAAATGAAACACTTTCAGATTAATGGACTTAAGATAAATGGTCACTGTTTTCTGTAAGTAGTAATAATGAGCCATGGCTTTAGCAACGTATCAGATACTAGATCTCATTCCCTATGTCTCTATCTCATTTATTCATTCATTTTACAGATATTTATTGAGCATTAAAAATGTCCCACACACTGTGCTGGCCTTAGAGAGGCAGGGAGATTGAATAACTGAATCCAAGGACCGAAAGTGAGCAAGACCGCGGTGAGCTCTCCGCACTAAAAAGTCCAGTAAGACTGGGATCTGTAGCTTAGATGAGAGGCGATCAGAGAGGCAGGAGAAAATGTGATAGATTATGAGTTTAGAAACATAATGAAATTCAGAAGGGCCAGGAAGGCCTTGTATGGGTTTTAGGATTTATCTGTAGACAGTAATGTCATCAGATCTAATTTTAGAAAAACAACAGAGCAGTGAATGAATTAAGGGGGAGCAGGCTGGAGACAGGAGGCCTTTGGGGAGATTGTTCTGGTGAAAGAAAATGATGACTTGGACTAGAATGCTCATAGTGGATGGAAAGAAGTAGGAATTTAAGTGATACCTCTGATCCACTTTTTAAGTTAAGGCATTCTTGAATGAATGAATGCTCTAACTACATTCCTGCTGATCTTACTAAGGTCTATTCCTTCTCAAAATGACCAGATGTTGTGAATTATTCTAAATTATATCATTAACCAGTTTAAAGAACAATTATTTTAGTAAAAGTTATGATACTTTTGGTCAAACAATACCCACTGACAACCAGGCTTCTGATTATAATCATAATTATAATTGCAGTATTTGAACTATTTTCCCAGCAATAGTGCTAAGTGTTGTACTTGTTTTATCTTATTTAACACTCATAGTGGCCTAACAGGTAAATATTATTGTTGTCTCCATTTTACAGGCAGACACCGGGATGTAGAGAGTCTAAATGCTTTGCCTAGGGTTACCCAGCTTGTAAATGGTAGATCTGCTATTAAAATCAGCTGATTTGTGAGTTACTGGCCCAGCCAGGATTAGAACCCAGATCTGGCATGCATTATCCTTTTATGATTTCTATTTTTGTTGGGGTTCGTGTCTAATATACTGTACAACTTCTTAGCCCAGTCTTGCATATAATCATATTTCTGTATAAATAAGTGAGGCTACAGTTCAATTGAAGTGAACAGTGTAAGGACTATTGCTATTAGTTTTCTTTCTAATTAGTTCGGATAAAGCAGCTGCAAAGGGAAGTGGATGGGGAGGCATCTTGAGGAAGGAATCAAATATATACATTTTCTAATTATATATTTCCAAGCCAATAATTTACATGAAAAAGAATATTTCAAGTGTTTGTCTTCGCCTTGTGAGGCCAGTAGATACAAAGAAAACAAGATTAAAGGTGAGGAAAGTCTCGAACAATTCACAGTCAAATATAAGGGTAGAGGTCACCTGATGAGAATCAGGCCCTTTTCAGGGACCAGCGTAGGGCTGCATTGTGTTCTAGCCATCCTGCACCAGGCTGTGTGTTAAGCGACTGGCAGAGCAGTTCCACCATCCGGAAGGCTGGGTGGCCATCTCTAAATTCCATTTTTGCAAGTGTAGCCATGGTATCTCCAGCAAAAGTCATAGTCATCTTTGTTTTATGAGAAACCAGTAAAATAAATAAAAGGTCATGCGAGTGAACAAATAGTGGCCTTTGAATGAGAAGAGTCCTTTTACCTTGGAAAATAACATAATGAAACTATTTTTGTTTCTGCAACTTTGAACACATTTGAACTTTGAAGCATCAGCTTCTGAGAGATACACGTGCTGAAAGAGGACACAAGAAAAACTCTTCTGTGAAAACAGCCAGCAGGTAAGCAAGGCAAACTCACTTTCTTATCTTTAAATCACATGCATGTTCTTTTCCCCATACTGATATGAATATGGTGACTTGTAGTTGGCTTACCTTTGGTTACAGAGAACCGCCTAAAATATTTTATGTGCTGTTTATTAGAATCTATTTCAGGCTTACTGGTGATGAAGGAAAGGATACTGTTTTATTTGCATGGTATAAAGCTGGTGAAAAATTAAATATACTTCTAAAAGAAAAGACAATTGGTACACCCTGGTGAAGTAGTCATTAAACCTATGGCCTCTGGCTAGGCACAGTTCACATTTATCCCAAAGGCCCAGGCTCATATTCTGGGGCCGGGGAAGCCAAGCTGAACTAAATAAAATGAATTAAAAATGTTTCTTCCTCCTCTCTCTTCCTGCCTTCCTGCCTACTCACATTCATTCCTGCTTGCACTTTTCCTTTAAAAAAAGAGAGAGAGAGAAAGAAAAGTAAACTTGTCTTCTACTAATGAATTTTAAATTGGGATTTAGAATAATTACTTATCAAAAAAAAAAAACTATCTTTTTCCTCAAGCTTAAAATGATCAGACCTTAGGGGGGCAGAGCAAGATGTATTTATTTTTTATAAGACAGAGAAAATATATAGAAAATAATCTCTTTTTTAAAAATGTTTCTAAATTCTTTCTCATTTATATTGCTAATTAATATTATTTTTTCCTCAAGGTGAAGAATTTTCTGCAGTTTATTGTTTTAGAGAATACATTTTCAAAGTTTGCATGTGGTGTTTCTGGCGATCTAATTTTTATTTAGATGAAAATGGCTGCTAGGTTATTGATCAGAGTGAGCTACTGCTCTACGACTTACATTTAAAGCAAATTTATTCAATTTTTATTTTATTCAGTGAAAAACAAAAGTGTATTCCACTTTTTTTACTACTGAGAATCACTGACATCTGAGAAGCACATGTAAAACCTTTCTAATGCACCCAATTTAAAATATCAAAAATTGCCAAGCGTGTAAGATAATTTACCATTAGTGATAGACATCATAAAATCAATATATTTATTTACTCCTAAGACTGTCAGATCTTAAAATTTTAAGATACTGCTTATAATCTATATAAAATGTTTATAAATTACAAATAACTATAGATGAAATGTCTATACAAATAAAATGAGCAAGCAACAAATCTTTATTAGTTAGAATTGAATATGAAACAATATGATTATTAGAGATGAAATGAAAATTACAACGGAAAAAATATGCTAGAATATAGCATAAAAATATAAGGAGACAGACACATGCACATGAGAGTGATGAAGAGACACAGAAAAGGTCTAAGTAATATTTAATCAGAGTCATGGCATAGTAACTGACAGGGTGATGTTAAAGTTCATATGGATATGCAAAGGACTAAGAATAACCAAACTTTAAAAAATAAAGTTGAAAAGGCTAGGCTATCTAATTTTAAGTTTTGTTATAAAGTTATAGTAATCAAATTATGGTATTGATACAAAAATTTAAAAAAATGTAGGTCAGTGGAACAGAACACAGTGAATAAATTTTCCATAAGGTACAAAGCAATTTGGTGGAGAAAAAAATACTCTTTTCAACAAATGACACTGGAACAGCTGGATTTCCATTTACAAAATAAATAAGCTTGGATCCATTCCTCACACCGTACACCATTCATAAACTTGATTTAAATAGACTGTAGACCTGAATATTAAAACTTGAAAAAATTTCAAGATAAAGTCTTTATGATCTTGAATTAAGCAAAGGCTTCGTAGACAGAACCCCAAGACATGATCCCTGGAAAAATAAAGCAGACTTTATCAAGTTTTAAAACAGACAAGCTACAGTCTAGGAATATTTGACTAGAATGTATGTGTAAGTCATATGCCTGATAAATAAGACACAGACTAATAAGGCATTATTAACTAAATAAGACACTGACACTGTCTAATAAGACACTGACTCAATCAAAAAAGAACAAAAAGTTTGAATTAACACCTCACCAGAAAATATGTGGATGGAATTTTGTACATGAAAATATGTAAAGCATCATTTATTCATTAGAAAAATACAAAGTAAAGCCTCAGTAAGATACCGCTCACGGCTGTTAGAACGACTGAATGGCCATGCAGAAAGCCGAGGAAAAGGAATTATAAAGGGAATGCAGACTAGTACGAGCACTGGAAGACATTTTGGAAGTTTCTTGAAACATTTAGCATAGACCTACCATGTGGTCCACATGAATGCTTGAAAGACTTATACACAAATGTTCTTAACAGCTTTGTCTGTAATAGTTAAAAATGAAAACCCAAATGTTCATGAACAAGTAAACGGATAAACAATCTGTGATATATTCATAGTGAAATACAGCTCAGCAATATGATACGTAGTGATAGGAGGGAGCAGATGGCTGTTGTGCGGGCGTTAAATGAGCACCAGGGGATCCTGGAGGGTTACATGGGGGCATAAAGAAACTGTCGGGGTGATGGGTGTCTCCCTGACTTTGATTATGTCAGTGGTTTCTCATGTGTATATATTTATCAAAACTTACCAAAGTGTACATTTTATATAGGTGCAGTGTGTTAATGTCTGCTGAGATCAATAGAGATCTTACAAAAATTGTTTTTAGTAAAATTCACAATGACTTTCTGTTTCATTCCAAGTGAAACCCAGTATCCAAATCTTGACTGAAAGTGATCTGTCCCCATGCTTCCTTGCTTCCTTGCTTCCTCCTTGACCTATTTTACTTTGACTCATTCTCCTCCACAAAGATGGTGACCTCTTTCCTGCTCCTCCAGCACAGCAACCCCAGGGCCCTTGCACTCACTCTTCCCTCTGCCTCAGACATTCTCCCTACAGCTCACCAAATGGCTTGGTCCCCACTTCCTCAGTCTCTGCGCAATGAATAAAAGGTCCAACCCCTGCCAACACCATCACATTCTGCTCTATGTATCTTTCTCCTTGACTCTGTCAACCTCTCTAAGCTTCACAAGGCAAGGCAAGATCTTCGCTTTATTAGCTGGCATAGCCACAATACCAAAGATGGTACGGAAGACCAGAGGCAGCAGATAAAACACTGTAGGATGAACGCTACGTGCTGTCATGGGCACTGGCAACCTCTCCCTGATTTCTAATCTGGTTTCACCTCTTACTGAGTGATCCTGAGCAAAATTCTGAACCTCTCTATCCCTTGCTTATCCGTAAATTTGAGACAATAGTAGTACCTACCGCATAGCATTGTTTTAAGGAATAAATGAGTTAATGTCTATATAGCATTTAAAACGTAAGAGCTCAAATGTTAGCTGTTATTACAAGTATAGTGTTACTTCCATCTGTGTGTTTTCTAAACATTTAACTTTTATTTTCATTGTGTTTTAGTTTAGTTTAGAATGTGAAATCATCCCATAATACTTAGAACAAAATAAGGCAGGTATAAGCCCTATCTTTCCCCAGTCCCTCATTTCACCCTCCATACAAACAACTTTCACTCTTTTACCTCTTTCTTCTAGTAGTGACCTAAATTAGATGCTTGTATTTTGATTGCTTATTTAGTTTAATGTTGCCTATTAACTTCCTACTGTGTTCCCCGCCCCACACACACCTCTGCATTTCTTCCCTCTTTACCCTGAGTGCCATCAGAATATTCATACCAAATCAATATGCCTTGGTTTCATCAGTATGATTATATATACTATATTATTCATAGATACATAACTTTGCTGTCGTTGTGGAGAAAATTGCCTCATTTTTCATTTGCTTTGTTTTCTATGTGCCTCTTCCTAATTCATCAGCCATATCTATATGGAAATGAAATCCTCTCAGTTCTGTTTCTTGCTGGTGTCCCTGCTACGGCCCTTCCTTCTTCAGGTCCAGCCTGGATCAAGGACACTGTGGCCCTGCCTCACATCTGATGTCTGAGCTGTCCTCAGGATCATCAGGGATTTCACCACCTCTCTGATGTGTGGGATTTCCTATTCCCTGAATCCCTTCCTATGATCTTTCTTGAACTTTTTGAGGAAGAGATCAGTCCTGGCTAAATCTGTGGGACCTTGTATATCTGAACTTGTCTATCTATTAGCTCATTGACTGAATTAACTGGGAATTTAATTCTATTTTGGAAATCATTTTGCCTGGGCATTTCGAAGGCCTTGCTTCAGCATCTTATTTTTCAGTGGTTGCCATATTGTCCATGCTCCTATTATTTGAATATTGGAGTGCCCTCAAATGGTCCTTCAGCTTTTTAAACTTTTTTTTCTATATATTGTTATCCTTTTCAAATATTTCTAGGTACTTTTATCCAAGTTAGGTCCCAAATCTTTATTGACTAAAAAAAATGATCTCTTTCAATGTTTATTTCTAAGAGCTCGCCTATCTTTGAACATCACTTTCTTTGAAATGAAATTCTTTGTCTTTTTTTTTTAATGGACACTATTGTCTTTTCTAGGAACATCAGTTGTGTTAGACACAGGGCAATTTATAAAGGTGATCACTGGAAGAGAATGACTCAAGTACAGTTTTGTTAAAAGTTTTATTAAGCGGAAAATGAAAAGTCTTGACCTTTTTCATTTATATGCATTTTTGTGTGTTCCTTTCTTAACATGTTTAATATTCTCTTGACTTGTCTTACCCCTTTTGGATGAGTGACTGTCCTTTCTTTTCTGAACTTGCATAGAAATATAAAGGTCAGAAAAGAGAGCTATAATGCATTAAATCAATAAATTTTAGCAGCATTTACTCCCAAAACATAGCAGGTAGTTAAGAAAAGAGAAATGCATAAGCAGACTGTGGGTCATGATGTGATGCTGGGATTTTGAAGTGCTTGACTACAGTGTGTTCTGAAGGTGGGTTCTCCCCTCTGAAACCTGAATAAATAGAGTGTCCTGCAGTTATGCCTTTGGCCTTGGGTGTGTAATGCATCTGACCTTCCCCTCAGGAATTTTCTCCATGTCCATAGAAGGTTTTAGGGTCAATTTTCCAATGCCACTATTGTTAATGCACTTAGATATTTTTCTGGTGTCCACTTACTGGCATGTCTCCTTTTTTTTTTTTTTTTTTATTTCCACCTTAATATTCATTTAACTTCTTTAAATGAATACCAGATGCAGGGAAATCATCTCTTTTCCAACTCTTAGACTCTTTTATGTCTTACAGTACCAAGGAGGGGGCATACTACTTAGATCTCTTTTCTTCAAGTAGCCTATTTTAGTAATTTTGATCAATTATCTAAGGAAGCTCTACTTGATCAGTAACAGAGTCTGTTTTTCAAGGTTTCCTTTAGTTCTCAAAGGGCAGCATCCTTTGAATTTCTTAACTTGCTTCTCACTCTTCACATATCTCCCTTGCTTCAGTTATACCATCAGCAGTGCTCATCATAGCATGTCCTCCCATCAGATACAAATAGTTGTGAATAAAGGATCCCTACGTTTTACTTGTTGCGTGTGTTTATTATAAACATATTTATCATCTCATTCTTTTCAGAGATGATGCCTAAGGGGTCTTACAATCAAACTTGAGTCTATTAACATAAGTATAATATAAACTAAACTAGATTCTTAACTGAAATTTAATCATATTGATTCGGGTGTTATCAGTCCTGTGCATCTTCTATTGCTTGATTTTATTTTTTATCCCCTGGGGAAGTCCTTATCAAAAAGTAGGTGTGTCATTTCCTGAGTGGTATGAACGTTTGCATCATGCCTTTGCCCTCACAGAGTCACTGGATGTGTTCTCCTGAGATGTTCTATTGCAGGTCTGAAGTCACCTTTCCTGTTTCACTTGCTTCCAGGTTGCCTGTGTCTCACTGTCTATTCCTATCAGATCCTTCTGTTTGGTAAAGTCTATTATTGAATTTTATTTTCCGGTCGTTTGTCCATTTCTTTAGTGTTTTCTGTGCATTTTCCTGCTATGATGTTTCATATTTTATTATATATTATTTCCCCCCTAATATTAAATGAATCTCACAATTTTTTCAGGCCATTCTCTCAAAGTTGCATACCTTAAAACCTTTGAAAACATTGATGAAAATTCAGGAAAACAAAAGTTTTTCAAACAAATAAATGCATGAAGGCATATATAGTTTTTTTTTAAAAATATTATCTATGGCTGTCAATATTTCATAACTAACAGGTGTGGGTTTTTTTGTGATCATTGCATGCCACAGATTATTAGCAGAAGTGAAACACACACACACACACGCACAGCTCACACCTGGGGCAATGTACCTAATAAAGTGTTTTACAGAGTGAAATAAATGCTAGTGACATCTGCATTTACTTCTGCAACCAGTATCTTTCTCTTTAACTCCAGATTTGTTAACCAAATCTTTTGTTTTTTATTTCCATATTTAAGTATTATATAATTTTGTACTCCTCAAAATTAGAAAGGTGTTTCTCCCTGCCTTCTCCTCACTTAAAGCTACAGTTAAATAATTTCATCTTGTTTCTCATGTCATAAACTTTCCTTCACTCCAGAAAGTTCAGTGGAGCCTTTCCACACTGAAAGTTAGCAAGAATATAAGCCATGCCTGATACAAAGTGATGTGCTATTCTGGAGAAAAGTTTACTTGTTTTTAAACACATTTTTTGTCTATTTCTCTTTATTGTTCCTAATAATCCATACAAAAAGATTGGTAGTTTATTGTTTTACTGAGTGATTTGTTTATATCCTGGCAGAGTCTTTCTCATTAGATCTGGTACCATTTTTATTTTAATTTGCCCTGCTACCTTGAGTTTTGTCATTTCTCTTATGAAGCATAATGACTGAGTTGTCTAAAAGTTTGCTTTATAAATGAAATAACATAAAAACATATTGCCAATATTATTAAATTATCCCTCACATTTTGAACTGTCCTTTAGAAGCATGTGTGTTAATTGACTTACTTCGGAAAAGCAGTACATTGTCCATCTGCCTGGTGTCCAGTGATCTGATGATCCCTGGATATGCCGTGCTCTCCATTTCTTCTATTATCAATCCAGCAATAAAGGCGAAGAAATAAAGTTTTGGTTTTGATTTGCAGTCATACCCAAGCGTCATAAAAAGAATCTTCCGAAGTGAAAACATGACAAGATGTCATCAGAGACTCTAAACGCGTCCCATCACATTTACACACATATACACATGTGCCCACACATCCTGCGCACACATGCTATGTGCATACACAGACATTTGTGCAACCTTTTTCTTTGAGGTTAGAAAGAACACCCCCATTACACTCCTGCAGCGCACATTCGTTTTCCTATCTTGCTGCAGATGACTGTATTTGCTTGCAGATGTGGCAAATAGAATTACAGCTGTTCTTTATTTGAACTTCTAAAGATCCAAAGATGTTCAAGGATTCAGTTTGCTCAGTCTTCCCCACAGTGTCATCTGTTATTTGGGAAGGAGACCTAATTTGCACCAGATATAAAACTATTTGTCATTTTGCAGGTTTGCCAAAAATAAATGAAACTATTAATTACTACGTTTTTGAGCAGCTGTTAATAAATTGGGATAGGATAACTGTTCATTAGAGTTCTGGTTAATGACATGGGCTCAACTGCATCGTGTTCCTTTTCACAGAAACATATTAACACAATTAAATGTATCAGCTAAAGTAAGTGATACTTTATTTTAATTACGAACATTACCAATCCTGAGTTAGTAAATTTAGAGTTTTAAAACAAATTCTCCTTTGTCATATTAAAACTAATGACACTCAGTATTTTAAAGCAAAATATGTCACAATTTTGTATTTGAACAAACTTTATACGTATCCAAAAGAATGGCTTGAAACTACCGTTAGATGCTAACTTTAAAAATTAAATGTCTAATACTTTCATCAATTGTTTTTCTTTCTAAACCTTAATTTAGCAATAAATTTTACTCTTCTGTAGATGTTGACCCAATCCTCCAGATGGAAAAATTACTTTTAGATTATTTTAATTCAATCATGTGTAACACGAGCAAATGTATTCACAGCTTCTCTGTAATTAGGATGTATACATACCATATTTGTTTAATTGGAATACATTTAATTACGCATGTGCACTAATTAAAAAGAAGATTTGAATAGCTTCTAGGTATAGAGATACTTAGCCTGGAATAATTGGAAACATACAACATAGACAGCATCAAATGATTTCTAAAAGGTTTTATTCATCCATGTGACTCTTATCTGACAAAATTTTTGCATTTTTTAGAAGGTGCTGTTCTTAAACTGCCAGTTCTCGAGCCTCCTTTCCTTTTGGGATCCTGAAATTCTGTCCCTCTTTACCAGCATTTTAAACTTAACGTTATAGTTCTGGTTATATTAAATATCAGTTATCAGTCAGTTTGGAATTTTGAGAGGATGCTTTTCAATTTAAGATGAAGGGCCCACATAAGAAAATGAAAGGGGTGGGGGACTGGTTTGCCATTTGGAAATATGTAACGTGTCCAGTGTGTGGATAATTAAAAAGCAGTGGAGGACTCCCTGGTGAGACAGTCTTTGCTTTGTCCCTGCTTTCTTGAAGTCCAGTAGATGAACTAGATCTTTTCAAGTGACTTCAAGTCAGCACACCCTCTCACCTCCAGGACTGCAGCTGAATTTGGCCATGGTCACTAATCATGGGAAATAGGTAGCATGCAAAAGCTGTTCCACTGACCTGTAGCTGAAATAAATTTGTCATCAGAAGTTCATTTCCTTAAGGACAGGTGTCTGTTTCACAGTTGGCACTCTCCAAATTGGTTCGGTGATTAAATGGCTGTAGACACAGACCTAACCTTTAACTCCCAGAGAGGGTTCCCCTAGGAAATGATGAAGGTCCGCCTGCAAGTTCATATCACAACGGCTTGTATGGCTACCACTGCCCGGGCTGTAACTTCATTACCGGCACCTGTGGGGATATGCCAGAATATGTGTTCCCAAGTCAACAAGCACTCCTAATTTATTAGGAGCAGAATTGCTGTGAAAATTAATATTTTAAATCGGCAGTACAATAAGCAACAACTGTCATTTCATCGTTCATGCCATACCATCCCTGGAACAAATCTAGGAAATTTAATCTGCTACATGGAAAACACTTTCCGTTTAAAACTACTATGCAATGTCTATAAAGCAAATTATTTCAACTTTTGAATTTTGAGGTATGCAACTACTCATAACAGGAAGCAATCTGCAATCTAAGAAAATGTTATGCATATTTAAGTAATTAGAATGTTTTGTTGCTTTATTTAATTATCAAAATATTCGAATGTTGGACATTTAGCTATCACATGATTTAACTAATTTTAATTGTCTTTAATAAGAGATGATTTAAAAACAAATTAAACAATTAGAAAATAATGTCTCATAGAGTTACAACTTTTTTAAAATAATAAATTTCTTCATAATCAGTAGGGACTTTTTTGCCTATTCTCTTTAGAAATATTTCTTCATAGCTCCATAGTGATTTGTTTGTAAACTGAGATATTGTTGGGAATTTACCTTTATTTATTTCATATACTTCTGATCAATTCCAACTCATGCCCAATTATATTACACTACATTAACATAATTCAACAGATGTTGATATTTAAATGTTTTCTGGCATTCAAATCTTGGACAGCTGTCTTTGAGCTTGGGGAAAAGGCAAACATTTAGAGTTAAATGCTGAACATATGCTTAAATTACTAATTAGAAAGATGGAATAAAAACTATGCATTATCCTTTCTAAGGACAATAAACCTCAGAGAGGGATTTCTGTAATCTTTTTACATCGAGTTATAGTCCAGGGATATATACCCACTAGATGACATAGACTTTATGGATAACTTAATGCACTCTTAGATTTGGTGACTTAAAAATTATGGAGAGTCTTACTTAAAGATTAAAAAACTTGTAATGACTCGATTGACATTCTTAAGAGTTGAATGGATGCCTTTCCGCTTAGTGTCTGGATGGTAGAAGTAGTTTTCTTTTCTTTCTTTTTTTTTAATTTACAACACAAGGTAAGTTTTAGATGCGCAAGTTCATTCTTCACCAAATGCAAAATAACACAGCACGCCACCACCAGATTTCCAGCAGTCCTTCGCCACTGCCCATTGGACCCTCACTACCTCTGCTTCCACCCCCCCCCCACCCCCTTCCCTCTGGTAACCTCAGTTCTTTTGTCAGTGTCCAAGGGTTAATTTTTGTTTTGTTTTGTTCTGACTGGTCATTTGCTTTGTTTTTTTTTTATATTCCACGTATGAGTGAGATCATTCAGTATTTGTCTTTCTCCTTCTGATTTATTTCTCTTAGCATAATCATTTCTACTTCCATCCGTCTTGTTCCGAAGGGCAAGATCTTTTCATTATAGTTGAACAGTATTCCATGTGTATTTATACCACATCTTCTTGATCCACTGCTCTTTCCATGGGCACTCAGGTTGTTTCTATTTCTTGGCTATTGTAAATAGTGCTTCTCTGAACATAGGTCTTTTGAATTTATCTTTTCATATTGTTAGAATAGATGCCTAGAAGTGAAATTGCTGGATCATGTGGTAGTTCTGTTGGTAAAAGCATTTTTTAGCAGTATTTTATTGTGGAAATTTAATAGTGTGCAGCAGTACAAAAATATAAACTCAGTATATCAACTGGCTTAGATAATTATCAATGTATGCTAAACCTTGTTTCATCCATATCCTTACCCACTCCTTCTTCCAACCCCCAAATTTCATCTATCTGATTTCAACTGAAATACATCAGTATATTTACCTAAAAGATAAATCTCTTTAAAAAAAACCATTTACCGGATGAATAAATGTGTATATGTATGCATATGTGATATCACATGTCCTTAATTATTTTATGATCTTGTATCTTATAAGTTGTATCAATTAGAATCCACATGAGATCTATCTTTCATAATTGCTTGATGTATTTAACTTAAACTCCCTCTGATTTATAAATTGCCCTTCTCTTTACTTTTTTCCTTCAAACTTTTTGGTTGAAGAAGTTAGGTCTTTTGTCCTATGTAGTTTCCCACGTCTGAGGGCTATTGCTGATTTATCTGCATGGTGTCATTTCACTTACTCTTCTGTCCCTTGGCTTTCCTATAATTGGTCTTTAGATCTAGAGACCTGATTAGATTCATGTTCAGTCTCCTTGGGCTTGTTTTGTCTTGACATGGCTCTTTGTGAGGGACATTGTTTATTCCTTTTACTTCTATGCCTGTTCCTATGACTTATTAGCCCCAGTGGTCATCGCCAACATTCAGTCATCAAAAGTTACAGTCAATGTAATTTTTCTTTTCTTTATTAGTTAGATCACTTCTGGTAAAAAACTTCCTCTCCTCTACTCCTTGATAACTTTGAGATACTGATCTTGTAGGAAAAGCCAGACAAATATTTGATACCTTCCCTTTAATTATTTTTCAAAGTTAATTGGTTCCTTACATTTCTAAAGGTAACTAGAGAGATTTCATTCTGCGTTTTTGGCTCATTGATTTAGACACATGTGCTTTACTTCATTTCATTAGTTATTGTCTTAGCTCACTGCAGTGGGAGACCATTCAAGTTGGTTCCTCAATCTGCTACCTTTTGCTTTCTGATACATTTACATTTTCACGACTGTCTTGGACAATTTCTGGCCTAGACCAAGAATTGGGCATTTCCTTAAAAAGAGCTAATCCATTTACTATCAAAGAATTTTTAAAATCACAATCTAGCTGTTAGTTGTCTCATTATTTCTAAGTCTTTTCAGAGATATGTTTGAATTTTTTTTTATTAAAGAAAATTCACTGATTCTTGGTGATAGTTGCAGTTCAAATTCAAACTCATTGTGTTTGTACTTTCATCATGGATTTGAATGTCTTTTTTCAGCATTAATAATATTATCTCTTGATAACACCGTAATACTTACTCATTCCATTTATCCCCTCCATGCACCTTCTCACCATGCTGTCGCCATACCATCCATGAAATCATTCATAAAAGTAATGGAAGAGTTTTTGCTTTTCTGTTTTTTTATACTTAGACTATATTTCATTACAAATATACAATCTTAATTCCTGTGTTTCAAAGTCCTTTGAAATACTCTGTAATATAGGTATACAAAAGTATAATTAGTTTCACTTTAATTTTCAGAGGCTTCTCTTTTGCAATTATTTGATTTTGTTTATAATAATAAAACTGTGATTAATGGTTCGACAATCACATCTCCACAAGTTATTGTCAAAGAGGTCTGCTTTCTCTTGTCCACTAATTCCTTCCCCTGCATCTGGATAGCTTTTGCTTTGTTTTGTTTTATGTTTTATCCTTGCATCAGTTACTTTTTCCTACTTTTCAGATAAGCAGGGATAACTTTTCCTCCCTCCTTTCCCTTATCTTTTTCTCATTTCTTGTTCTTACTCTCATTCTGGCATAGTTTGACTTTCAGGAGGGCTTTATTTTGCCCTTATATTTACTTTTATATTAATGCCTTTTTATAAGCCAGGTAGTCCCCTTCTGAGGAGGGGGAGTGTCTGCTGTTGGCTTCCTGCTATGAACACTGATGAAGCTTGGGCCTTCTCTCTCACAAGCATTTGATTTGAAGTAAATGAAGTAAATGCTGTCAGCACATCTATTCAATTTTAATTTTTCTCCGTTTTCAAGTAGTTGTACTGTTGGGATATTGAAGCATATATAGCTTTCAATACTCCACTGTCTCCTTGTCTTCCGTTCTAGTCTTAGTTTTAGTTCAGTTTATTTTTTTTATTCTAAAACAAATATAACTTTGGAATGATCCCATTAGATCTTAAGTCAGTTCTTTATTCATTTTGCTCATCTGAAGCTTATTCTCCTGTTGATCCTCTGGAGAGGCTCATGGGATCAGTATGCCCTGAGTTCCTGCATGTTATTAATGGCCTGTCCATAACTTGTCTATTTAAAGGTCTTTTTGACTAGGTAAACAACGCATGCTCATATTTTCTTCCCTTAAATGTCTTGAATATCTCTCCATTGTCCTAAGTAAAACAATGTCTGGTACAATCTAGCTTTCTTTCTGTTTTTGCCTGGATGCTTAGTGTGTACTTTCCTTTTCTTTAACAGTTCAGGAGTTTGTTTAGACTGTATTGTGATGTTCGTCATTCTAGGTGTATTTCCTAAGGAAGAATCAGACTCTTTCAATAGATGATCTTTATTTTTTTAACAAATTTCAAGATTTCCTTCAATTATTTGTTTTCTATTTATTTTATCTCATTGCTTTGGTTTTATTTAAAAAATAATTTATTATACGTATATTGGCTCTTCTTTACTCTATTTTGTAGCTGTGATTTTCTAATATTTTATTTTTAATGTTTTTATCCTTTCAATTTCCATTTTCATTATATTCTCATATTCTACTTCCCCATTATATTTATTTACTCACATGTTCTACTTTGGTTTCATTCCTGAAATCACTTTTTCTCTTTTATTTCTAATTTTTTTCTGAACGCTGTCATCTCTTATTGTCTGATGACTGTTGTTGATGGTGCTACATGTTATATAGATTCAAAAGCGGTAGTGTCACTGCCACTGTATTCTTATGCTAATAAGCTAATTATGACTTTTTGGTTTTTTAGAATTCCAGAACTTCTACAAAGCATGCTATTTGTTCTTAAGTGGGGAAATAACTCATCAGAGTAATAAGTGGTTGTATATATAAATCAGGGTTGTATATATCTACCAGTACCTCTAATGTGTCATGATTTTCTACTCTTTTAGTATGCAGTTGTCTGTGTGTCTTCAAGAATGATGCTTCCTGCACCACTTCTAAGTGTATAAAGGCATTGGACTACGTGATCATTGGTCTCTGCTTTCTAGAGTCTTGGATCCTGCTCAGGAAAACCTGAGCGCCACCCTTCACAGTTCTCATTCTCCCTCTAGTTCCCATCCTTCATTCTCCACAACATACCCAGAATGGCATTAGATAACCCAAACCTTTTTGTGTTTTCATGAAAGCCCTCGCCAGCTTCCCATTTCCTTTAGAGTCACTTTCTTGCAAGGCCCTTGTTGATTGAGCACTCGTACTTTTCCAGCCTCTTCTTCCGGCCCCTGCCTTAAGCAGTACATAGCAGTCACAATGAGCTTGTTTTCGTTCCTGAAATAAAGTGTGCCCTTTCTACAGTGGAATTTAAAACTCCTGAAATAGTTATAAAGTAGAGTGAGCCCTCACTTAACATCCTCAGCCAATTCTTGGAAACTTTAATTTTAAGGAAGAAAAGGTATAATGATACCAGACCTTCCACTTAATGCCCTTCTGGTCAATGTCAGCGGGATATATTTTATTTGTATATTTTTCTCCTCAATGTTATAACCAAAGTATATTGATTGCAACCAAGTTATTTGAGGAGCTGCTATATTGTGGAAGTTGTCTTGATAACCTATGATTTGGTATGTCATGTTCAGTTGCATTAGCATAAATGACACACTTGTATCTTTGCTCGTAGAGTACATTTAGATAATGATAAATTTATTATATTTCCTTCCATTTGTACTGTAACAATTTCTTGGTCCACAGAGTTTCTCTGCTTCTTTGGACTTATGATTAGGAGGAAAAAGTGCCAAATCAACCTATATTTAATTAATCACATGCAAATTCTCTTTATCCACAGGAAATTATAGGTAACATTTCTTGTGCATGTTATAAGTCATACATTCTTTTAACTCTGACATCAACTCTCTGAGGTCAGGTCTGTTGTTACCTCCATTTTACAGATGAGAAAGGCAAGGCTGAAGGATTAAGTAACTGCCCAGGTCTGCCCAGGTTGTTAAGTGCAAGAGAAAGAACTATACTTTATCTCTTTTGATTCCAGAGTTCCCACTCTTAATCACAATCCTACACTGCCCCTCAACATAAGTGGATATGTAGCTAAAGCAGAACAAAGAAAGAATTTAATATATAATACCTAAATCAAAGGGACAAAAAGTTCCCATCATTTTTGCAGTTAATACCAAAATAGCTAAAATTCATTGAGTGCTAATGATGTCTTTAACTCATTTAATTTCCCAAGTTAGGTAGATTATCTTATTATCCTCGTTTTGCATATGGAGAAGCAGAGGGGCTAAATAACTTGGCACGTCAAATGATAGATGGTTTATACAGCAGTGTCTTTTTATCCGTCTTATTTCTAAGGTACATAAAAATTAACTTGACTTTTTTCTAGAATCTAGTCACTTGTTTTAAGGCAACTCTGTGGACTCCTCTAAAACAATAGTCTTAAAACATACTTAGCTATTTAGATTATTTAGCAAAGAAAGTGACATCATTGTGAAATCACAAATAATATGATTGCCTGTAATAATTTGACATTTGGTTTCCGACATTTAAAACTTACATAAATTTTGCTTATTTTCCTAAAGAATGGCATTATATAAATGACATGAAGAAAGACTTAGATTTTATTTGAAATTAATTTTGTAGGGTATTTTTCCATGGGTATTTCAAGAAAATAGACCTTCTAAACACAGAGAGTAGTAGACCTAAATTAGCAAAATTATAAAGGTTGTGTAGTTCAAAGATCTTGATGGCAAAAGCTAATGCATTCCCAACTTTGCAAGAGTTTCAGTTGAATTGAATTAGGAGAATCCTACAGTGCTCTGCCTCCTAATTATGGAACATCAATGTGTGCGTAGTGGTCACAAGCCTCCTGACACCTTACCTAACTATTACAGTACATTTCACAGTCTAGTAAACATTTCCTAACAAGTCTGTAAACTTTTATGGACATAATGGTCGTTCATCTGCAAAAAGCTATCATGGGAGAGGAGGAAGGAAAAGCATTCTTTTCATACAGTTTTACTTAGTGATATGTAAAATTACAAAAAGAAGGAAGTACATTAGAATGAAGGTATCTGCATATCCTTTACAGACTGGCTGACATGGACAAGCCTGATTTTGCTGCTGTTTATATCCCAAAGCCCAAGATATGGACTGAATTAGTTTTGTGGTTTTCTATTTGCACAAGTAAGCATTTATTCTGGAAATTGGAACCTCCGTAGAAATATTATCATAAAAATAGTTTACTATCAAAAGTCTGACAGACCTTGTTAAATTTCACTCAGTACCTATTTAATATAATATTGTCATGGCTTATAGGTGATAAGAGAAGTTGACTTAAAAAATAAATAAATCAGGAAATCAGGTGTGGGCCCCACTGCCTGCCCACGGGAACATGGAACTTACAACAGTAGTCACGTACATAGATACATGCAGATTAAGTTAGAAGACATCGTTTTTTGTCAAGGAGTGAGAGATTAGCCTGGCAATGTTAATCAGAAAGGGCTGCACAGTGGAGCTGGCATTTCAACTGGGTTGTAGATTCCCAGTTGAAGTCCACCAGTAGAAAGTCATTTCATCACAATTCAAGTACATTTGATGAAATGGTAATGCTATGTGGCATATTCCAAAGTAGAAGTAACCCCTTACATCTTGCAAAAGTTTCAGATGTTCTGGTCTATTATTAAAAGCTCCAGTTTTTATGGCTTCCTCAGCACAGAGATCAAAGTGCCAGCCTCATTTTCCTTTGTCACACTCAGCAAGTATCTGTCACTGCAGATAAAATTATGCCATCACCCACAAAAAGCAGCACAATGGAGTGCTTTGTAGAGAATCCAAGCTGAGCTCAACCTTGAGCCTCTATCTGCCAATTCAGTCTTGCATGTAAATCAGCCTCTTGTGAGTGAGAAAAGCCATCCACTCCAAGAGCTTCCTTGGGAAGGGTTCACACATGAGGCCACCTCTGCAATGGAGCAATCACTTGCTGGCGCCAGCAGCAGTAGAAGTCACAGCTATGTCTGTGAAAAATAAATATGTCTGTGAAAAATTGTGGACAAGCTTTTCCCATTCAATTCTCAATTGAGTGAACAAATTTAGTAACTAATCAAAAAAGCAGCTTTGGCCCCACCCTCAGGAAACTTATGGACAGACAAATTCATAAAAATTTTTGATGAATGCAAGGAGGCACAATATCTTCCCAGCCCTCCATGTGTGGGAGCCCTGTCTTCATGAGTAGCTCATTGTGCTCCAATATGGCCTAGTACATCGATCTGCCTCCATGCCTCTGCCTATCCAGGTGTGACCCACATCACCCCTCACTGAGAGGCCAAGATGCTCAAAATGCTGGCTTTGCACATTGGGTTGGAATCGTTTTGTCACATCACTGGTAGAGTTTAACCTCTAAAAAGTGAAAAACCTCATCTTTTTTTATTTCTCAATCCTATCTTACAGCAGTGGTCATGATGTATATTACGCTTTCCATAGAAATGTGTTAGGTAGAGTGTGTAAATCCAGTTGAATGAGGTAGTATGAAATAGGGGAAAGTGATTCTTTTGTGTCCTTTGTTCCTTGGCTCACATACAATTAACTTCATTTTCTGTTGCTGTGGTCATCCTCTAGACCTCAAGTTCCTTAGTTATCTAAAGGACTTTTGGGGTGATTGTGCAAGATAAAGGGTATGAAAGTGTTTCATATAGTTCCCATATATAGTAGTACTCAGTAAGCCTGGCTGCTCCTGGTAATTCCGGTGATAAGTTCTAAGACTTCAGAAACCCACTTGTATTTAAAATAATTTTTTTTTAAATTTTCTACCTTGCCGTTTTAATTTCATGATTATCTGAACAAGTGAAGCAAAGAAACTCAGCACACCTGTTCCAAAGTCCTACCTCCAAACTGAACTTAAAGCTTGGTTTACAGTAAAATTGTCAAATAGGAGAATATAGCGAAAAATCAATTCAATAAATATATTCAGTATTCTATAATTATATACTTATATACTACAGTAAATGGAAATCACCTTCGCTTAAAACAGTTAAGAATATTAGGAATAGCCTGAAATTTGATTATACGTAAAAATGGCAACCTTGCCATCCAGAAACTATGAAACTGTGTCCTAGTGTCATCAAGGAGAATGTACGATTATATCTGAATCATAATCCAATTTGATGGCTCTTTTATGTAAGATGCAAGATGTTTTCAGGATCCATATTCAGTGTTTTTAAATGTTAGCACAGATCTTCTTACATTTCATAGAGATATCCAAAAGAATCATGTTTATTTTGAGCAATTTTTCTCTCTCCTAAGAGTCAACACAAGCTTTATTTATCATTTGGAAGCAAATTACAATAAGCTTTTTGTTGAAGCTGTCCTAAATATCAATGATAAACAGATTCCAAATATGTATAGTTTTAAGTGGGAAGTAAATTAAAAATCAGTTTACTAAGTGCCTACTTATTCCTAAGTTCTATGGTGTGAAAAATAAAAAGACTATTCCAAGATGCCTCAAAAAACATAGGTTCTGCTTGGAGGGACAGTATCCCAATTTGAATGCAAGTGAAATTAATTTTCCTGTTTCCCCTGAAGAGGAGGTAGTTGGCCACTGTCACCTTGTCAATTAATTACACCATGTAGTGATTTCTTCTTCAGTGTTTGTGTGTTTGCTGCATTAGGAGACGAGACCCTTGATGGTCAGCCTTTTGTTTAGTGTCTAATATGATACCTGACACATAGTCTAATTATATTATTTGATAACAGAATGTTTTTGAGTGAATTTGAATGACAGTTCAAGAAAGCAAAAATGTTACCGTAAATATGTGCGTGGTTGGCAAAGGGAAGGTTGAAGCAGCAGTTGTTATAGTAGTTTGGTTCATTTTAGTTTAATAAACATGTTTTGTGCTTCTAATATATGATAAAGCAAAGCTGTCTCCTGAGAGTAAGTCACAGTTATTGTCAGTATAGAGTTAATTGACAGTTCCTTCTAATCTGAAAGCACCTTGAGGTCAAGCTACGTGTTAAGTGTAACAACAGAGATATGCGCAGATTGATATAAAATATAGAGAAAACAGCACTTGGAAGAGTAGCGAGGTTAGGAAATAATGAAGAGAAAGAAGGTTTAGATTCGGAGATGCTGGAGACCTAAGGGAAAAAGAGCAGACTGGAAGGTGAGTGAGGAAGGATGGGAAAAAATGGTTTTTGAAGTGGGTTTTGCACATATCCAGGACCTTGGTGACTAGGACTTAAAAAAAAAAAAAGGAAGGGATGGAACCACTATGGGAAGAATGTTGTGGGCACTGGGGAAGTTAAGGTATAACGACAGTTCCCCAAATGGATATTTAGAAACCCTAGTGACTCATTTGCTCATTGAAAAGATGACCTTCCCGCAGATGTGAGAATGTCCTCATTTACACACACTCAGAAAATTCGCAAATCTAGCTGTGTTGCATCAAGCAATCCCCACCACCTTGCAGGTGCAATTTGTTTAACGTAATGAAGTGGTCCAAAGAAGCATTACTCGAAGCATTTCTGTGAGCTGCTTAAGGATACAGAAGTGGGTTTATTCATCCACACAAAGATGATGCCGTTACAGTAGCAGACCCTCTGGGCTTCAGATAAAGCTCAGACATCCCCTGTGGGGGAAGCAAAGCATCTTTGAAGTGGAAAGTACCGAGTGGGGGCCAAGAGGCCTGCCACCATGAGCTAAAGTGAGAGAATAGCAGAGAAATCAGACTCAAAAGACTCTCGAGGATTTATATGGAGTTTTAAAATGAAAGTGAGTACTTTATTCTTATATGCAATGACTCATTTAAAGCAAGCAGAATCAAACTCTAGTGAAAAATTTAACTTTTCTATTAACTACATCAAAAAAAATGTGTTATTCAGAAATGGCAATAGCTCTGTCCTTATTGTAGCTTATTGATAAGCTCAGATGGAATGAGTTGATACGGCCATGTATTTAGTATGTGTTTGGTGACACTGTACACTAGACAGTCTCCTGGTTGCATTATGCGTCAAGGTGTCTACTCTGATCCTGGGTAAATGACTTAACCTTTCTGTGCCCTGGACTTCTCATCTGTGACATAGGGATGATAATAATAGTGGGGTTTTTTTTGTTTTTTTGTTTTTTTTTAAGGCAAGGTACAGGTAGGAAGTAGTCAGGAAGGCAGGAAGAGAGAGAAGGAAGCATTTTATTTAGTTTACTTAGTTGCTCATCTTGGTTGCTCTCCCCAGGCCCGGGAGAGGAACCTGGGTCCTTGGGATGTGTATGGATTGTGCTTGGCCAGAGGCAGTGGTGGATCCACTACTCCACCAGGGCGCTCCAATAATAGTAAATCGATAGCTAACAGTTGCTAGTTGCCTACTGTGTGCATTGTTACACAAATGATTTCTAAATAAAATACTCCAAAAAACCTTTGCGATAAGTACAAGTCAAAGCACAGTTCTTCAAGAATTAAGGCAAAGAGAGTAACATGTTAAAAATGGGTAGAAATCCTTCTCAAATACTGACAGATACTGTGACCAGGGGCTTTTTTAGAGACTAAGAAATCACAAATAGTGGTGGCAGGGTAAGCAGTTCCTTACTTCCCAACTCCTCCCGTAATGCAACTCCAGTCACTGAACCCAGAGCACCTGTAATAGTTCCACTGTTTACTGTTTTCTAATTCATAGTTATTACTTGTGTCTTTTCTGTCACATAGTAAAAGTAAAGTCCAATAAGACACACAAAGAGGAAAATTCCCGCAAAACTCCTTCACACAGAGAAAATCATTAGTAGTCCCATGAACGTTCATACTTTAAAGATGCGTGTGCATATACTCATCGATTTGGAAAAATTAGTGTACCGTGAAAAAAACTATGTAGATCCAGAATGAAAGAGATTGCTTTTTGAGACTGAACATATGATGACTGTAGATATTTGGATCAGGCGTTATAAAAAGTAGTATAAAATTCTCTTTATGTTATTGTTGTTAGACAAAGTGGCTTATGTTTATAGAATTTAAAACATCCCATAGAAATTTTAAAAAGGTATCTTCCCTTTCAGAGGATGAAGCATTTGGTATAAATCTACTTTGTCTATTATTCGGGTAACCTTCTCTGTTCATGGTTCAGAATTAGATTAAAAAAAACTATGGATCCTCTTGCTAGAAAAGTATGTTTTACACACCTTTTGCCCACAATTTCCTGAGGTTCTGGGACCACTTGAAAGCTCCCAGCATTCCTCAGTCACTACCCCTTGTTCACTGCAGATCAGCCATTCTGACTCTGCTTGGTCAATACCAGGAGAGTCCCTGACTGGCAGCAAAGCTGGTCCTGATCTCCCAGAAGCTTCCTCACACAGAGGTGCCTCCCTCACACTTGTCATGAACTCTGGTTGCTACAGACAGGAAGTGTTTTGGGCGCACCACAGGGCACCTGAGAAACAGCATACACGTTAGTTCTGGTGGCAACCACCAGATAGCCTGTAGCAGGAAAGCGGTTTGGGAAGGAGTGGGTCTGGCCTCAGACTCTGATGGGTGGAAGAGGCACTGACAGGACAGGGCCATCAGAAGGTGTTGAGAGGAACTGCACACAGTAGGCAGCTCACTGTTATCTCCCAGGGGACAGTTCCGACAGCAGAATGGGAAGCCGGTGGACACAGAATGAAGAATTGTCCCTCTTCAGGCAGTGAGCAGGATGCGGACCGGGAGCAGCTGGTGCTTGGACAGGGGCTGGCCAGCAAGCAGCATTAGAGAGCTTCCATCACCAGGTTAGACTTCAGGGCCAGACTTTAGCCTCTGGGGAGGTCCCAGCAATGACCGAATTCTGAAGACAAACACTGTATCATTTCCTCATATGTAGTATAGAGAGAAACAAAAGAAATTAATAAAGTGCCCATAACAAAAATAAACTCTCAGACTAGAAGTCCAAATCATTAACCGAATTCTGAAGACAAACACTGTATCATTTCCTCATATGTAGTATAGAGAGAAACAAAAGAAATTAATAAAGTAGCCAAAACAAAAGTAAACTCTGAGACTAGAAGTCCAAATCATTAACTTCCAGAAAGGAAGAGGGAAGTGAATGAGAAAATTTAATGAAAGGGGTCAATTATAAGGTGGTGAATACAGTTGGACTATTAGTGGTGAATTTGCTAGAGTGTATACAGATGTTGCTAAATAATGATGCACACCTGAAACTTGTGAAATATTATGCTGGCTTTTGGACATCAGTACCGAATTCAGTGTACTAAGTTAAAAGTTAAGCTAAACGGCTCAAGGCAGGATTGTTCCTGCCTTGAGCCCTGACAGTACCCAAGGAAAGGAGCTGGACACGGAGGTCTCCTGGTTCAGATTCCCATGCGGAACAAGGGCAGGAGGCGGTCATTCAGATCTCAAACAGCAGGTGCACCTAGGGTGCCTTTTCCACCACCCGGCCTACTGGGTCCCTGGTTTGCTCCTCCGTGTCCTGCAGCCATACGCAGTGTCTGTGCAGCTGACGCCCTGTCCAGGCCTGTATGTTTCCAACTGACAGTGAATGTTCTTGCCAAATGCCAGAGCCCATAGTCACATCTGTTTGTCTCTCCGCAGCTTGTCTGAGTCTGCTGGCGAACAGACTGTGTCCAGAGGCAGCTTTCACTAGGCCCAGTTCTCCAAAGAGCCTGTCTTTGTGAACCACATACAAGAAAGAGACAGGTTCCCATTGTCTTCTCTTTCATGTGATCATGTTTGACTCTGCCTGCCACAGTCCTTGTCAGCTCATGTCAGAGGTTATGTTGTCAGACAAGGTGGTGGTTCTCACTAGGATTTCTTGGTTTTGGTTTTGTTTGTTTGTTTGTTTGTTTTTCAATTATTTTTTGTTTGATTTTCTTCCTTTTATTCCCTTCCATATCAAATGTTCAGTTTCCTGTCACTGCACCATTTTAAAGGATGATGGGACAAGCCAAGTGAAGTCTGTCAAATTAAACAAAAAAGACTATCAAATCAAATTAGTGGTTACCAGAAAGGGTGGTGGGGAGGCAAATTGGGTAAAAGGAGTCAATTATATGGTGTAGGATAGAATCGATGGTGAACTTCGTGTATTCTATACAGATGCAGATTTAAAGCGATGCAACCTGAAGCCTATGTAGTAGTTCATTTGAATGTTATCAAAAGAGCATTGCATTATATAACCTTTAATCCTATACAACATTATGAAGCAGTGATCCTTCAATAAAATTCAAAAAATGAAATTTAAATTTTAAACAACTTCTTTTTGACTGCTTTTCTAAGATGGTAGGACGTTTTCAGAATTAGTATATAGGAAAACATGTTTCAAGTCCTAACTAAGTGGCAATGAATAACTAAAAAGCATACATCCTTCTTTTTCCTCTAAGAATACAAGTTTATTTATCCTTAATATTGAAGGTGCCTATAGCTCGGAAGTTATCAGCTTTTGATATGTCTCCTCTTTCCTCCTCCAGCAAATACTCTGAGACAAATATGCTGCCATTGTAGACTGGTAATTTCCTGAATGGGCCTTACGAAAGTGTCTAAATGCTTTTTTTTAATAAGTTTATGTCTGTTCGTAAGACAGTGTCTTTTCATGAACAACACGGTAACAAGCAAACAGAAATCAAGTGGTCAACCACCCCCTTGAAGGGCAGTCCTCATGTTCTGCTTTGCAAAGACAAATGACTCATTTAGATGGAAGCAACAAAAGCTGCTGTGGAAACATTCATCGATTTTAAATTAAAAAATAAGTGCTATGTTTTACATGAAGAATGACAACTAAATAACAGTGTATACCTGACTTGGTGTTATTTGAAGCCACTCCATCGCACCTGTCTCAAGGAGAAGGGAGTTGGTGCCTTAATGGGGTGATCTTACCAATCAATAATCCGGGTCTCTCCAAGTACTATACCAGCCGATCAATTCCTCATAGAATCACTGAGATACAGCTGTTTATCTTATGGCTCAGGACTTTGGGTTCAACGAACTGACTTTAACTTAAACTTTATTCTCCTTGAGTGTCTGCTTTCCTTTATGTGGGTGGTGGGGGAATGGGGTGGAGAGCTGAGTGAAAATGTTGAATTTCATTTGTGTCTTTAAAGACGCCCAAAAGAGAATTTTTGGTTTGGCAGATGAGAAAAGGTTTAGAAGAAGGGGTTGTTCCTATGTTGTTTTCTCACCATCTTTGGCCATCCTAATAAATTCGAAGTCATTATTAAATATATAATAAAGTTTTATAGGCAATATTGATTTGAGAGAATGTATTTCAAGCAACTAGAAGACTTCCAGTGATAGACTGCTGGTGAGAACAGTGTAAGACAAAACCAGCCACATCGACAGTCACCACGAGCAGTTGCTACAAATCAGTCCTCCAAGAATTTCATCTAATTATTTCTTTAAATATATTTCTTAACATGCACTCTCCTGGCTAATTATTTTTAGCTTAGTTTAAGCTTTAGATCTATAAGTAATAAGACCAGACTTTGCTTTTTTAAGTCATCCAGAATTTGGACTTACTTTGGCTAGAATTCTTTCCACCCTTATCCCCCTCCTCCCTCAGACAAGCCAACACAAAGAGCTTTCATTGTGTGCAACTTCACATTATTCTTATGTGCTAACTGAGATGGTTGGATGTAATATGTGTCTGGACTGCCACAAACCTAGTCGCCTCACCTTTCATCAACCTCAGCTCTGTCCAACAGCTGCTCTCTCCATCATCCGGAGAATCAGGCCAATTTTCTGTCTTCTTAAGTGACCTTTAATGACTCATAGGGGCCGTTATAGGGCATCCATGGAGTATATGGCCTGCGATCCCAGTCTAACATTCTTCTTCCACTGTATTATATAGTCCTTTCTCTAAACACTGTTCTCCAGTCACTGAACCACTCGTAGTTTGCTGCACAGAACAACTTCTTTATTATTTAGAAATACTTTTATCAGTATAGAAATGTATAGAAAACCCAGCCAGCAGTGGCTTAAATTTTGAAGACTCCGTATTTTGCTTTAACAAGGGGATCACAGAGGATAGTCCATGGGGGTTGGTTTTCACATCTCAATAACAGAAGGAATACACGCCAAATTCAGTTTATAGCTTATCCCTTTTCCAGAGGTTACCTTCCCCTCCTCTGCAGCTATTCCTAATATAGCAATCTGTCTGATATCTGCTCTGCCAAAGGCAAACCTTGTTCCCCTCTTTGGCCTAGGGGAGGAGGCTTCAAGAGAGCAGAAATGTGAAGGATTTTGTACTAAAAGGTAAAATCAAGACTGTTACAGATAGATACTGAGCATGTGTTTGAAACTGTATGCAGCTATTTAATGAGGGGACCACCAGGCAGATGTTATAACGTAGGCGAAGTCAAGAAAACAGTCTAATATCGATGAAATACTGAAATGGGTGTGCGAATGGAGGTAAACTGATTTTTTCATAGGCAGGAGGATTATGCTTTCTCTGGACAGAATTCATTTGCATTTCTATAGATAAGAAGCATTTTTCATTGCTTCCAGTTATCTCTAACTTTGTTGGAAAATAGCTCCCCTAGAGTCAGCATTAGATGCCTAGAAAGGTAGACTCTTTTGTTCTTCATCGAAGCAAAAGTTTTGTCTATAAAGGATAAAGGAATATTCAATGCAACATGTTTAGAATTGTTTTAAGGCCTAAATAATATAATCTCTAGTAACCATTAATAAGATGGCTGATCCTACCCCTACCACCAGTCTGCCTAATGGGTTCAGATACTTGGGACTTTATCTCCCCATCCTGACTTTACAAGGACAGGATCTAAACCTTGGATTTCCTTCCTATCTTCTTCTCCTCTTTCCTACTCCTCATTGTCACAACCACTGTACGGTCTCATGCTAAGTCTGTAGGAGATACTAATAAATGTTTGCTGCCTAAGTGAATTCATTCATTTTGTGAAAACAAAGGATGTGTCTTTAATATTACTGTAACTTGTTTAAATGTCTATGTAGTTCTTTTTTAATGTGTTATTAGGTATTTACTTTTATTGGCATAAGTCAAGACCATCCCTCAAAAGCCAGTAGAAATGTTATTTATGCACGTTAATACATATTTATACATAAAAATACATGTGTATATTTATAACTATATATATATACAAAGTTAGTTGTTAATTAAATGAACTTTATAAAATATTTCAATAGTTGTAAATATTCTGTAGCAGAAAGAGCATTCGCTCATTGCCGAGAAGAGAAAACCTGACCAAACCCATATGCTATTACCCATATTGATAGATTTTCACGGACTAATTACTTGATTGCATATACTCTTTGGATTAGCCAGATCTGTAATAGTGCGTCACTTTGTACCTTATCAAGAGAATCTGCATTGTAAATCATTTTATTCCCTAGGCCAAATTTTTATTATACTTAAACACCTGAATATAGAGGTACAAATATGTATTTTGGGGTTTTCCTGGATTAACTTTTTCCTTTTAAATTTCTCTCCAAGAATCTCAGTATCTTCACACTGAGTCCCATACAAATTTCAGGAAACCACCAAATAGCTCTATAAATGACTACAAGAACACGTGCTCTAATCAACATTCTTCATTTATTTCTACCCCGACTCCATGCCGGGGATTATGAGCCAGGAAATTAATACAGAGTCCCTCTAGCGCTTCACTAGTTTAAAGACTTTTAAAACCTTTCCATCGTTATATTCATCTTTCCTGATTTCCAGAGGGACCATTTCTACTATTTTTCTAGTTTTTCCAAAACACTTAATTAACACTCTAATTTAGAAGTCCATGATTAGACAGGCTAATCTCATCCTAACTGGTGCCAAGAAAAGCAGGTCGACTTCTCAGTTCTTAGATATCAGCTCTTTACAAAGAATTCAGTATTCTGTTGGCTTATTGAATAGCAACAGTGCAGTATTAAGACATTCAAATTTTGTTTCTAGGCACACCCTGGTGAAGCAGCATTTAGGTCAATCACCTCCAGAGGAATGCAGACCACATACCCCTGGTTTTGAGTTCCGGGTCCAGGGTAGACACAGTTTGTGTACACAACTCAATAAAAATAAAAAAATAGAAATGCTTCTTCTTCCTCTCTCTTCCTGCCTGCCTGCTCACCTTTATTCCTGCCTGCACCTTTCCTTAAAAGAAAATTATGTTCCCTCACCTAGTTAGTAAATAATTAGCTAAAGAATTTTAATCATATGAGTTACAAGGGAGATCATCATTATTCCCTTCTATTTAAAATGTTTTAAGGGAATGCACTACTGCGTAGTATCCTACAAGAAACTGATCATAGTTTTCTTGTAATAAATGCTATTCTGACAGTAAAGCATTAGTAACCAATTGATAACCTAGCAACAATATTGTGATCTCTTTAGATAATTAATCTTCGCTATTTGCCTGTCAGAAGTAACAGTACTTGATTCTCTGTTGAGCTAGAAAGATTGCCAGTTTTGAAAATTAAAAAGCATTCCTTTTATATTATTCATTCCAGTAACAATTTATGATGGCGCATTTAGCTGCTGAACGCTTGTCAACAAACGTAATTACGTTTCGATATAAATAAGATTGGTGGTTTTACTATGCTGCTCTATCTTTGTTGAGAATGTTTTGATTTAGGTTCAGATTATACAAGCTGTGTATTTATGTGTCATTTTTTTCCTCCTCTCTTAATAGTTTTTTTTTTCCCCTTTTTTTTTCCCCCTCCCGATGATTACTTACAGGCAAACAAGCCTGCATTTAGGATCCTTGTGCACGGGAGATGTCAAACGGAGGAGGAAAGCTGCACCTTTGCCTGGTCCTCTTCCAGCAGGTACAAAGAAAAGGGCTGGGTGGGACAGGATGCAGATGCCAAGTTCATAAGTCATCTTGAGTAACATACAAACAAGTCTTAGTCCCTTGCACTGAAGAAGAGACAGAGTTATCAAAAAAACTCCTAACAGATCATTGACATCTGGTGTCAGGATGGATCACACATTTCTCGTGTAGATTTTTTAGGCAGCCAATCAACAAACTGTTTGGCACATTCCTGCCCAGACGCAAGACTATGTGTGAGAAAATACTAGAACGTCAAAAGCACGTGCTTTCACGGGCCTCAGACATGTTACAGACTTGTTGGGCAGCAGGCCTTCGTAAATAGAAAGGAAAACAATCCCAGAAGAGATCAATTCAGAAATTCAAAACACAAGGACCCTCTGGTGTCCCAGATGGAAACCTGACGGTGGGTGTGGCAGTCCAACTTCTAGTCCCTGCTCTACAGCATCCCTCCACATGGCTTTCCTTAGTTTATTTGTATGTATGTATTTATTTTAAAGAGGTGCAAAGCAGACAGGAATGGTTTTCAGTAGTTCATTTTGGTTGTTTCCTCCAGCCCCAAAATTGTGAACTCTGGCCATTGGGCTTTATGGAGAGGACCCCGGAGCCACAGAGTTAATGCCTGAGCCACCAGGGCACCAGATGCATCTTTCCTTGTTTAGGCAATATTAACATTGGTGTAAAGAAAATCTATCATTATTTCCACCTCAGATACCATGCAAATCTGATGCCATATAATTTTAATGGGTGTGGCATAAGGGACACCACAAGTGCCGAGAAGGAGAATGCACAGAGGGGACAGAAAACCTTCCTGGAGGAAGGCAGAGACCCAGACTTAGTAGTGAGGTCCAAGTCGGCTAGTGTGCTTTTCAAAACCTCACGCAAGCATAATGGGAAAGTAAGCCAAGATAAAAATTCAGTGATAGGAGGAAGCCACCTGAGCGTTAAAATGCAGACACCTCTGTATGAATGAATAACAATTAACAATGTGGATTTGTAATATAGTATTTACAGTGTAGATTCTTGATCCCTTACAAAGAATAATAACCGGGGCCTGTGTTTGTGATTCTTCATTTAGATTCGTAAACTTCTAAGCTTCATGTGAGAAACCTTTCATAGGAAAATGAATTTTTTCATGATTATAGACTATGAAAATGAGATTCATGTTAATAGGAGAGTAAGCAGTGAGATAAAGAAGGGATCAATTATAGAGAGAAGTTAGAACTGAAATGGTAGGTGGTGGTGGACTTGATCTGTTATACACAGATGCTCATTTACAGTGATGCACTTTAAGCCTGTATAATGTTATGATGCAGTTTCCTCAATAAAATCTATTTTATTCTCACTGTATATACATATGTGTGTAAGTATATGTCTATTACATACTACATATATACAGTATGCAATATACATATTTCTACATACACGCATATATCTTGACATAGTAATTTCAAAGGAAATGAAAAATCTGAAGCTTAAATTCTCTATTTAGGGGATCTATTCTATAGTCTACTGCTAGAAAATTGAAGAATCACTTCAGATTGGAGCACTCATAATACAGTTGAGCCATCCATATAAAGGGCTACATTATGAACTTCTGTATGTAGTATAAATGTAATATCTAGTCTTCATCTTCTAGCTGTATTAAGTTTTCAGAATTTTGAAAGTAAGAAACACCTGTGCGTAGAGTGTTAGTATTTATGTAACATGATATTCACCACTTCCAGGGTACCTGCCATGTACCAGAAACTTTATTATTTGATTTTTCTTTCCATCAACCATGTGAGGTAGGTATTGCTATCATCAGTTTAAACACTACAGAATTAAGATTCAGGGAAGTGTTAGAGATGGCTTAGTTATTAAATGTCAAGGAGGAGGGAGGCATTTCAAACATAGGTCTGCGTGACTCCTAAACTCTCGTTCTTTTCTTGACAAGTTAACTTACAACCTCTCTATAACAATATATGTGCAAAGACTGTTTTATCGCCTGTGTTTACGTGAGCCTGCTATACTATAGCCTGTTTCATAGAAGATGTATCTAAACACGGCTATGAAGACATACAGAGCATTCATTAAGATACTTCTAACGTATCTCTTCCTACAGGAATGCACAACTACTTTTAGATCGAGTGCATGTCATAAGTTCTTCAATTCAAATCTTTCACAAGGATTCTTTAATATCCCCATTCCACTTGAATGGTTCCCTGAATTCTCTTATCTTTCAATGATTCAACATTAGTGGCAGAAATAGTACAAAAACAATCTCAGGAATGTGACTAAAGCACCTGAGTGCCAGCAGTAAGGAAGAGAGAATGTCAGGGTCAAGTCCTAACACTCTGAACATATGTGAAGTGAGAAGGAAAATGCATAATGGTTGAGGAGAGGATAATATAATTACTTCTACAAGGTGATTTTGGCGTTACAACTCAATAGCATCAGAGGAAATCATTTATACGGAGTATAGGTATAAACATTAAACTTTAGCCTGAAACGTTCATAAACTTGTACCAGCATATTCCAAATGTTTTATTTCATGATTCTCCTAAGATTCAGGATTTTGATTATATTACTAGATTTTTTTCCTTAGAGAATAAAATTCATAGAAGTGTAATGCATTTTTGTAATTCTTCAAAAAATGTAGTGGAGTAAGAGAATTATACTACTCATTTTCAGTGCATTTTTTAAATCCAGACATAACTGTTCCTCTCAAAGAGAAGGGAATGAAGGTACTTAAGAGTCCTCATAAAAAAAAGTCCCAATACTGATGAGTCAACTCTAAGATGAGAATTATTATCCAAAGTCAAGCAAGAAATGCTTTTGCATAAATACACTTTGATAATGAGGTTCTGAATCCTAGATCATCATGACTCTAAAAATTATAATTTTCAAAATCTGGTGTAAATTAAGTCACATAATAGCTATATATGTAAGATTCGAAAGTTTTGAGTGAGCATGTAGAATTATTTTAAAAGGAATATTCTTGCTATCTTTGAGGAACTGAGATATATTTTCACAGGTCCTTCTATCTTTAGTCAGCACTCAGTATGAGCTAGAAAAATTCAGGTGAAGGTAACCCTCTCATTTGAAATTAGGGAATAAGAGTTAAATGCTGAAAACTTGAATATTGTTAATGATCTTCTCTGATTTATATGTGAAATAGTATTAGGTTAAACAACAAGTTTGGAAAATATTTACAGAAAAATTGTCAGAAATCTATAATTAGGTACTTTTTTTTGATTATCCCAAACTAAGTTTATAAAGCATTTTGACTTTAAAATGATGAAAAATAAATTCTATATTACATATATGACAAAAAGTATATTAAAAAAAAATTAAAGTCTCCTATGAAATCAGTAGCTCCAAATATGACCATATTTACCTGCTAGGGTCTTAGAAATTTTACTCACCCTGCTTTAGCAGTGGCTTGAAGCATAATTTCAGTTGCTTTATAAGGCTCCAGAATAGCCAGCGGTATTACGGTTGAACCTTTATTAATTGTGACAGGAACACCAAATTTATTTCAGTGCTTTAGCTTATTTACTGCTCTTTCACCTTTGTATTTTGTATTGACAAAGTAGAATGAATATTGATAAGGTAAGATATTGATTTTTAAATGTACGACTTGTTCTCTACCTCATTCAAAGTCACACACCAAAAGATGGTGAGCGTTTTGGTAGCAAAGGATGTAGATTTACTATTATAAAATCGAGAACTCTTGAAGCAAGAACGTTTGCTAGCAGAATGCATTTTATAGTCTGAAAAATGTCATCGGTAAAGGTGAAGAAATGCAGTGAACAAAATAGGGGGAATATTATTAACACATTTTTTTAAAGGCAGTCAGCACTGTTAGTTTTGGTTGTGTTTGTGGTACAAGTCAGAATGGATTGAGGGTTTAATAGTTATGACTTCAGCATTGAGGCTCTCACATTTTAACTTTTTTTATTTTATTGAAGGAACTTTGCAATAGAACCTTATGTAGTTAAATCATTGTGAATCAACATCTCTACGGTAGTATATAGTTTGCCACCAATAGTCCATTTGTAACCTTCCATCACATGATTGACCCCTTTTACCCAGTTTGCCCAAAAATGTGACTAGCACATTTCTTAAAACCAGAGTTTTGCCCACTGTACATCATGAAATGCATAATTCTCCACAATTAGTATTTGCTATTACTATTTTGCTTTTCTACACATTTTAAGATATGCATAGAGGTGCCTATGGAAATTTAGTATCCCGGTATGAAGATGATTAATATGATTATATAAAAGTAAGAGGGAACTAAAACTCTGGACAATGATAATAGATAAATATAAGGAAATAATATGTCAGGTACACTTGTTGATATTTAAAGTAGTCACAAAAATATAGAGCTATGATATATCATTTTCAAGCTATTATAAGCCAGCAATAGATGAGAGAAAGAAAGAAATAAAAAGGTATAGAAAGGCAAGTTGTAAATAGCATTAAATAAGTTCCAAATAAGTCCAGATATATCGGTTATCACAATATACATAAATGAAGTAAATGCGTCAGTAAAATTCTGAGATTATCAAAATGGGTACGAGAACAAAATTCATTATATGCTGTTTGCAATAAATGCAACTAAAACATAAGTTGCAACTTAAATACTAGTCAAAAAAAAAGCTAGAGTGACTGGATTTATTGCTAACGTTAAACATGAATCTCGAGGTATTTCAGGAGAGTTGAAACACTCTTCAGACATTCATGCTGTGCTCGCTTAGACTAACCCTTGCTTTCCAGTACTTTGAATTATGTGAATAGAATAAAATCTAGGTTATTTAGGAAACTGTGGCAGATAAATAGCATAGTAGAAAATATCAGGGCTATAATTCACATTCAGTGTTCAGTTAATGAAAGTAATTTTTGGACTCAGATGTCCTAAGTTCAAGTTCTAACTGGTACATTTTACTAGTTGACTTTTGGGAGGTACATTACTTTTTCAAACCTCGGTTTCATCTGTAAAATGGAGCCAGTAATAACAATCCTGACTGATAAGGAAAATCAAAAGAAATGATGGATATAGAAGAATCAGTGATCTCTAACAGCTGTTGACACTATATTCTAGGTTATTCAAGTCATATATTGTCCATATGAAAATTAAGTTAATATTGCAACTCAGATGTAGTCCAATTTTTTTTTTAATGTCTGAAGCATCCTCGCCACTAAAATTGTTTGTCACTGATTCTCATAGAGAGGCAATGTAGGTAATGAGTCTTTGAATACTCACTGTAGTCCACATCATGTTGCTTCATCTGAGACCCATGCAACGCCCCACCCTCACCCCGCTCCAGTAATAATGTGTTAACAGGTGCCTGGTGCATCACAGGCAGACCATAATGGTCCTGGTTGAATAACAGAAATAAACATCCCTGTGTGCTTTCAGAAACAACGTTTTTTTTTTTATTTAGTTGTTCATCTCACCCCAGCCCCAGTACGAGAACCCAGGTCCTTCAGATGTATGTGGACTGTGCCTGCCCCTACCCCACCAGGACCAGTCGTTTTACAGTAGAATTTATATTTCTATTGCAAATATTTTTTTTCATTTTTCACAAATGTTATTCTTTGATGATCATTCCTTAAGACGTGTATTTCTGTGTAACCAGGCATCTATTAATAACACTTCCCTTCTCCAAGCATATCAATATCAATCACGTCCTTCATTCTCTAGAATGTTCTCATCACTTAAGGAAAAAGAAACTAGTTTTACATTAAATTTTCATTATCTAAAAAGTGCCTTTTATTTTTAAGCTATTAGCAGTTTGAACTGGTTTCATTTAACAAAATTGACATGAAAAAGCCTGTGATAAGACACATGAAGTGCAGAATGGTCTGAATTAGTGAGGCTTTTCTGTATCGGAACGGAAGTAATTAAAACATTTAACAACGAGTAAGTAGCACCTACCACTTGCTTGCATCGCAAACTGTATTTAGTGCTGCTGTTGCTCTATAGTTATTAATAGTAATCAAATTCCATGCCCCTGCATTGGTTACCAAAAACAAAGGACAGTATCACAACTCACCATTTTAGTAACACTAATACTACCACTGCTAATAATAATAATAATAATAAGAGCAGGCACCTCAGTGGGCTAGTAAAGCAGTGGGGGAAAGAGAATGGGAAGAAAGCATGGCCTTCTGAGTCCAGGACAGGGGTCTGAGGCAAGCACACACTAGCTGTTATGTGGTAAGCGGCATGTGTTGCCTCTCCTTCCATTGGCTGTTTATCCAACATCAATACAACACTTTAGGAGCCAAATTACTAAACAAGATGCCAATTAGGCTGGCAGTCAGCTGGATAGATTAGCGGCTAAGAGAGGCCGATACAAGATTTTCATCTCTTGAGCCAATTACGCAAGTGAATTACCATCCGCAGTGCTCTTTGGGACATTAGAGAGGAGAGGACCAACTTCGTTGTAATAGATTCCAGAGACAGCACAGAGGGCCTGGGAGCGGGAGCTGGGGGGAGGGTTAGAGGCTGTGTTTTGCTAAAATTGCCCAAGCAGGAGGAGAGCCTTCTAGGAGAGGACTTAACGGATTTAGCACTGCCAGAAGCAAAAGAAAAGGAAATTATGGTTGTAGTCTGCTGTGCTGAGACTGAATCATTCCACTCCCAAGTCTTAATCTCATGAAAGAAGGATAAAAGACCAACAGGAGATCTCACTCCAGAATAATTTTCCATGAAAAATGAAGTATCTGTTATATTTTTTAAGATTGTATGAGAAAAGCCATAATTTTGTTTGCTCATCTTCCAGGAATGTCTGTTTCTATGTAGAAAGATTTGGCATTTGCGAAATCAGGTGTTCCTCCTTTCTTTTATCATTTTTTTCTTTAACATACAAGATAATGCTTTGTTTTATTTTTATTAAGAAGTGAGACCAGCGGTTTTTTGCCACTTATATAAGAACACGAGCACAGGAGGAGTAGGCGGACCAGCCATGTCTGCACCACCATGTGAAAAATGTAATTTTTTACATTTAAAAATGATAATGAATCAGTTCTCATTGACTGTTCTCTTCAGACCTGAGAACTGACCACGTAGCCAGGCTTATAGATGTTTAAAATTGGCCACACTTTTCTCCTCAAATAATGCATTTTAACCCTGAATGTTTGCAAGCTCTTGTATCAAAAATATAATGAAACAGATGTCTATCCTAGACAAGTCAGAAGCACGAGCACCAGCCTACTTGCTCTTCCCTAGAATAACAGACACAAATTACCAGATAAGATATACTGTTTGCTCAGGTTTTTTTTTTTTTTTTGACATATCTTTTATTACTGTTCTATGTCTTGAATACATAGGGGAAAGAATGCATAAAAATGGGTGGGTACGGATTAAAGAACAACAGTTAATTGGCCAATTGTGTGACGACCACCCAAAGAAGAACACTACAAATACTCCGCAGTCCCATCAGAAATATTTTTGATGTTTACTTGTACATCAGGATCTTCTTGTGCCTGTATAACCAGCCTAAGCAGCCTTAGAGAAGGAGCAGGGTAGAGTCCCAACTGTTCGGAGTTAGGAATGGGGTAGAAGGAGCTTTCATAATTACCACTGAGGAACAATTTATAATGATGTTTGAAAGAGGGTGGAGTGGAGTGTGGGGTGGTGCCAAGGAAATATCTGACTCACAAACCTTTGGGGGTACTGAGAGTATTGGTCAGTAGTTATCCATGTCACCCCCACCTGACTAGGAACACACAGCTGAAATATGCTCGGCCCAGGACTGAGCTGGTATTCCATAGGCATCCCTCAGATCCTGGAAAAGAAGACATCTTTATCCCCAAAGGTCTAGTGGCATACTATGGTGGGCAGCACTATATCCCATTTCAGTGTGTGATCTCAGAGAGCTGCAAAGATAGAGATCTTCTTAAGAAGATTGAGGAGCGAACTGAATATCTAAAAGAAAGATTGTTTTTAAGATATTAGCACCCTTTTCCCCCCACACAATAGCCAGTATTTATTTGATAAAAAGGAGAACATAATATGTCACCTTAAAATAAGAAACTTTGGCAGATTGATTGCAGTTGACCCTGAATAACTTGGGTTGTTGGGGCCATTGAACCTATCCTATTTCACTCCCACAGTCAAAAATCTGAGTATAACCTTTGATTCCCCATATATAACTGAAGTCATCACTTGGTATCTGGAGGGAATTGGGACCCCTGAAGATGTCAGAGTCCAAGAATGCCCAGTTTCTTGGTCAGTCCTCTGTATCTGCAGGTTTGCACCTGCTAATTCAGAAGACTGACATCTATGGTTGGTTGGATCTGTGAATGTGGAACCAGCAGATATGGAGGGCCAACTATATTTGAAAGTGATCCATGTGTGAGTTGACCGACCTATGCGGTTGAAACCCACTGCTGTCCAAGGATCACCTGTTTTTGAATTGAAGTTACTTGAAATGTAACCAGTGCAGGAAGGACACTCCGACCCCTGAAAGTAGGAAATCAGTCTCCCATGTGGGAGAAACCCTCCCTGTAACAGAAGGATGGAAGGCATTCTAATTGCCAGAGATCAGGAATTTAGGGCTGAAAGGATGTAGAAACAAACCATATTACTTCCTCACTAATCTATTGCCCCAAGCCCAAACTCTTACCAATTCTTTGTCTAAAAGGTATACAAGTTACCTGCCTTGCTCACTTCTTTGGGGGCTTCATACATAAGAAATAGAAACTGCTTTTCTCTTGTTGCTCTGTCATAGGTCAATTTAATTATTAAATGAGCCAAAGAACCCCGATGAGGTGAAGGGAGAAGGTATTCTCCCTTATAATAATTACTTCTTTCTTCTGCAAGGGATGCGACCACAAGAAATGCTCTGGTTCTGATTGCTTATATCAGGGTGGATAGAGATTTGCTCTTCCTGTTTCAGGAACGATGAGCTGGTAAGCTGTGCTAGAGGGTGAACAAAAAAGGACCAAGCAATGACAGCTAACCTGTGCCACAACTGGGCACCACAGCCAAGCCTGCGATTAAAGGGAAGAGCACAGAGTCTGTGATTCCTCAACTATGCGATATCTGCTCATTTCTCCATCCTTTAACTTTAGATAGTTTGTACTTCTAAGTTTTTCCTTGTGATCGATATATACAATATAAATGTTCAACTCTGTTCATAAGGGCTTACAAGAAAATTTAAATTGAAAGTCCACTTTTGAAAATGTCACCAAATAGAAAATACTTAAAATTGATACATCTCTCAGTTGTCTCTGCTGAGAAAATAAGGGAAACAACAATTTCTAATTCTCAAGTTTAGGCAATGTCCTTTTCCAAAATAAGAAATGAAGGTAGGTGGACAGGGAGGGAGTGTGGGAAATAGGAATGGCTATTAAGACTGTAGAAAATGTATATGTTGGTCTCTGCTGCCAGTTCCTTGAATTTCTGAAGCTATTATAATTGTTGTAAGCAACTTTTATTCGAGTACTTGGTCATAGAACTACTTGACATAGAACTACTGAAACTCTTGCCGTTTTCTGCATCATAGGCATATACTTTGATCCAATGATCTAATGTTGGGTGAACTTCTGAATAGGGGCTGATGACAGGAGAGACAGAACCCTGATTAGAAGCTTAGAATTTTCAGCTTTGCCCATCATTCTTTTGAGAAGGGCGATGGGCCAGAAGTAGAGTTAATGACCCACTCTGTGGGGAGGACTCCATAAAACCTCAATAGCACGGGGTTCAGAGAGTTCCAAATTGGCAGACACATTCACACTGGGAAGGTGACCCACCTCAACTCCATGAGACAGAAGCGCTTGCTCTTGGGCTCCTCTCATTCCTCACCCTACGTCATCTAGCGGTTCATCTCTATCCTTTAGTAAATCTTTAATAAACTGATAAACAGTGTTCCTGAGTTCTGTGAGCCACTGTATCAAATTAATCAAACCCAAGGACGGGGTCACGGGAACTAAGATGTATAGTCGTTTGGTCAGGACCACAGGTGACACCTGGACTTGCAGTTGTCATCTGAAGTGTGGTGGGGGCTGTCTCCTGGGATTGGGCCTTTCACCCATGGGAGATGAGGCTAGGTCCAGACAGATAGTGTGGGAATTGGGTTGAATTATAGGGCACCCAGCTGTGTCACAGTATCGATTGCTTAGTGGGGAAAACCACAAACGCCTGGTGTCAGAAGTTTTGTGAATGTGATAGTGGTGATTCTCAGGGGACTGTGGGGTTTCCTATTTGGAAACTTTAATATTTTTTTTTCCTTTATTGTTTCCTCATCTGCTTTCATAGTCATTAAAACAGAGAAATGGAAGGGGGAAGGGGAAAGGAATTAAAGGGCGTATCTGTTGCAGACTGAATAACTATCTAGAGGACTATAAGCATGTTAATTCCTGGGAATTAAGAATGCCCATCGATTGTACTTTTTCTTTGGTTTGGTTTTAGTTTGAGTTTTATTGAGCTCCAGTGTCCTGGGAAAATGTGAGATATTGTGGTGTAAATTGGAGATTTTCAGAATTAACCAGGAGTTTAATGTCATGAGAAAAAAATCCATTCATAGAGTTCTTTCTCACTCACTGAGTATTCTTCCTTCATATCCACAAGCTCACTGATCCTTTCAGGCTGACTCTCACAGGTAGATGTTGTATTCGGTCTGTTTTGCAGATGAGGAAACAAAAACTCAAAGACATGAAGTAACTTAATATCAGCTACCAGGTGTAAAGCTGTGACTCTAACCAAGACCTGTCTTCTACTATCCCCTCTATTACACAAGCTACACATCCAAAGATGACTAACAGCCCTCCCTGGCACCTGGTTGAAAGAAAAACTTAAGAGAAAATGATTTTCTGAGTCTGAAAGGATCCTCGCTAGTGTTTGCACTCATGTTTGCTGTCATTTCATGGTTTCAGGATTTGTAGGAGAAAACGCCCAGCCAATCCTAGAAAACAACATTGGAAACCGAATGCTCCAGAACATGGGCTGGACTCCTGGATCAGGCCTCGGACGAGATGGCAAGGGCATCGCCGAACCAATTCAAGCCATGCAGAGGCCAAAAGGACTGGGACTGGGGTTTCCACTACCAAAAACCACCCCCACATCCACAACCCCCAGTTCAGGGAAATCTGCCTAAGAAGAAAAGCAAACCAGAGATGTTTTACAGTTTTTATTCATTATATATATATATATATATATGTGTGTGTGTGTGTGTATATGCATACATATATACATATATATCCCATTGTTCTAAAATTACAATGGAGCTTCTGTTTTTGAAGCCGAAATCTACGCTGCCTCAAGCGCGTCACTCCAGCTTCCCAACTGCATATGGTCCTGCCATGGTGATAGAAATAGGATTTCATCACTGATCCATGGTGCTAAAGTGAAACCCTTCACCTTTTGAATTTTTCACAATTTTCAGCCATTACTAGATACAAAAAAATGGCATCTTTCTCTTATTTATTTTGATCTCACATGTCAGTGCTTTCCCAGTGCTCTAGCTTCAAGACTCACATGTGTACACGTTGCCCAGGCCAAGGTGGGAAGAGAGTGTGTTCATATCATCCCCATCTATCACAGCACAAAAAAGTTTGTCATCACATGACTGATGCCCTAAGTAAAAGATGGTTTGATAGACTTGTCAGTTTCATATTCCTCAAATGTGTTTGTTTTTTAAGATTCTCTAGTGATCTCCTACCCTTGGACAATTGAGTATAAAGTTCACAGCAGACAAACAGCAATGAATATGTCCCCCTAACATTCTGACAAAAATAAACCTCATCATTGTTATATCACCAGAGTGCCCTCAACCCGATTTTAATGCAGATTTTACAAACTTTACCTCGTTTAGAACATGAAATAATTATCAAAAGAAAAGTGTATTTTTTAAATTCTCTGTGTCTGAGCTATAAAATCGATTAACTCATCTGTGACTTACTTCTACCTCTCTCTTTCCAAAGGTTGATACTTTTTTAAGATCATCTCAACTGTAGTAAACTGACTTTAAATTTTAATCCTGGGAGCATGTTATTAGAATATCAAATCAATTTATTTGAAGATCTTACTGGCTCCCCCAGAATTCAGACTTCTGGCAATGTTCCACCCTGCTTTTACAAGATGAGCAAGAAAATGAGTGGTACTGACTTACTCTTTCTAATATCTCCAGAGTTGCTTTAAGACAAGTCATTCTTATTATGTACCCAGCATTGTTATTTCTGAATCATGTGCTTCAGTTCATTATGTCCAGAGACAATAAATTGCTCTTAGTTTAGACGGTGTTGATTTGTTCTCATCTTCCTATTAAGGACATAATAATAATACTCTATTTATAATTGCCTTTATTGGTTAAGGAATGGCCAAAAGACCACATGCGTATCACCTTCCTAATGGATCTGTTTCTTTAAGACTTTATTTTTTAGAGCAATTTTAGGCTCATAGCATAGCATGTAATGTAAGCATAGCATGTAAGAGGAAGGTACAGAGATTTCTCATCTACCCTGTCCCCATATAGCATAACATCCCCCGTTACCTACATCCTCCTCCAAAGTAGTACTTTTGTGCAATCGATGAACTTAAGGTGACACATCAAAATTCATATGTCCAACATGGAATTTGGTGTTGCACATCGTATGGGCTTGGACGAATATCTAACATGTATCCACAAATTCAGTATAGTTTTACTGACAATATTTTCTAATAGAAATTTGTAAATCTCCAAGAGTTTTTAGAGGGGACAAGAGGAGATTTGTGGAAGTAATAGACTTTTTTCTGGCGGCCCACTAAAATCATACTGCCTCCAAGGAGTAGGAAGGTCTGCCTACTGTTGAAAAGCTTAACAACTTGCCAAATGGACACATTACTTTTGAAAACTGCCCTCTTTGTAAAAATCTTAAACTTAATTGCCTGGAAATTCTTCAAATCCTAGAGTTTGGAAAACTCACATTTAGAACCCCTGATAAGACACAATGTTGTGAGACTGGCCCCAACCTCTCAAGACTTGGCTTTCTTTTTTTGTTTCACCAGGTTCTAACCATCATCATAAGGAAAAGCAGAACATAGCCCAATGAGTGTGGAAAAATTCTGAATTAAGTACTATGATCTTCATGAAAGCTTTTCCTTGTTGATTTCATAGCCACTGGTCTTCAGAAGTAACCCCTCTTAGATGCCCACTTAGCTTGGGCGTTATTATCCAACCACTCCCATTCCCAAGTAATCTATATTTATATTTTCAGCTAGTCAAAGAAAGGTCTTAATTCTGGCATCTAGATTCTTCTGTGTACTCACGTTTGGTCTCGAGATCTCCCTTATTCTATGGACATGTTTAACTGTGCAGAATATATGAATCAGTACTCAAAGCAGAGAAGTGACAACATCTCAGGCTTCCCCCTGGCTCTCAGACAGTCACATAACAGAACCACACATGCCCTTCACCTTTCAGTCCTTAAATAAAAACAGGACAAACCTTTGTACCTGAACTTAAGTGGAGAAATAAATACAATTGATACATGGAATTTTAAAGTAAATCAACTATCTTTTAAGATATGAAGTCCACCAATTTCTATTCTATAATTGAAATTATTTTTCAAACAATTACTATGCTCCTCCCATCTAAAGGAATCATGATTTTGTGTGTATCATTCATGTCTCCTGAAAACATTGGGAAGATTTTTCTCTAAAGTTGTTCTTTTATTTTTATGACAGTGAAGCCTCATATCAAATGAACTGGTTGTACTATAAATTTTAGGAGTACATAGGTCTCTTGACTTGCTCCCTAGTTATCCATTCCCTGACAATAGCCAAGAGGCTGAGGATGACTGCGTTAGCAATTCAACATTTTTCTTCATATATATGTTATACTTAGCTGATCAGACAACATGCTGAGGTCATTTCTTTCTCTCCAAATAGAGATTTTATGACTGTGTTCCCTCACATTTTTGTTTTTATTGTTAAAAATTATTATTATTATAAATTAAATGGTACTCTGTTAAGTGAAACTTCAGTACTAACAGCAATTTACCCATTAATGGTCTCAGCATTTGAATACATAGATTTTATATCCTACTGTTCTTATCAAACAGAAGCTAAGGCAAAGGGGTAAAAGATGCACATAAGATATATATAGGTGTGTTTACAGGACACATGCAATATACATTCAAAACTGCATTTATTAACATTGTGAGTTGATCTTATAATTAATTGAACTGACAGTTACTTCTTTTCACTACATTTTCATTTTGAGCAGGTATTTCATGAAAGCAAAAAATTACTTGACATACTTTTAAAAAACATTTTCTCCCCTGTTTTTTGCCTTTATTAAAAAAAGTGATATCAGTTGGTATTGTAAAATGAAGTTGTTTAGCAAAGAATATTTTGAATTGTTTTATTTTCTTTGGGTAGAACTCTATATTAGTGTCCAGCAAAGAATGAAAGAATAAAACAATGTTTATGAAGGATATTTATAAGAGGTCATTGTCTCTGTGCTTTAAATGTTTTTCCTTTAAAGTAATAAAAAATAAAAGTTGAAGTTGCTTTAAAAATTACTGTTGACAATAAATATTTAGAAATGTTGTTAGATTCATTGAATAGATTCGATTCATCTTTAGACCCTGGAAAATTCCAGTATTTCCAGAAAATATTTCAGGAAAATATTGGTAAACATTTGACTTTTAAATGTGTGAACAGCCATTGTCCCCTATTGTGTCACATCTTCCTTTTTTTTCTCTCTCTCTCTCTGAAGTTGGTCTAGATTAACTTTTTCTTTCCACTTAAAGATTCTACGATTGCAAAGTAGCAACTATGAGTTGTCTGGCCACTTGAAATGACAACCAGAATCACATGTATTACAGTCACTTCATTTCCTTCTGGAAAATTGTACGTCCTGTTAACATGCTAGTTTAAATGTTTTAGAACTCATCAAAGTATTGAGTTCTGTTTGTTCTAAGAAACACCTCTCTGTTGATAAAATTGTATCTGTTCTCCCCAAAATTTGAGAGTAAATGGACTATCTTTTTTTAATCCAATAGATATTAAATACTCATTTATTTAACAGGCTTGCTGTAATATATACTCAACTGACAAGTGGACCATGAAGGCTCCTTCTGCTGGGCTCCTACTAAGCAAAAGACTCATTACTTCACACACCTGACATTTTAAGTAGATCCAGATTTGTCTCTAGCGAGCTAGTGCCATTAACTGCCAAGAGTATGATCTACTATTGCCACCTTTAGTTTTATCTGTACATTAGAGTTGTCTTCTGTCTTTGAATTGTCAGACAGTTTAAATCATTCTCACATTCACAGACCTCACTCCTGTTGCGTTATCACAATGTCCTGGGTTTACTCCGTAATCTTTCAAGGATAAAGTTAGGTAACAATGGAAGGCTATTTTGTACTACTTTAGTCTTTTTTTTCTTCTTCTTCTTCTTCTTAGTTTAAATTTTCAAAATAAATTATTAGCATCTGAAGTGTCTGTGTAATGTTTTTTTTAAGCTGTGAGATGGTATAAATAAGACTTTGATATTCCAAGTAAAAAGAAAATACTCAGGACTATTATTATTCATCTGTTTTCATTTTACTCTTACATTTCTAAGAAATGTTTATTTCTTCCTGAAGGCAGTATTCCTTAATAAGTACAGAAAGAGTGAGTAATCGTATACTTAATTAATGTATACTTGAACTATGCTATCCAAAGCAAACACTCATGCGTCTCTTATTGGAGGGAATTTCTTTGAAAGCCAAAATGTTTTCGTGAGGATGAGCAAATGAGTTTAGGAGAGATTGGCTGTGTAGCCAACCTGTGATTCTAAAGTTATTAGATGGCTAGATTCACAACAAAACAGAAAAAACATAGCATGTAGGTGGTATGGAATTCACAAAGCATCTTTAATAGCCAAAAAGCATTGGGAGCACATATTAAAGGTGTGAAATGTAAAGTGCAAAATCACAATCCTTAAGATGAGGGCAATAGTGGCTTCAGATTTTCTGCAAACATGAAATGGCCCATAATCTGTCCCATCCTCATATGCCTGTCTTTTGATTATACCACTTCAAATTCCTTTCCACAAATCTTCATCGACTTCACATATTTTAATATCACAGGACGGACTTTCCAAATGAGCTAACAATTGCTAAGCACACAGCAAAGCAGCACGTTTGATGCCGAGGCCATTGTATTCCTCCATTAGGTCCCGTAACAACTCAGCTAGAAACAAGCGGCAGATTTTCCCCCCACTCTGTGAGTAATTGTCTGCGCTGCAGTGACAGATGTGCGATATAGCAGCTTCTTCAGGAAAAAATTAACAGTTTGTCCATCGTGTCAGCTCTCTCTTTTTAGTGCTTGGGAGGTCTTGGCCCCATTATGGATGATTTAGAAATTGAGGCAAGCTAAGACCAGCTGCCTGAGCTGAAAGGCTCTGTGAGCCACCCTCATCTGCATTCCAGGACTCACGCACATCCAGAAATTGGTGGAGTCCCTCTGGCCACAAGATGAGTGTGGGCTGACAGTGCCTTGATTTGTTGAGAGAGCGAATAAATGGGTTTTTCAGAAGATGAGGAAATATCACCATTACTGGCCAATTTACAGCATTTTATCTGTTCTTCAGTCATGTCACTTTTATTATTGTTGCATAGTAATTACATAGTGAAATGGAAAGAAAACAAATTCCGGTTAGGTATTCAGATGGATTGCAAAATCATATCATCCTGATAAATGCTCATTTGTGATACACATGGATGAAAGGTTCATTTTAATTTTGAATGGCTAGCTCAGCCATCAATAGGATACAGGATTAAATTCCAGAGAATCTGATTACATGAAAGCTTACAGTCTTTTGCTTCACTTTTTTAGATCCAGGAAATTCAGGGAGAAATAGAGAAAGGCATTTTCACCCACCAGATTTTCCTAAGACAATACATGAAAGTGGATTCAGAATCTCTGAAAAGAATGAAAATGTTCAAGAAAGCTGGAGAGCTACTTTGTTCTGGGCATTAGTCAGTCCTCAAGACTTCTCAAGCCAGTAGATGACCCTGACATATTCCCAACTAGGAACAACAGCCCTGCCTTTTGTTCCTGGTCACTTTTGCAATCTCACCAAATTCATAGAGACTAAAAACCAAACACATATTTTTCTCGTGTCCCTCTTCTATGATTTTTTCTCCCCTATTCCCAGACATTATTGCAAAGGAAATGGGCCTGTAGAAGAAGTTTGGTTGAGCACACAGCTCATGAAAATAACAGGGATGAAAATGACAGAGGTGGCCCCACTTGATATGTAAAGTGATGAGTCTTTGCTTACTAGGAAGCCAGCAGAAGGAATCTTCACGGACCACTTACCAGGTGATTATATATTACTGCTAACCTATTGAAGAAATAAGTAGTTAATACCAATTGACTCACATGCCTGCTGTTTGGGTTGGTGGGGTAGGGGGAGGAGAAATAGGAGGGACACACCAGCACCTAACTGTCTTGGTTCAGGAGTAAAACATATTACTTGTGTTCAGGATTCATTAGTCAAAACTGATCACATGGCTCCATCTGGAATGAGGGAAGCTGCAGAATGTAGGGAAGCCTATGGCTATGGGTGAGTACTACTTCTGACACGTCAGATTGTTGAATACCAAATCAGCGTCACCATATTTGAATATGATGCCATCAGTCTCAAGATGCACTATGCTTTCATGTGCCACTAAGAAAGGAAGAGAAAAGCAAAACACTGATAATCCGTAATCCACCAACCCAAGGCAAGAATACCTACCAATTTCAGAAATGCTGAAATGCGAAAAGGTGATCAAATGTGTTTATAAATATCAAACTAAATGTATAGAGAAAGAAATTATTAGGGAACATTGCTTGGGTATGTGGAATTGGAACGTCTTCATGAAGAAGAAGCAAGAAAGAGTCCTTCGTACCAATAGCTGTTATTGCGTATGTATGCATGTATGTATACAAAGTCACAGGCATCGGAGTTATTCTAAGACGGAGTAAACCCAATGCCTTCTTTATGATTTGGGACTAATCTCACTAGTTTCAGGCTCTTTGGCTGAGGTTAGGAGTAACAATAGCTCCCTCACTGAATTATCAGTGTTGCATGTTCTAATTTATCATATTAAATAGCCTGCCACATTCTCTGGCACATAGTAGGTATTTAAGTACCTTTCTATTTCTTGTTTCTGATGAAAGGATGAATTATTTTTCCTTGTTCACTCTTCTGATTGGGAGGGAGCAGTTGCAGAGAAGTGTTAACGAATGCATAGGAATTCCCAGAGATACTTTATTGAGATTTGTCAAACTCCACTCTCAAAGAGGCACTGCAAAAAATACACTATGCAGTTGAAAAGAACTGTCCTCAAAGAACCAAATTAGGTAAGCCTGAAGTCTTTGTCCACATTCAAACACAGCCAACTATGGTGGAGTTTGTTATGTCATCTGCCCGAGCTCTCTTCTTCTGGAAATGGCTCTCCAAACCATGACCCAAACACCCTTTCCCCAGAAGCAATTCCCAGGAATTGAGTCTCTATTCCAGTTGTGATGTGCCTGGTCTCTTGAACTGAGAGGAAATTGCCCTGGCAAGTAGAAGAAGACAGCATGCAAATGAAGTAAAGGATGGAATGAAGATGGAAAGAAAAATATCTGGGTCTTCTAGAGTCCTCAAGCCAAGATTAAAGTTTACCAGATGCTCTCACCAAAAAAAGACCAAAGGACTATGACTGGGAGCGTAGAGAAAGCAATGTTTTTCTTTAGGAGGTTATGACATTTCTTTCTCCTAGACTGGACTTTGACATTGTGGGGCAGAATACTTACCATGTGGATCTAAACATCTGATTAGCAAGCCAATAATTTAGTGGATGAGTCATTTACATTACACCAAGGTTTTTCATGTTGCAAAAGAGCACAAGGCCTCTTTTGGTAGCATTTTCTCAAGTGCTTATTTACAGATCATTAAATACTTAACAGAGGGAAAAAGTAAAAGCTGAGTGCTTAAGCCAGTATTTATTAAATTTCCACTATAGATTCAGATAAAGCAAATCTAAAATCATAATGACAATTAATTGTCCAGTTTTTAGATTTTTATGTTAGCAGAGAGGAAGCCAAAAGAATAGCCTGTTCAGATTAATGTGGATGCCTGAGCATTCTACTAGGATTATAATTCTTTTCTGAGAATTTATCCTCAAGTCAGATAAGACACCCCTTTTTCTTACAATAAATGTCCCTTTTTTGTGCAAGTTTTCCATTACTTCCATCTGGTACTAATTTTCTGCTGGATGTTGGTAATATTTAAGTGTATTATAATACACTAAAAGGTACCACCATAATTTGGCCAACTGAATGTCCTCAAGTTGTGCAATCATTAAAGAATTCACAGTTTAAAAGAAGCTATTACACCATATAATGTTTTCATAAAGTCCCATCTTGTGACAATGGAGTATTTTAAATGACTTGACCTCATTTTTCTTCTTTTCTTTTTTTAGACTGTGCACAACTATTATCAAATTCTAACCCAGTGATTCCCATTTATAGAGAAGGCCATTGCTTTAAGAGTCTGTCTAATGCACTGGAGATGAATTCTGAGTAGTATTTACTTTTTAAATATATGAATGGATATATAACATGGTATTTTTACTTAAGCTGTGTCATGCATCATTCAGTAAAGGACAGTAAGGCAAAGCTGTAAAATATGATTGGAAGCCTACCTTTTATCTCGCTAACCCATCTTATAATGACTTGCATATCACATGTTCAGGATACTGAGTTCCACTCCTAGAGGTTGAGGTTGATAGCTACTACTGCTAAGATTCTTTTGCTTGGAATTGGCAGTTGCACTAGTCACACATCTGACATATCACCTGCCTCCAACCCACCAGAGATGGATGCCAGAGTGCATTTTTTAAAAAAGAAGCAACTTTTTTTTTTTTCAAGTTATAAAGCAAAGATCAGAGAGCAAGTCTTTCATTTCTGGGTTCTGCCTCCTTTTTACATGTGGAACCCAAAGGCAAAGGAGCAATGGACGAGGATTTAGAAAACCTGAAATCCAACTTAGTCCATCCTTCATCAATTCAGTACACTCACCTGACTATTCTGATTTTTGTAGGCGGATGTATAAAGTGAAGAGTTTGAAAGGAAAAAGGAATTGATATTTCTGAGTGTCTACTCTATGCTGGGAGTTTCATACCTGATTTCTAGTGAACTTAATAGGAAACTATGACAGCCACTCTTTGGTCCTCAGTTATAAAAATTAGATGGTATAACTTTGATAATGCAGACTGATTGGGGGAAAAATTATCCCTAAATTAGCAGGAAGTCATTATTTAATATTTAAGACTAGGTGATAACTATTTTTTACAGGTAAATTCTAACCATTTGAACTAGTATTGAATATACTTGTATTTAAACAAATGTGTGAATCAGCATGTGTCTATAAACAACATTTTGTATAGTATTAAGAATTTGGAAAACTTTATTTTTCGTAAATATTTCCACTGTACTTTGTTTCTGCAGTTAATTTACTTGGTAAAATGATCATGATAATTGCAGTTATCCTAACCCAGTTGAAGTTTCAATTACCACAACTTCAAAGTTTGCAGATTTCATTCAACTAACCTTTGATAATATCTGCTGATATGTGGCATGATCATCAACACAGGAGAACACTGACTTGACAATATGACCTGGGGCAAGAACCTGTGAACTATTTCCTACAACAATGAAAAAGGAAGTTTTTTTTTCTTCTGAAGAACTAGAGTAGCTGGTGCAGTGACTTTAACTCTATATACAGTTTGAAGAATTGGAATGGATTCCAAAAAAATCAGATAGCTAATTAAAGACCAAAGGGATTGACTTTAAGAAAAATAGATAATAGTTTGCTAAGTAATCTAATCACCACAGAGAGAGTTTAATAATGTCAAATTATTTCAAAGACGTAAGTGTCCAGAAAGAATAGAATGATTTCAAGAATCACTCTTTAGTTTTAAAACAGGAAAAAGTATGGAGTGGTTGGTTTAAACAAATATTTAAGGCAAATGGTCTTTGAGTAAAAGGAAACAGAAAGGCATCTACTTTAATTGACAACATTAAACTAATTAAAGGAGGAACTATTATGAATTCTAATTCTGAATTCATTGAAACACTTTGTGACTCCTTTAAAGGTACTAAGTCAGTCCAGCTTGGGGGAGATGGACAGAGCCATTCTATAGCTGAGGGTCTGATCCCTCTTCACGTCCCAACCACATTGGCAGTAGGCTGTGCCAGCCAAGGTTTTCGGTGCTTCTTCACACTGGGCACAGACTTTCTGTTCACTCATTGTTGATGAGTAGCATAAAATTCTCCTGGTACCCTTTCTGGGCCTATTCTTTAATCTGACTTTTGCAGCTGTGAAAATAACCTAAGTACCTCACAGGTCATTAGGCTAGGTAAACTGCTCATTACAGAGCGAAATGAGGCCAATGATAGTTATATTCTGCCAATGCAGAGTGTGTCTACTTCCTACCATCTAATTAAATGTCACTCGCTCAGTATTTATGGAGCATCTACCGTATGCTTATCACTGAGCTGGTCATTGTGAGGATTCATAAAAATTTCATAATGCACTCACTGCCCACAAGGGACTTAGAATCTTTTTTGGAAACATCCACCATACTCTCAGAAATGATATTCAAAATATTTCATAATTAGATTGTTTGGCAGAAGTACTGAGTGGATACCCATCTTATCTGAAATGATTAACTGGTAAATAAATAATATAAATAATTGGTAACAGTGCATGTTGGTGCATACCAGCTCTACATATATCTGACTTTTTTTTAAGTTGGAGGGGAAAAAATAGTCTAAATGTTCTATTGAATACAGTCAACGCCAAAATATATGATGGACCATAAATGCTGCAAATGCTACCTTTGCTGTCCATGGAAGACAGCATCAATCAATAATGGTGTTCATTCCTGAGGAACCCAGGTGCAGATTCCTTGACAATCAAAGACAATCATGTTTAAGTTTTGTGATAAAATTATTTCCAATCCCTTGCAGACCTCATAAATTGATCATTGAAGGGGGATAATAGCAAGATATCCAATCACAGACACCTCTCCAATAATAATTTCTTGATACTTTTTAAGGATCTCTTTTTGCTTATTCATTAATAATTAGGTAACTCTCCCTTCTTTGAAATGTGAACATAATTATTTTTCCCATTTCCATTTACCTGTGCCTTTACCTCTGCCTTTCCTCTTATCTTGCTAAAAAGAGTCTCAAGTAACATGCATTTTTTGGGATCATATTAAATCTTACCTGTTTCTAGAATCTTAACATTAAAACTTTTATTCATACTTTTTCTAAGCACTGATTGGCACAGTAAAAATAATATTTTTGCTGCTCTCTGAGTAGGGATTGTTTTTTAATAATATCCCAATACTTATATTGCATATATCTTATACCCCTATTTTTATTTGGAACTCCTTGGTACCAGAAAAAAAAAAACAAACATATATATATATACATATACACACACACACACATACACATACATTTTTAGTTGCACCATGCACAGTGGCAAATTGTTATCAACCATAATTGAATTTCAACCAAATAAATCAGTGAATGAAAATAAAGAAATTCTATAGGCTATATGTAAAAATGTGAGATGTTCAAATTCCTCTCTAATTTTTGAGACTGTCAATATGAAAATAGCTGCACAATTTTATTTCAGGGAAAATGCTTTTTTGAGCACACGGTAGAAATGAGTGTAAATATTTCACACAGGGCTGCCTCTGGTGGAATTTCTTAACTAAGAGGAAACATTCCTAGGAGAAAACATTCACTGGAGTTCCCTCCAGTGAGTACAATTTCTTAGTGAAGCCAGCTGGCATTTACAAAAGTGTACCTGGTGTCAATCCCGCTGATACCTACGCTGCTCTGATTTAGAAATAAAGGATTGACTCCGAGGTGCCTATAAAATCATTCTGCAGGAAGATAAATCCCAACTTTAACACCAAAATAAGAGGTAAATCATTAGCCCCGGCTGCTGTTTGGGCCTTGAGCTTAACTCAGTCTTGAGGTTGCCTGTGTGGCTGGAGGCAGAGGCCCCTGGGGACTCCGGCCTGGGGTTTAGTGCCGGCCCTCTGCTGCCTGCTGGCTGAGGAGCGGGCCCCTGTCTCAGGCCCCGTGTGAATGCCTGGTCTATAAGTCCACCAAGTGGTTTTTGAAATCTGAGTAAGAGCTCGGCTATCAGCCACAAAATTGTGGCTCATGGAGTAGAAATGATGGAGAGATCCTGGTTTTCACTTTGTTTTACTGGCAAGCATCCTTAGTAAAACTGATTCTTTCCATAATACGCTGTCATCGGATACAATTGTCTTGGAATATGGTCTCCCTGTTTGATTGCAGGGTATGTAGGCTCAGACAGTAGGAATACGATGCTTAAGCTTCTTCATTTATTGCCTGCTGGTGAACAAATATAGGATTTGGTAATTTAGCAGAAAGCTTAGTCTCTCCCATTACACACACCCCCACTCTAGGAGGTGGTGGGGTGCAGCTTCCCCACCTGGCTAGGAGGAAAGAAAACCTTAAAGTTGCAATCAGTGCCAAGGCTGGGGTCTGCTCTTGAGTAATCAACCTGCAAAATACAGTTTGATGGACCCCTTGCTACTGCTGAACTTTGGACTTCCCCAACACTAAAAATAAAAAAGAGTAGCTAACAGTCAAATCCATATAAATCCTGAAAAGCAACAGCTAGTAGTCAAAAGACCACTTTAATAACAGGAATACAAATACAACCATAGCTAAATACCAAAAGAGTTACTGTTGCTAAAAAAACAATGTTTTAATGGTAAGGAGGGTGTCAAAACCACTTTTGCATCCTTCATCCCTGTAGCAGGAGAAAGGAAGACATTTCAAAACCAAAAAATCATGTTCTGACACTGTCTCTGAAAACAGCAGACTGCATTTTTTTCAATCCCTATGTTACCATACTCTGCCAGGGTATGTACAGAGTTAACAGAGTTATTTCAAATTCCTCTTGCATAGGAGAATCTCCCTCTTAAAAAAAAGGCTTCGATGGCTTATTCTTTGTATGGGACATTTGTGTTGGTCCTGCCTGACAACTGAGGCCTTCCTGAATTTTGTCAACAAAAATATTTCGCTATTATTAACTGTATTCCCAAGTCCTTTATAATTTAGTAACCTATTTAGTGAGGCTAGGGTCACTTTTATGGACTATTTATGAACCATGACAAGGTTTGGATACTGATGTAAACAATGATTGATAAAATTTGGAAACAGTTTAGAAAACAGTATGGATGATATTTGGGGTTATAGATCAGTGGAAAATTGACTAGTATTTGGAGATTTTGAGAGAAGTCAGTTAACTTTTTTTTCTGCTTTCAACTTAATAAGGAAAGATGAGCATAAGATTTTGAGATGCAGTATGGTATTCTAGAAAAATCATCAGTTCTTAGAATTTTGACACAAACTGGGTTGCCTTGGGCAGACTGAACCATTGGGCATTTGAGGAGAAAACATTTTTATTTGTTTTTATTTTAGTTGTACATCTTGGTGAGTTTTCTCTGGCCCTAGGATGTGAACCTGGGTCCTCGAGATGTACGTGAAATGTGTTTGGGTCGTGGCAATGGATCTAACCACTATTCCACAAAGATGTGCCACCCTGAACCTTTCTGAAGCCTTGAATTTCTCCTTTTTCTGCTCCCACTTTCTCAAAAATTTTAATTAAGATCAAAGAAAATAACATCATGTAAAACACATTTTGAAATTATAAATGCTATGTAACTCTCAAGAAGGGTTTCTTTTAAATGTCCCCAAATTTACTTATGGCTATTGATCTTTAAAAATGAAAGATATCTGCTTATAGAGGTGATAAAACAGGTGCATTTTCTATGAAAATTAAGTCTTCTCTACACAGAGATGGAGATAGACACTGTAGGTAGAGAAAAACAGCACAAATAGAAGTGGGAAAATACAAGTGACTTGTTCAAAATCTAGTAAGTCCTCGCTTGCAGGAACATGCTGTGTATAATATTCAGGAAATTGTTGTTTTGTGTATCTTTGTTTTCATTGGCAAAGTTTCCCATCCTTTTCATTTCAAATGTTAGTTATGATAGTAGCAATAACTCAGATACCACTTGTCACATCTAATTGGGTAAATATTTACTGTTCAATCTGTATTTTAGATTTTTCACACAGTACTCCCTGCTGTAGTCCAAGTTAACATCAACCATAAAACATTTCAAATAATCTCCCAATTTATTTTACTGTTCTTTTCTATAATGGCTGTTTTTTTATGTTAATGTTTCTATTGTTTTAATATGCTTGCCTTTCTCATTCATATTCTAAGAGATTATTGTTAGTGCCAAATCATTTGATTTATCATTTAGAGAAAGCTCTTGTTCAAAAAGTCAGCCCTGTATATTAAATGATTACTTGCAAAGAATTCCTTCTCAACATCTGCAGAGACAATTTTGCCTTTTCTTCTTTCACTTAACTCTAAATGAGAGATCTTAAATGTACTTAAAAAGATTTCATATCAGCTTACTGAGTATATTCTTAAAAACTGGAATGTTAAAAAGCAGTAAGGTTCCTAATGCTTATTTTTCTTGGTTAAAGTAACATACACACACAAATACCAAGGTAACAATTATGATACATTTAATCCTTCTCTGAAATCCTAGCTAATGCTGTACAATTAAAATATTGTTTGCCTTTTCATACTATTTTGTTACATTTATAGAGATGTATAATTTATCCATGGCTCTTAATTTCAGAGAATAGTTGCTTCTTCTTGATCATTGAATCATGAAAATACAAGCGGGAAAGAGAGAAGCTGCTATTTTAAAATAAATTTTTTATCTTGTAAGTCCTTCTGCAAATGAAAATGCTTACATTAAAAACACTATGCAATTAATGTATGTGACTATGTAATACCACATAATGATTCCACTATCATTTTTCATGTGTGTATTTCAGGGTTAATTTCTATTTGTTAGGAAGTTGGGGCTCCCTAATATTATGGTTATAGTAAATGAGGTAATCCTAAATTAAAATATCACAAAGGACATGTTGCATAAGCAAAAATAATTATTTATTTTGACATTGTGGGCAGCAAACAACTCAAAATGCTAAAGTCACTAGTTTTGTCACCTTTGTGATAGTTTCTGTAATTTTAATTGAGGTCTACAAGATGCTGATTCATCCATTCAATAAACATTTCTTGACTATGACAATGTGTCAGCTGCAATACCAGTAGCCCAGTAGGAAATGCAGAAATATAAAACTAAATATACCTTGTCTTACATAATCTCAAATCTCAATGAAAGAACCAAGTAGATAAACAAACAATGATAATAGAATTATATCCTAACTGCAGGATAGGTCTGTACAAAGCATTACATGAGCACAGGAGGAAACCACCCACACAATTTTCATATGTGATAACATTTTAACTGGATCATGAAGAATAGGTACAAACATGGTAAGCAGAGGATAAGAAATTGCACAAGGAAAAAATCATCTGTCAGGCAAAAGAAGAGAGTTGAGAAGATATGGTCTGTTTTTAGAAAGGACAAGTTGGTAGAAATTTGGGGAATAGTGTCATGAAATGATGATGGAGGTAAACTGAGGTTGGACAGGAAGAATCACTGTCTTTCATCTCAAGAAGACAGGATCTCATCATCTAACCATAGATAAAAGGAAGTAGAAATCAAAATTGTCTACACAGAAAGACAAAAGGTTCATTATGATGGTCATAACTATCAAGATGGCTAACATTTATAAAGGATGTCCTCACTTCCAGGCATAATTGTATTGTTCCATACATGATAATATGATTCATTCCTAGGATAATGCCTAGGATTGTGTACTGCAGTATTCCTGTTTTACAGATAGGAGAACTGAAACACAGAAAACTGAAATAAGCTATCAGTGGTCACTCTAAGTGTAGACCTATGACTTAAATCCAACAGCTCACACTCCTAGGCACTACATGATCATATATTATCACACCCTTATTTTAAAAAAAGATTTGGCAATGGTCTGAAGGATGGTTTGAGTAAGAGAGAAATGAGCACATTTAGGGAACCATTCTCTCAGTAAGTATATAGTGTGCCTGAATCTATCATTCTCAAATTTAGATGTTGGATATAATAACAGTGGGTAAAATAATATCTCTCTTTTCATGGACCTATTGTTATTGAATAGTCTAAAACTTATGAGCACCTAAACTAAGTTAGAGATAATGCTAGATCAAGAATGGGGAGCAAAATCAAGAGGTACTGAGGAGCATCAGTAGACTGGCCTTGATGCAAAGTAAACAGGGATAAAGATGTGGAAATCCAAGAAGACTCTGAGTTCTCTAAATTGAACAACTGATTGGACTGTGAGGCCAATTTAGAGCAAGATCAGTCTGAGGAAGGGACAAAAATAATCAAATATGTTAAAATGAAGCTACCTTTGAAATTCCCAAATGGGAATATAGGTCAGAGAACTTTTTCAAACATTTTTGTGCAAATATTTAAAAACCTTTTCATTGTGTCTTATACTGTCCCTTGTGAGTATTAGGAAATCTAAGACTATAACATACATATTAACACTCTATTCATAATGCAATATACACTTATTAAGTGTTTATTAAGGTCAGGAACAGGACATGGCACTGGGGATCCAGTGGTGAGCAGAACAGACATGGCTTCTGTCTTCTGGCTCAAGATGGTAGACTAAGTACATCGCAGTGGCCTCATGTCCCATTAAAATAAATACAAAGAGATATTTGCAAAAGAAGAATGAAAATCATAACAGCGCAAGAAAACAGGGAAAGAGGCCCTCACTGTCCCAGAATCTTTGAAGACAGCCTTTAATGTTGAAAGTGAATAGAACTAAATGGACTGTGGCCCAGTCATGAAGCTGAAGCATTTAACTAGACAGAGAAACTCTAGAAGACCAGAGTCAACAAATACCAAGCCCAGGAGCAAGCTGTAACAAAAACATAGGATAAACCATTTAAAAACTCCATTTCCATAGCCAGATGAGCTGCTCCAACTACCTTGAATAGCAGCATAAGGAGAAGACAAGTTCCCTACTGAGCAATCCCACTTAGACAACTGGCTTGGAGTGGAAGAGAAACAAGAAAAGCTTCCACTCAAGAGAGCAGACTTCCCTTCCCTAGAATGTCACCCTCCTACCTGCTCACTCCTCACACAGGGAAAACAGCCTAGCTCATTGCCCTTCCCATGGATACAGCTCTCAAGGGAATGATGTATAAGATTATGTGCAGACCCTTGCCAGCTACCTATATTAATAAGCATAGCTCTTCATTTATCCATATAACCAAACAACAAAGGGTCACCTGCTGGGGAAGAGAAAGAATACCATGAAAGAAAAGTCAAGATAGAATAAAGTATAGTCTACTAGTAAAGTACATGGTTTCTGGGAAGAAGCTGCCTGGATTTAAATCCTGGTTGGGCAATTTACTAGTGGAAGACACTGGATATGTTTCCTGGATATATTCTAGTGAGACCTCTCTTTGTCTCAGTTTATTCATATGTAAAATGGGAAAAATAGCAGTGTCTACTTAAGCTGATTGTTCTGAAGAATAAATGAGTTTATATTTATAGCTATTTAGAACAGAGAATTAGTTAAATATACACATATATAAATATATATAAAAAACTATTTTGTTAAATATAATGAATAGGATGAATGACCTCAATAGGTACACATGATTCAGGGAACAAAAGAGAACTCTCTCTTGTCACATGACTGCTACTTTCTCAAACTGTAGCTCAAGGTCTTCCTTAGAAGATCTTCCAATATTATTTCATCTAAAGTGACTAATCTTAGATAAATTGACTTATCTACAAAAATCAGAAAATGGCCTACTGATTTTTTTTTACATTGAAGTAGTATGGTATGATTTAATCATTCTCCAATAGCAATGAATGAAAATATCTAAATTATGGGTCTTTTTCGTTCATTTAATTTTTTTCATCCATGGGTAAAGAAATGTATGTCCATAAATCTGAGAATATTTTCTAGGCAGTGAACATATTCTAGACTTCTTAGCATTATTATTTAGGAATTATGGTCTACCAGTGACATCTCAGGAAACACCTATAGAACCAGGCATTTAAGGTAATGATGATTTCTGTCTGAAGAATTACATGTTGGAAACTAACTCATGAAGATAGCTCATACAGTTTAATATATAAATTCATGAAAGTATACCATTATATACCAGGCTGTAAATATATAGAGCTCGTAACCTATAAAGATTCACACTGGGAAGAGATAAAAATGAATCTCAACATTTAAATGGAAATGCCCAAAACTCTAACTGTGGAAATAGTTTCAAGGATCAACTGAGTATGGACATTAGTCAGTATGATTTACAGTGAAAATAACAGGGACTTGGTTAATCTGGAAAGTCAGTTATTTATATATATATATATATATATATATATATATCTAACATGTTACATAATGATATTCATTATATTCTCTCTATATACTATATCATATGTGTTTTATTTTAACTCATACTATATAGCTATATATTTACTGTATATAATCTACAAATTATAAGGATTTCGAAGAGAACATCTCTTGCTCTGTCTTTTGAAGCCACCACATTGGGCAATAGACTGCAAACTGGCCTGGCTCTGTTTCTTTCCCTGTTTTAATGCAGGGTTTACACACCAAGCCAGGGGCAAAAGAGTACTAGTATCTGCTCCTAGAGTTGTCTCCTTCACAACATGGCTATTTGACCCTCTCACTTATGAATCAGGGAATGTGTTCCTCAGCACTGAAATAGCTTGAAAATCCCACATATAAGTACTCTCCCTGCATAGCAACAAACACTGGTAAAAGGAACATGTTGGCAACTCTTCACTCACCATGAACGCCTTGGTGCGCAGCAGCTCACATGGAGCAGGAGGATGACTCTGGAGGATGAAGGTAAAAAAGGGTAATCACTGTGGAATATGATATAGAAAAGAATGACAAACATCTACCATCAGAACACTGTGCAAACAGTGAGAGGTGTGTATATACTAAGAATCTGAAAGAGAATTTTTGCCCCAAGGGTAGAGTGGAGGAATAAAAGAGAATGGACAACAAAAACCTACTTCAAAAGACGTGCTGTTGATGGCCCTGACGTGCAGTAGAATAAACAATGTTTACGAAGAAGCGACCTCATTTTTAAGTCCCAACTCAGCCATTTTCCACTGTAAGGTCATTTAGAAAACCCTTCACCTCTTGTAGCCTAATTAATTCTGCCCACAGTAAAAGCCAGAAATGATAAGTATTTGCTAAAAACCCTGGAATATTTTTGTTCAGAAGATAGACTTAAAAAAAATATTGCTCTAAGATAAAGAGAGTCTCACCAGTAACTGTAGAATGGCAAATTAAGACAAGGTACCATTGTTTATTAATTCAATGATGGAAATGGAAAAATTACATATATATGTAAATATGTATACATAATGTAAATATATGTATATATAATTTATATATATATATGAAGTGATCTACCAATATCTCAGGAAACACACATAGAAACAAACATGTAGAATAATACTAGTTTATCATAAGAATTATGTCTATAATACATCTGCCCAAATTTTTGTGAATGCTTTCCAGCATAGTTTTGTTACTCCTGTTTTTCTTTTTAGGTAAATATTAATTTTCTTTCAGTCAATTCAAGGAGGTGGTAGCAAGGGTACCTCCAACGTCCAAGGATCTGGCATCTCCAGAGTCTGACACGGGGCTGAACAAAGGTATCTGGAGGGCAAGTGGGGCCTCTGGGTCTCCAGGGAAACTTGTGACCAAAGTCACTGAAATATTCCCCAAGACCAGCACCACTAGAGTGTGACCCAGGTAAGGATGTGAAGGGAACCATATCCAGTTCTTCACTGTGCAGTGGACTTCAATGAAATGATGATAATTATTGATCCAACAAACTCTAATAGATTTCCTTAAGTCCTTAGGGTCTGCTGTGCAAATGTGTGCTTGGGGACTCTTAAATACTGCTTATTAATGGCTTGACAGGCCCAAGAGTGCTGAGGAGTCATAAAGACCATAGTGTAAATCCTTCTGAGTTCTCACAGTGTAGACCCAACCAGTCCGAGACTGCAACATATGTACTCAATCAAGCTGCTTAGAGTTGTAAGAGATGTTCTAACTTCTCAACAATACCTCACCGTTGTCAGAGCAAATGGGCAATTTCTTCTGAAATGCCTGGCTTCCCCACTTTTCTCCCTTTAATCTAATGTATGTAATGCACCCTCTTAGACATTTAAAAATAGCTTGTATAGTCCCTTGGTAACTCCATCTCTAATTTTTCTAGCCCAGTTCTATAGATTTTAGAACTGAAGTTAGCACTTGGGGAGACTTCAGTCTTTTACAGTGACTAGCATATAGTCTGAAAATGTATATCCTACAATGTAAACATTCTTGGACAGTTCATTGTTGATTGTCAACCAGATCGATGGAGTCCAACTAGTAGCAAGAAAAACTTCGGTTTCTCCGCATTCACTCTGAAGACTTCATGAGTTTTGCTGCATTTTCACCGACACATTTTAAACTCTCCCTTGAATAAAAGTGCCATCGGAAGAAGGCAAGGCCAACTTTCTCTTCAGTCTCCCTCACAGCACCCAAATCAAGCACTTTTCTCTTTCATAACCAAGTTCCACTGAGAAACTGACAGACACTAAATTACGATGTTTGGGCGGCACAGATCTCATTTTGAGTTATCGTCTTTGTTTTACAAACCTAATCTGGAGGACTGAACTTCCAGGGCCTGTGATCTGTTGCCGGAGGGGATCACGGCGTTGAAATTGCCTCTCTTCAATGCGTTGTGGCACTGCAGCCTGCAGCCAATACTTGTTTTTTAACTGGCAAGCTGCCTCCCCCGAACGAAGGAAGCAGATTGCCTGTTTGCTGAATCCTTAGACAAGGTACTGATGTAACGACAGTGGACAAGCAGCTGGGAGCTGGGCTGTCAGCCTGTCACACACTGACAAATCTGTTGTTCATATTCGGGCAGGATGTGTGTGTTTGCTGGCCACCTGCATCATTCATCCGGCGGGGAGGGGGCCTAGCCGCTCCGCCACTGCCCGCGGACCAAATGCTGTTGTTGCATCTTTTCGCAGCATCTCAACTAAACAACTCATTTGCTTTTATATGATGGGGCCTGACAAATGAAACAAATAAGATAGCTTGCCCAATTGTTTCTCGTTCTTCGTGCAACACACCAAGACAGGCTGGATTGCCATTTCTTGTCACATACATAACATCTTAAGTCTAAATGGCTCCGCATTGCTTTCTTTCTTTCCTTTTTTTTTTTTTTTTTAAATCCGCGTGGTGAAAGAGAGGGCGCCTGTGGGAAACAGTAAATGAAGTTCTGTTGTTTGGGAGAAGGAGCAATCATTTAGAAAACAATGTGAGATGTGTTTATAATTTTGTTTGCTGGGGGTGCCGGTGAGTTTTCTGGGAGGGGTTTGTCTCTTATTTTTCAGGCAGTCCTGACTTTCAGAATGATCTCTAACCAATTTCCCCCAGAGCCCCTGAATTTGAAATACTCAGACTCTTCTCTCTGAAGATTCATTTCAGACAGAATTACACGTGGAGTCCACTGGAGACTGAATTTACAATTCCCTGGCCCAACCACATCTGTATTTATATGGGCCTTTGTAAATCAATGAAATTTATTTTCTTTTTAAAATGTAGGCATTTGGGGGAATTTAAAGGTGATTGAGGCTGTATCCCAGAGGTTCTGATATAATGCCCTTCTCCGAGTGTTGCTTCTCACCTGGAAAATTTGAAAATGAAATTCTGGCTATGGACTACTGATTTGCATGAGTTAAACAATGTGTGTGTGTATATATAGATCTATATATCTATAGATCTATATATCTATATCTATATATCTATATATAGATATAGATATATAGATCTATATATACCCTGTTGTCTTTTTCCTGTTCCACCCACAGCTCATTTCATGGCTCTAGAAATTGAGACTAAGCCCATCAAGTTTAGTTCAGTCACACAGAGGATCTAGTGAAATGTTTTGTGATTTTGTCCCCTTCATCAATTTTTTTTTATCCCTTTCTTTAGTCAACCTAAGAGCTCTTTCCTCTGAGGAAATAGTTTACGTAATATTTTAAGTCATCTGTTCCAAAAGATTTGCAAAAATATGCCCAAATTCAAGGAGGCAAACAACATTTTAAGTTAAAGTGATAAGTAATACTAAAATGCCACGTTAAGATTTTAGCGTGAAAAATCTTCATTTTCCCACTGTTAGCAACAATACGTCATTGCAGTTGGTATTTTAACTTAAAATATCATTCTACATTGAAACACCTTTTTTTCTCAATAAAAAAGTAATTAAAACAATAATAATTGCATTGAGTATTACTGAGTTTTCACCTTTTATTAGAATTTTGTGGTGGTTGTTGCTATTTAGCATTTGTTTGGAGAAAAAAATTCATGCGTTTTGCAACCGGTAGCATTATGAATAGAGAGAAACAGCTAACAACACAAATGAAGATTAACTTTCCTCTTTTGTTCCTGAAATACAGGTCTTACCACACCAACATAATTATTCTTGTATAGCACAGAAACTAAGGACTGATGTATACTATTGATTTCCTTAAAATTCTTTAAATGACATTGATTTCAAGGATTTCAAAGGAAGCAATATCTTTTTAATAAAACTTGTATTTAAAGTTAGTAAGTTAAAATTAATTTTATGTGTGTATGTATGTATAAGGAAAAATATATACCAGATAAAGGTCTGTCACTGAGGTAATATATAGTCTGGGTCTGCTTCTAGAATAGCTTAATGTACATATACTCTTTGAAACTGGGAAAATATCTTTGATTCCTAGACTTATTATTACACCTCAATTTACCTTGATTTAAGGTATAATATAGCTTTCGGTAAGCATTTTGCTCAGTTACAATGTTTTCCATATTTGTTGGTTCTGAATAAGAAGAGAGAAAACACTCTGTTTAAATCTAGCAATGCAGAAAAAATATGAAGAATTGATTCATACTTTGGAAATGAATTTGTTGTAATAGAGAATAAACCATAAACATTCAAGAGGGCCAAATAACTCATGTTCATTTTAATATCATCCATATTAACTCCTCTATATATGGTTAACTTTTAAGATGGTACCTATAGTTGAATACCATGATGACATAAATTCCTTACTCTGATAAAATTTCTGGGTCCTCCTTGTTCTGCCCAGAGACTCTAATGATTCTTCACTGACAGGAAGATCACCTAATAAACCATCACTACAAATTAATTAATCACTTTGAACACAACAATAAATTGACAGGCATAAGAAAAGCAAATGAAATGGGCGTTGACCATTTTCAAATGACCTTATTTGAAAGTCAAGTAAAGACTAAATTCTTTGCCCTTAATGCCTTCTTCATGTCCCAAGAAGAGGTTCAAGTGCGCACTTGTCATCTCCTTTTCCCCCACAGAAGCCTGTCACTCCCTGACAAACTTGAAGCTTCTGTGAATGAAGTAGTAACAGAAATCAACAAGTATTGTCTGGCTCTAGAAGAGGAATCTAACCGTGTTGCTACTTGTCATAGAAAATGTCCAGTTTCAATGCAGTCTCTCAGCTTCTACAGCAGCCTAATGACTTTTGCATGTCTATGGGTTTCTTACACGACCATCTTTTATTCATTTCTTTATCTTCCCTGTGGAGCGTGGCATGATATTTGACACTTAATACTTGTGGACTAAATACATGCCATTTAAACAAAAGATGGTGGTTTTCAGCCACCCTTTCTGAAATGACAATTTCTCTGCTTCTTCATAACAACTCAATAAGGTCATAAGGTTGGTTATACTGTTTGGCTAGAATGACAGTGTTCTTTAATAGAATCAGGACCTTTGCTTGAATGATGCTTAGTGAGATAGGTCAGAAAGAGAGGAGAAACATCACATGATTTCACTCCTATGTGATCTGTAGAAACACCAAATGGGTGAACCAAATCAAACACCAATAGATGTTTAGTTACAGAACCAAATCAGTGGTTACTAGAAGGGATGGAGGAAGCGGGTGGCTTAATTGGGGAGAAGGGGTCAATTATATGGTGAAGGATCAGATTAAACTGTTGGGGGGGGAACTTAATGCAATTGATACAGAGGCTGATTCATGATGCACACCTGAAGCTTATATATTGTTATGGTTATCTTTCAACAAAATTAAAAACAAAATAAGAACATAAACATTAAGAACACTTTGATCCTCTAAAGAAAAGCGTGTTAGGATTGATTTTATAATTTCCAAGTTTACTGAAAATACAAAAAGAGGGAAGAAAGAAAATAACAAAGGGAAAAAAAAATTGGTTGGTCCTCATCAGAAAGTTAATTTAATGTTCCACACAAGATCTGCAAGATGACTGGTTTGAGACACCACGACACAGCATATTGCCAATTCTGTTGACGTCTGTGATTTGGTGACACAAGATCCTCCCGAGCCGTTCTCTCCTGTATGTGCATCTCACCACCAAGACTTTTTTTTCACCTTGGTCTCACCCATCTCTGGGATTAACAACTCTGTTAACTGGGAAAAGATTTTCTAAGAGAAAGCCGAGGCTTCTTCAATCCATTCAAGGTATGCATTTCCCCAAGTGCGGAGTCCACTTCCCTTTCCTGTTTTTCTCAAAGGGAACAGACACAGTCCTCCAGAAAAAGACCTTTTTGCCACCATCCTCCCTTCCAGCTCACTCGAGCACACATAGAGGTTGTGTCTGCCTTTTGTGCCTTATAGATTCTCCCATCAAAGCAGTGAAGATGTTGGTCAAAAGGCCTGCAGAATGGGAAACATTTATAGATTCTTTCTGTCCCCACTTCACTGACAACAAGGAACATCTCAAGGTTGATCTGTTATTCACCTCCCAATCTCAGGCCTAAAAATAAATGAGGACAAAACCTGAAGAAGGGCCAGTCTCAGGAAACACAGCACTCGTAATTTATGACTTTGGGAGGGCTCCCCCCACTGCCAGCCCCATCCTGTGTGGGCCCCCCTCTGCCCCCAGGTGGCCTGTAGGAGCTGCTGTGTGCGCTAGTCTTCATGGCTGGCTGCCTGCGCTGGATGAGTGGGCCCAGAATCTGTCTGTGGGACTCCAAACACAGACATCCCTCCTACCAGACAAGCAGCGGCTTCCAGGGTTACTAACAAGCCCCCAGCATTCCCCGCTTCTCCCACCCACTCCTCTGGCCCCAACTCCCTATCTGCCCCCACCACAGCTCTGCTCCCACAGTCCCAATTCCTCCCTGCCTTTATCCAGGCTGCTCCGAGCCAGAGTGGGAGAGGAATTATTTATTGTGCGTCTGTTTAAAATGAAAGGCTTTTACATTTTAATGAGCACTAAATAGGTGCGAGGAAATATTGTTCATTAGCTGTAATCTGCGGAATTGCTTGAGTGAACTTCCTTTGGAGGCGGCTTTAAACGGTTCACTCAAGTAAAGCAGTTTGTATGGTAATTAAGGGAGCATTTTTCTGTCAACATCTGTGCTGCTATTTATAACCAGGGAGGTAGCTGCAGCTCCAGGAAGGGCAGGAAGGGTAGGTGCTGAGAGAGCCAGGTGGGGTGACTTGGAGTTCTGGCTGCTGGTGACACCCTTACAGCCACGACAAGCTCTTTTCTCTTGCTTTCCTTCCATCCGGCGTCTAATAATTAAAAGAAAAAACAAATTCTCTCACACTCTTCCTGGTTAGGATGAGTGCCTTCTCTTACACCTCTTCATTAATCACACCCCCACCTGGTCTTCAGCTTTGTGGGACAGTTCCTCTCAGCCTGTCATCCATGTTCCTGTGGGTCACCCTTCCACACACACACGGTGATGCCGAGATGTCAGGATCAGAACTGTGGAACTAAAGGCAGGCAGAGATCACTGGAAGTGGAAGAACTGAAGGGGATAACTTCCAGTAGTGGGTCCCTCTCCATAACACATGACATGCAGTTTCAACCCTAACAGGAGCTCTCTTGATTTGATGTTGCCCAAGAGTGTTTTGTAGAACTGTTTAGATAATCCACAACTAAAGAAACGCCTGGCACTGTGTCCCTGCAGACCAGAGATGCTGATGTGGAATATTCTAGAGACAGATAGGAAGGGCAAAGGATGAGGCTCTTTCTTCCCTCCCTCCCTTCCTTCCTCTTTCCTTCCTTCTTTCTGTACCTAGATATTGTCTAGCACATAGTAGGTAAAGAAAATAAATATATTTTGCATGAAAAAATACAGGATTAAGATTTTGTCAATAGTGGGAATGACATACTAATGGAATAATGGAATAGAAGTAAGAATGATAATTGCCAACTTTCCTTCTCTTGGGAACTTTTATTTAATCAGTGAATTAGTAAAGAATCAACAGCCTTAAAATTAAATACTCTTGTTCATGTCATTCAAAATCTTGATTTGGAAAATGCACTGAGAAACTCCCATGGAAAACCTGCTGAAAGGGATTACAAGGTGCATGCAGAAGCTCTAATTACTTCTGACCAGTTTCATCAGAACTCAGACTATCAGGAGTGTACTCTCTTTATTAAATATCATCTTCATTGACAGACTTGTTATTAAGCACGGTGTTTTATCCCTATGCTCTTCTTGCCTTGACTGCATTTGTGTTTGATTGCTAATGATGTTTGGATTCTGCATTTTTCCCAAGGCAATTTTATTAAATAACTAGTTTTGAAGACATAAGCAAAGGTAGTAAACTTCAAGTGACTAAAGATAATTCACACTGGGAGATAGCATGAATAACTCCAATCCACAAGTGACCCCCGAATTCAGGAACTTTAAAGTAACTGCCTTACCACATTCCCTTCTTATAACCGGGCTGAAAACACCTTCATCTAAATGTTATTCTTTTTGCCAAGACATATGTCCTTATGGAAAGAAGGTTTGTGCTAAAGTGCTGATGAGGAAACAACAGAGGAGAAGATAGAAAGTAGTTAGCACAGGATCATTTTCCAAGTGTTTATTCAAGTGCTTTCTCTGAGCCAATATATGTAACATACCCTTGAATATAAGAATTCCTGCTGAGCTAGTGGAATCAGAGTGCCAGATCTAGGGTTCTGAGATTTATTTTTCCATAGGACATACTCCCAGACTGTAGATTCTATGTCAAACCCAATCCCAGGCCTCATGCAACTTCAGATTTAACCATAGAGTTAGATTCCAAATAAATAAGCACAACAGCATCTTCTGGATCCCATCACAGGTGTGTGTGCAGGGTGGAATGAGAGATAACTGTCAATACTAATGGGAGAAAGAAACCCCGGTATAATATACGTGGTAAAGATGGATGGCACAGCGCTGTGAGAGTCTAGGCTGAAGTCATTCAGGCATCCAGAGGAATTTCAGTCTCGCTTTTTTGTAGATAAGGGAGAATTACTGAAAACTTTACGTAAAAAACAATCACAGTCTTTTTAGACTCTTAGGCCCCTTGGACAACAAAACTGAAATTAGAACAGAAAAAGTCATAAACTCTGGTCCAAGGAAAGAGGACAAAATCAGCAATAAAGGCAATAGCTCTGATAGGATGGGGACCACATGTCAGACTTTCTACGTGGCATATAAAGTAAGGAATAAAGAAAAGAGAGTACACTTAGCATGAATTTAAAGATGTATTTATTCTATAGAGTTATTAATTGCCCATTATTACTGCTTGGATTTTATTTTTATTACTACTACCATCATCATCATCACCACCGACACCACCATCATCATCATCATCATCACTGTATTTAGGCACAGCACTCAGTCCTGGAAATATAATGAATTGTCAGAATTGGTATCTGCATAAAGTTCCAGTATGGGTAGTTAGTGGGGATACTTCTCCTCATAACAGAGGATTACAACATAAAATAGGTTGAATGACTTTTCTTTTGATTGAGATACCTTTCACATGTCATAAAATCCATTATTTTAAAGCGACTGTTAGTCTATTCATAAAAGTTGTATAACCCTTACTACTAATTCCAGAAAATTTCCAACACTCCCAAAAGAAACCTTGCATCCATTTGCTGTCATTCTCCATCCCCAATCCTGGTGAGCCTAACATCTTAAACTGGTCTTGTTTCAGGAATCTGAATCAGAGAGATCGGTCAGGTATCCATGTGCAGGCACCCAGGAGGTGTTTGGATCTAGAGTTCACAGAAGTCTGTACTGAAAATGGAGAGTTGGGAATCATCAGCAAACAAGAATTTATAGAACTCATGGGAGCAGAAGAGATTGCTCAGAAGGAAAAGAGAGGCTCTTCAAGGATAGATGGACCCTGAAGAAAATGAACATTCAAGATATGAGCAGACCATTGGCAGCTTGGGCTGAGTTATCCTATGCCTTCCACAAGTACTGACATCATCTGGCCGTGACACACACAGGAACTTGCTGTCTAAGAAAGTAGATGTTTGCAACTGTTATTTCTCCAGGTTGAGTACAGTGAACACACTGAGAAGATAGTCATTGTTTGTGCTCTTTGGGGTCTGATTTTCTGCAGATTATCTGCTCTACTCAAATTCTGAAAATACCAAATCTTTGCACTTTTCTTATGAACGAGAATCAAGGTCCTTGAGGAGAGTGACCCAAATTTACTTCTGTTCTTGCGTGAACTGATACTCATGTGAGGGAGTACAGAATAAATGTCTGTTGATAAGAACATAATATTCTATGAATCCTTTAATTAGTAAGATATTTAATTTCCATATTCACCCATCTAATCATCTATTCATTTAACAAATATTTACCAAGAGTGTGTGTATATATATTGCTGCAATTTTACAGATGCAGGTTAAAATATAAATTATGTTGAGATGTTTTCTGACTTTGTATTTATATTTATAATCACATTTTAACTCTGTTTATTAAGAAGTGTATGTAACTTTTTGAATAGTTATAAGAATGAATTTTTTTAAATAGGCATGTTGATTTTCAGTGAAACCAGTAGATATCATCTTTTAAAATTGTTTCTCTTCATAGTTAGCATATGTGATTATTTTAGTGTTTATCACGAAGGCATTACATAGTGGATAGTTTTCAGATTATTTTAAGCTTGAGTCAATATTAATTACTAAATATAAAAAATAGATTTTGCAGATGGAATCTGACATATATAATCAACAAATTGCAATGTTTTGAAACTTTGCTTCTTGCCTAATTTAGGGGTCCTTGCAGTTATTATCACCTTGAAATTCAGCATTCTGCCTCAACAGGGCACATTTGATTCTCCTTTAACTTCTGCAGTGAAATGAAAATGTGAAGTTTCACCCACTTGCTGCATATATTAATGGACCCCCACATATACCCCAGAGTGACTTCTAGTACACACACAGAATGATTCTTTAACTTTCATTTTATTTTCATTCTTTTTCCCTAAGTATTTCTAAAAATTGCTTTTGTCAGCTTAAAACACATTTCTCTAACATAATTCACAAGCAGAGTGTAACAACTGGATCAAATTTATGAGATGGTTTTCCTCTGTTGTTTATGAAACTTATTTAACAGAATGTATAATTGGAGAAATTAAAAAAAAAAAATCACTCATTGGCAATTGAGGAAACTTTTGCATAGATCTGAGTTACAAGGGGTTACTTACAAATATCTTGTCAAAGCTTCAGCCAAGGTGTTGTCTGTGAAATGCTGCATTGACCTTGGAGATTAGAGCTGAAAAAAGCTAAATTATTTTACATAAGAAATGGTAAATAACATGATTAAACATAGAGAAGAGATGAGGTGAGATGTGAATGACGAACCAAGCACGTAAAGATATATGGCCAAGATTCTGCTAATAATAGGAATTTGTAATACTCTGTTCTGTTAGGACATGTAGTTAAGTAGACATGAGTGGGGGCAGACAAAGGGCATGTATGAGTAGCTGACAAAATGGCGACGGCCATGTGCACACAAAAAAACTACACAGGTAAGACGCAGAAAGAAACTACAGGGACAAGGAATGTGGATGGGGATTTTCAAGAAGGAAACTTTAAAACTATTGATAGTTATGCAGGGTGATCTTGAAACAGTCCATCAGATGCCCTTTGAGATAAGAAGAGGGGTTATAAACGTGCCCCAGGACAGGGCAGCATGCTTAAACTCCACATCTCAGAGTGTCTTGCTGATTCCAATGACCTCCTGAATGTACTTGCCTGCTCTCTGTTAAATTCTTGTTTGACTTTGCTTCTCCTGTCTGGTGTTCTGAATTCTCTCTCATGCCAAAGACAAGAACTGAAGTTCACTTGTGCGGGCAGGCAACTGTTCTAGTTGCTTGTTTTGTTGGAAAAGAAATCCCTCCATATTTCAATCTTCTATGAAGTCTGAATGCAATGTCTCACATGACGACTGTATTGAACTGAGGATCTTTCATTCCTTTCATTGCACTTTGGAGTTGATGTGATTCAGGAGAGGACACTCCATGTAGGACAGCAACTCAATATGCAAAGTTGTTCTGGGAACCAGGCATATCAGCCTGGTAAAGAGAACTTCCTTGAAATTCCATGTATAAAATGCAGCCCCCAACGATGCTAACTGGGAATGACTTATCTGATTTACTTAGACCCTTGCCTCCATGCACAAGTGATAGTGGCCAATGTGAATAACTCAATCACTCATAGCCTTCATTTCCTCACTGGTCCAATAATGATAATCAGAATCAGAGCAAAACATTATTTGAAGAGGGTGTTGTCAAAATGCATTACAATTTCATTTGATTGCCCAAATAAAAATTTGGGCAGTCCCTATTCTCCATTTTTAGTCATATTACTTAGAAAAATTCCAGTCATTGGTTTTGAATTAAAGAAATCTGATATTCCTTTAGGGGAATATCAGATTTCTGGAATCTTGGATATAACTCAGATATTCCTAGTATCATCGTTGCTTCTGTGATTTAATATTTCCATGCCTTTTTCTTTGAAAGTTTGTTTTATTTAGTTTATTAGTTTGTTTCTCTATGAACCACATCTGAATGAAATCATACTGTGCTTGTCTTTCTTTTTTTTTAACTCATCAGTATAGTGCAGGGGTGTGAATCCAAGCTCCATCATTCACCACCTATTAGCTGTGTGGTTATTTGAACATTATGTGCTTTTGTCTCCTCACACAGTGCTACGAGGATGAAATGAATTACCTACCATATTTATCAAGTACTTAAAATAGTTTGTAAAATAGTCATTGTTCTATAAATTACTAATTTTAAAATCTCCAATTTGATTTTAAAGTTGAATATGCAGATTCCATTCTGAAAGTCTAGTGATTTTGGAGTCTTTCTGAAAGCAGCAAGTGAGTTTTCAGAGAAGTCATTCTATATGAAACTGAGAACAAATCATTTCTTCAGGTTGAACTGTAGGTGGGATCCCAGATGTGTCCATGTCTCTCCTAGGGTCTGCTAATTCCTGAGACGGGTATATTTAGGGCCCAGAACACCCCAAGGAATAAAACCTCAAAATCACAATGAGGGACAAATTAGTCCATCCCAATCAGGTGTGCCAACTCTGGCTGTGGGTTTCAGGTGAAACAGCTGGCAGTGCCTCAAGTGCGAGTCGGAAGGAGAAGGTGGGCACAGGCTGCTTGGGACGGGGAGAGGGTGAAGGATGACTTGGGGACATCAAAGGAAGACAGTGGCAGGGTCTGAGGTATCTTTGGTTGTCACAATGAGGGGCAGGGACTTGCTTAGATATGGACAAGGCAGCCCCTGCCAACAGAGGTGGGTGTTGAGGTTGAGAACTGAAGTAAAGACTCACCAACTCTTTAAGTACCATTGTCCTTCCAAGCTGGCTACACAGCTTCACATAATCTAGCTTTTGTTGCTCCTCACAGAACTGAAGCAAACACTTCCATTAGTAAGTAAATGAGAGTGAATTTACCTTATAACAATAAAGTAGGAATGGATAGCAAGTAAAAAATACCTGGAGATACTTGCAATACAGTTTAATACAGTTAGTCCTTAATGTCAGTGATAAGTTCTTAGGAACTAGACTTTATGGAAAATGATATAGAAAAGAACTGGTTTGACCACAGGCAAACTGATATCACAGAAATACCACCAAATTTCTGCATAAAGACTCAAACATTTCTTATATCGAACAATCATTTGTATTCATTTCATTTTCCAATCTGCTTATTCCAGTTTAGGCTCACAGTGCTCAGTCCCTCTCCCAGTAGCTCAGGGTCATGGCAGGCAAGACCCACCCTGGAGAGGACACCCTTCCACCATTTAGCACATCACACACACACACACACACACACACACACACACACACACACACTCATTCCTCCTCAGACAGTGGAGACACACCAAATCAAACTCCACACAGGCAGTGGTCTCAATTAGAAATTGATTTTTTTTTCCTCATCAACATTTTAACAAAATGAAGTTGAACAAAATGACATTATTCAAGAGGCTGCTGTATTTGTTGTCTAAACTGCATCATGAATAAGTAGACTGACTCCTAGGGTCTGCCAAGAGGATACATAAAATAAAAATAACCATGAACCTAGTGGGCAAACAAAAATATCTGAATACATTTACTCTGCTGATCCACATCAAAAAGTTGTTCACAACGACCTGTCTTGGAGGCAAGCAAGGAAGTAACAGATGCTGCACCTTTAGTATTTTCTTAATTTTCTGAATTACTGTGTAGAAAATTTCTAGTTACTAAGACTCAAAGTGAAAAAAAAAAAAAATCAGTGATAGCAAAAAGTTTTATAATATTAGATACTTTGAGGGATATATAGGAAAGACATTCTGTTTGCAAAGAAACTACAATGTATTTGAGAATAATATGCATACATAAATACACACACGTACATATAGGGTCTACAGGGGAAAGATTATGAAGCAGTAAGTGTGTCCTTCTGTCCTTCTCTACCAATTCAATTCCTGTTGTCCCTTTGACACTTTCCCTGACACCGCAGTTTACAAGAACCCTTATCAGAATCCTAAGGAAAATCTTTATTTTCAAAATTCTTTAAGCACTTAAATAGAATATCCACCCTACATGATATTTTAACTGCTTGCATTACTTTGTAAAGCAGGACAAATTGCAACTTCTAAGAGCACACAAATGATTCCTTCTCTGTGAAATGCTCTTCCTTGTCATATCTTAGCACTCACCTTTCCGTAGGAAACTGGGGTGAGAAGCTTCCTATGCAACACAATCTCCCCTGACTCTGTTGTAGTGGATTGTTTATCTCTTCCAGTAAGACTTATATTTCTGAGGTCTGGAACTCTGGTTCATTTTCTGATTTATACCCAAGGGCTAGCAGAGTATTGAAATCAAAGCTGTTACTCTACATTTTTGTTAAATTAACAGGGTTTGTGGCATCATTTTACTAAAGATTGAGGTGAGATGGCTATTGAAGAAATAATTATCAATTATTTATTAGAAGTCTTCTAATCCTTCTGTTTTTCTTAAATCCTACATCTGAGCTTTCATAAATCTTTTAAATTCTGCCTTATGTCAAGAATCGAGTCTGTTCTCATCACCTCCACTTATCAATAGTCTCTTTTGTTGACTCACTGGAAAGGAAGACAATGGAGCTTGGAGTTGGTCAGAAGATACATGACACATCTTGTCACATCATTGCTGCCACTAATAATTCAGGACACCTGATTTATGAAGCTCTTTAACATTCCAAATTTACAATTTTATTCTCAGAAGATATCCTTAGAGTAGTTGTTCTTAGGCTATACTATGAGGGTGAAGAAACACAGAAAGATAGAGTCATGCCCAGAGTGACATAAATAATTAAATGTCTAGAACTGGGATTGAACCAAGGTCTTGTGTATGATTCCTAGTTCAAAGCAGATTCCTCACTGTGACAAATGTATATGCTGTGTTATGTTACTATCACTAAAATAGTCTATGATACCCAATAATTCATATTATTTTTTCAAGTACATAAGTTAAAATATGTTAGATGTCCCAGGGAATTAACCAAACACTTTTCCCAAAGTAAATACAGAAAATAATGTGTAAAATATGGAAATAATACTAAAAGACAAATGATCAGAAAACAATTCCCTGAAAAACAGTCAAATCTTTCTGAACTTAGCTGAAGATAGAAATAGAGTCTCAAGGACCATGTGAAATTAGATTGCATGTTGAATTTTCTTCTTCAGAATTACCTATTCTATACTCCATGTTAACATTTGATAAAGGTCATTGATTTTGACCTCATTTAGTGCAATACTATGAGCAATAACATACATGAACTAAATAATAGTTTATTATTCTCTATCATTTTCATATAGGAAACTGATATATTTTCCAAATGGATTTTTTTTTTCTATAACTCTAAGGAAATTACATAAAATTTAATCAGTGGCACGGGATTAGTGATGGTAATGAAAGATGCCTACAGTTCATAGAATCACTACTCATGCATGTGGTTGTTGAGATCTGGGAGCCTTGATATGACCTTTCAGCTCATTGCTAAATGCCTTGAGATGCATGCTCACTGAAAGAAAGATATCATCCTGCACCCATCTTTGTTACAGCTCATTTGGTTGCCATGACCAGAAATTCACTTAAAGAAAATCAAGTGAAAGGCAAGGAAGGAGGTTTTTTGTTTGTTTTTTCATAAAGATGGAAGAAAACCTGATGAAAGAATGTATTACGGAGGACAGGTCACAGACAGAGTTCAAGGGACTAACTAGAATGTTGATTTAGAGCTACTCTAATCATCTTTCTCTGGATTTGGCATGGTTTGTTATTACTACTTCTTTCTGCTTGTTCGTACCTTTCTTTTCTCTACTGACTAATTTCTTCTGTAAGCCTTTGGTTTCTGCTTATTTAACCTGCCATGTTCTAGTTGGTGATGGCTCCAATTGTGACCTCAATTCTAAATGACAATTTAGTTCCAGCTTCTCTGTGTTTTAACTGGAGAGAAAGAAAGAAAAAAAAGTGAGAAATAAAATAAATGGCAAATCTTACTGGCTCAATCTAAGCTAGATATTAGTTCTTCTCAAGGTCATGTATCTACCTCTAGTCGAAACCAATCAGTCGAAACCAGATGAAAGCATAAACAGAATTGTCTAGGTCCACCCATAGAAGCTGTAGACTAGGAAGAATTTTTAGAGAAGGAAGTAGAAGCTGAAAGCAATAATAATCATTTTGCTCTCTCTTTAGTCACCTAAAAGAACACTTCATGCATTGTAGATGACAAGTCTTGAAGAAGACAAAGGAGAAATAGGGATGAAGAGCTCTCTCTCTCTCTCTCTCTCTCTCTCTCTCTCTCTCTCTCTCTCTCTCTCTCTCTCTCTCACATAAACACACACACATACCACACACAATTCTAATGGTTTTAAACCAACTTCTGTCTTATTTTTCTAATCATTTCCATAATTTCACTTTGCTTTGATAAATATTATTCCATATGTTTGTAGTTTTATGGTAATGAGGAAAGGGAAGGGGGGAAAGGAACTATGAAGTCAGATTAATATTATAGTTGAATGTTTGAACCAGCTGGCAAGTTATAATTTACTGCTGTTCATTAATTAGATGCTGCTTAGATATCAAACGTAAGATTTCCTGCATGCATATTTTTATACAAGGTTAGGAGATAAGCATAATAAAGTTAAACATTCAATGTTAATATAACATTTTGTATTATCTGGTACATTACTTTGTGAATTTTTTTTTAAAAATTAAGAATTTTTGTTTTGCTTTGTTTTGTTTCTCTTTGGGTAGAGATTTTATTATAAATTTGTGTGCCTACTATGAAAGGCAACCAAATATCATGCAAGAAATAATATTTTGACTTGTCAACCTTGCCAAGCGAAGGAGATTTGAGTTTGGGGGAGCTAAAAGTATGAAATCGAGTGAGCAATGAAAGCTGGCCAGGTGGTTCTTTGGGCTCAGGAAGGGAAGGTAATGATTGGAGAAGACTCAGGAATTCAGAATCCAGACACAAAGCACAGTTGGACTCTGGCAAAGCTGAAGGTCATTACTGGTTAACAAGAGCATGGCAGACATTTATGCTAGAAGAGAGGACACTGCCTTGGATCATATGCAAGACACAGGTCTGGACTATTGGCAGTTAAGGAGCAGACCCAGAAGTCTAGCCCAGGAGAGACTTTTGAATAAAGAAGGACTATGGGGTGCACCTGGTGGAGCAGTGGTTGGATCTGCCATCTCTGGCTGGGTGCAGTTCACATGTATCCCAAGGATCCAGGTTTGAGTCCTAGGGTTAGGCGGAGCAACCGAGAGAAACGACTAAATTAAATAAAAAACAGATGATGGGACCCAAGCAGTGCCTGGTCACCAAGTAGAAGGCATTAGAACAAAGCAAAGAATTTCTGAAAAATGATGGTAACTGCTTTTGGCTTGGGGAGTGAGAAACCCAGGGAGGATGGGGATTCCTGGGGTGGGGTGGGGGGGTGTTAAATCAAAGCCATTATTATTGGGAAAGACTTAATCTTGCTTAGATTCTGGCATGGATCCTGAAGAGAAAGCTGAGACTAGAACCTGTCTTCTGATCTTGACAGTCTATTTCACACAACACAAATGTAGAAATATTCCAAAGAAAGCCTATATATGACGATATATTTTATGTAATTATTATCTTTGACTATAATAAATTTTACGAAGCTATCATTGGCAAACATCCTGATCATTTGCAGACAGTTATGCAAAAGCTTGTTAAAGTTGACAGTGTGAATATGTCTGAGTTCAGTCTTTCTTCCTTCATATAGTCAGAATTTGATGAATTTGTTTAAAAATACTGCTTTCTACATTCGGTAGCAAGATGTACTTCATGTCTTTGAAAAAATTAGGTTTTTCTTAATATTATATTATCATTATGTATTTTTAATTGAAGCTGAAATTCAATGAAAATTTAGTATTTTAATTTTGAGAAGAACATTCTTTGGATAAGAGAAATCTTTCAAACCATTTAATTTATCATTTACCAATCAGATAAATGTCCGCATTGAAAAATTTCAACATCATGTTTTTTAATACTAGATGGAAATACTTTTATTCATTAAACATTTTATTGATTAAATATGATATCATTATATTAACATAGACATTAATATAAAGTATGTTGCTAGAAAATATATCTGCATATTTATTTTAAAATAATGTCAATTCAATATCTATATTTTGGGGTTTATAACAAATAGTTTTTCAAGGCAAAGTTTTTTTTTAAATGTTAACTACTTTATGATTATAGAAAAAAAGTCTCCCCATTCACAAAAGCCATAAGCAACCTGTTTATTTTCCTTATGTGTAAGACCATTTAAACATTCAAAGCACCTTAATGGGGTGATAAATTATCTTCATTTTACAGAAACTTGATTAATTTTCTACCTCAAGCCACTAAATGTTTATAATCATACCTTACAATGGAATTTCATTTCATTAAAAGAATGCTAGAAAAAGTGAGCTGAGGCTATGGATTAAAAAAAAATCAGAGTGTGATATGGTGTTTACTGAACAATATCTATAAAATATGCTCTTTTCCACATGGTGCACTCCAATCCAATGAGATTGCGATACAAAACAGATATGAAAGAAATAAAAGCTAAAGGAAGCACAATCGTTGTGCCAGTTATAAAGCTCTTTTCAAACACGGTTGCATCGAGAATTATACTGTTAGCATTAACTACTCTGCTAAATGTAATTTCAGAGCAGCTTGGCTATGCTGGGACCAATAATGTTTCAGCAGATGTTAACAGTGAGGGAATTTAAAGATTACAGAGCTTCATGGGTGTAGTAAAGCTGCAGTGGGAACAGAAATATTACCGTAGCTGTTATGTTCTGAGTGCATTGCATTTACTGACAAGTAATACATGAGTGATAGTGAGAACCAAGGGAATGGAACTTTATACTTACTGGTCAGCAGCATATAAATTCCATAAATTAAACAAAGTTTTATGTATTCTTCATTTCTTTTCAGACTGATCTTTCTCAGAGGGCCTTTGTTTCATGTTAATTCCATCATCAAAGCTTTGTTCAACCATACTGTTCTCTTTAGGACATGAATATCCTCACTCGGGGCTGGCTTTCACACATTCATCCCCATTGTCAGTCTTGGAGCGATCTCCATGCAGAAGTTCAATAACCTCAGCATTTTTTATCATGGGCTCAAACAGCCTCCCACTCCTTATACAAATCTCATCCTTGTCCATTTAAAAGAGATTTCTTCCTTGAGTGTTTGAAAGGAACAGTGTGATCTCTGAAGATGTGAATGGAAGAAAATTTGCTTACGGACGTTATCTTTCCTTACTCATAATTGCCGGGGGAAGGACAATGGAAATGAGGGAGAAGTTTCACTCTATTTATCTGGGACAAATGAAGGCTAGGCAGCATGGTTCCTAATTCCTTGGTGTGTTATCCAGCTTTCAAAATGGGGTCAAATAATCAGCCACTAGACAATAAAAAGGTCTTGAAGGACTGACCATAATGGATCCTAATAACCCCTCTGAATCTCAGGGCAAAGCTACATTCCAAACATAATGTCACTAGGTTCTGGGAAACTCTAACTTCAAGCAACTTAGCAGATGCTTAGATAATGTCGTTTGGTCAAAAAGGCTTGCTTTTTTTCTTATTTGCTTTATTGAAACATGCTTAAAAATTTACATTGCATTTGTGTTGGAAGTGAAAAGATTTCCTCGATGACTTCCAATAGATAGAAATGAGTCAATTATAAATCCAAATATTTTCACCACCAAGACACAAGAAACAACTCATATCTTAAGCCTCCCCGACCGCACTTAACAGACACTGGAGCAGACTTTTCAAGCAACGCGTCTGTCACAAATGGAGACTCACACTTAAAATCATGATGTCAGACATGCCCATGGTAAGTAAGCCTTCGCTGAATACGTCTATGAAAATGTCTCATCTAACTCTCATTACTAAATACTCAGTTAGACAGGGAGTATGCACTGTTTACTCTCTTCTTGTTCCTTTAACCACTAGCCCTTTTGTAGTCAGTGAAGAAATAACAGAAGAAAAAAAAAGAAGACATTCTCAAAGGTCTAGCTAGTTAGAAATCATTTAAATTTTTGAGAATTATATTAAAAGTATTCTTTGAGTTATGTTACTGTGTAAGCATGTATTTCTAAAATTTTATATACAGAAGTCTATTTTTGCCTATGTTGACTAAAATGTTCTTAATATTTAAGTAATCTTATAAATCGAAGAGCTGGAAGGAACATTACTCACCTGCTCATTCTTACTTTTGTTTGTGTTTCTCTTTGTCAGAAGAGTAAGGATTTTTTTCCCCTAGATTCAAGAAAAGTTTCCTTGATAACTCTTCCCAACAACTCTCCTTATTCTAGCCTCACATTGGATATGAGCAAAAGAAAATTGTGCTCGCCTAGATGTGGACATTTGGCGGGTATAATGACATTATGGTTTAAGGTAAGCTTCCTTCTAACTGAAAAAACTAAACAAATTACCTCTCTAAATGCGCATCGCTGGAGACTTCCATGCACTGTGGTGTATCTGAGATTTTATATCTTGGAAACACTAAATGCCTGGGTCAGAGACAAAGGGTGCTATCACCTCCAACAAAAGCAACAGCCAGAGTTCCAGCCACTGAACCAGATCACTGGGCCGCAGATCCCATAAGGCATGTGAAGACAGGCAAGAGCAAGAGTCCAGGGGTGACATTATGGGAAAGGGTTTCGAGCTTCATTCCTGCCCTTTGTGCCCAAGGCCCCATCTGTCTTTTCCAAGGTACTCTCCATGGTGAAAGGAGCATCTGGAGAAGAGGCAGAGAAAACCTTTGCTTGCAAGATGTATGGACATGTGAGAAGTGTCCCCCACAGTGATCATCAGGCAATGTCAAGTTGTTAACCTTTTACCTTGAAGCAGTTTTACTGAAATGGGGCTTTCAGACTCACAAAGGGAGGGCTCCTCAGAACTGCAAAGCAGGAAAGTAAGATGGCAGGAGGTCCCTCTGATTGTTTAATCACTGGAACTCTAAGACAGTTCTTCTTTCCCACAAATGCTTACTCCATCAGAGGACGTATAAAAGGTAGATGTTATGCACTATTGAAATATAAGTGGTGAAAACAGTTTTAATTTTCTTGCTGGTGCTATTATCTTTTAAGTCCTAATAATCTCTCCCGTGCACAGTTCTTGAGCCTATAAATCTGTACCAGTTCAATTAGCAATGCAGTAGAACTTTCCCTCAATAGTGCAAGGCCCTGATAAAAGCAAATAATACAATTCTAGCATGCTGCTTATTAAGAAGGGAGAAACCCACACAGCTGACGACAGACTGAAAGCCTTTTTATTTTGATGGTACTATTTCAATGTCTATCATAAACGTAGCGAAGCAGGCTTTCTCTATCCTGCTCTCCTTTTATTGGATATAAATCACCCCTGACAGGAAGTTTTATGCCTAAATCCGTTTACTGTCCTTGTTGGTAGTCTTTAAATTAATATTTATAAGCTGAAAAAGGCCTAAAAGGATGCAGCAGTAAAATAGCTAAATGCTTCAGTTGGGGCCACACTGATTTCCACCTCCTTGACCACTGACATTTTTTAATTGCTCCTGACCCAAGAACCATTGTCAATGCTGTCCCTAAGCCTACAAATCATCGGCTTTGGTGAAATTGTGCAGGGCAGAATAGTTCAGAAGAGTTTAGCTTCTGTATTACATGTGATTTTTGAAAAGCTTTCCTAGGCAAGAAAAGGAACAGAAAAAAAATTTACAAATGAGTTGTTGAGTGTCAGTTGAAAATAGCTTAGGAAATGTTCGAGTTGGCATTATGTAATGATGGATCTTTTTAAATTCCATACAATGAAAATATCCTAACATTATCTCCAAATCAAGCATTCAACTAAATTAGTTGTTGAATTTTAATGTCTGTTAGCCTCACACCACGCAACTGATAATACTGATTCCATGACATTATTCTTTATCTCTGCCTTCTGGCAGCTCCTCATATTTGACTAGCCGTGTTGTGTTCACCCTGTTTTGTTCAGGACTTATACTCTTATTCCTTTGTCTAGTCCTGTGCTGTAAGCAGGCTGGCCTCAACCCCATTGAGTGACTCTTGAATAGTCTAATTCAATCACATGTTTGTGAATATGACATAATTCTGGTCAATGTGACAGGAGGGAAAGTAATAGGAAGCTTTGGGGAAATACTTGCCCACTCTCAACATCCACAATGAAGAATGGTCCTGCTTTTGCATCATCTGAAACTGTTGTAGTCTTCTTGCCACTATAAAGAGAGAAAGCTGGATTCAATCCATGAATGAGGTCATAACCAACAGGATCTCAGAGAAGTCAAGCTGAAGATTCGATTGACATCCCTCTCCAGGATACTGCCCTAACTGGACTTCTTGTTCCTAAGGTGATAAAGTCCTTTATTGTGTAAGCCAATTAACATCAATGTTTTGTTGTACTTGCATCCAAAGTCATCCACTTTCTTTACATAGAGATATGTGGTATTACCTAGGACACTGAGACTTTATAAGAAGTCCAGCATTTATATTAAAAACAAAACATTCAAACAGGATGCACATTGTATAATTCCATTCTCTATGAATCCTTATCTTTTCCTTCTTAAAATATGCATACTATTCTAAGTGTTGCCTCTTTTTAGGAAGTCTTGTGTCTTAGAATTCTACTTTCCCTCCTCTTTAATCTCCTCTGTAGGACTACTTCTGTTCCTGTGAATTTTTTTTTCACGTGCATGTTTCTTCCAAGGGTACCTGTTCACCTCTGCATCTTGCTATTCTACAATCCTCTCTCTCTCTCTCTCTCTCTCTCTCTCTCTCTCTCTCTCTCTCTCTCTCTCTCTCTCCCCCCCCCCGCCCCCCATAAAGGGTGTTTAACGGAGACATGACACATACCTAAGTTTTATATCTCTCCAAACAAATTCTAATTATTTATATTTTCCAATACTGCTAGTAGCAGTTATCAGTTATTTCAAACTTCCCCTAGGATTTGCCCTGATTGTCTCCTATTGAGGCAGTACCTATTCCCAATCAGGGATTTGGGTTGTAAGCAAGAGAAAAGACATCTGACAATATTTTTCAAGATATGCATCGGTTGAAAGGATATAGGTGTTTGCAAGAACTAATGATGGTTTACAGAGTAAGCAAGAAACAAAAGGACTGGGAATCCAGGCAGAGGAAAAGTGAGGTCTCTTCCTCTTCATTCCACTGCTCCTGCTGCCAACTCACCATTAACGCACCCCACAGTTTTTTACTACCTATTCAAGTTTCAAAGTTCCAGAAAAGAATGCCCCATTTTTTTCAGACTGAAGTCCCATTGTCCATCCTTCGCTCCAACTCAACTATCCAGTGGAAAAAAAGAGACAACGTGGCCCATTTAGACTCCAGAGTGAGGAGTGAGAAGATAAGACATTAATACACCAGAACCATATGCAATTGGGATTCCCTCGAAAGGAAGATCAAAAACTCAGGAAGGGATGAGCAAAGGGTTGGGTGCTCAAGTCAAAAGCATTAAAGTACATTGACCATTTGTCATTTCCCAACACTGTCCTCCTCTTGATCCCTGTCACTTTGTCTTTGTAGAAGGTCAGTCACATATTGGGTCTTTCTGTTCAATAGAACTGACCACTCCCCATGCCCACTTTAATTATCTTCAGCTTTTAGAATGGATGGCCACAGTCATGGCCTCACTTTGGGAGATATTCTTGCTCAACTGTTTCTTTTTCTGAACTTGAACATCTCATCACCACTTCTCAACATTTGATAGTTTTTTTCAGAATCCTGAAGTGCTTCTCCTACTTCTTAGTTTTAGTCTCTCCCTTTTCTGGTAGAGACTGTCCTCATATGACTGGTGAATCCTTAGCATCTGTTTACATTCCAGAGTGAACCACAAGGAAGTTCAAGGGCACCCTTGAGGGGTTTGTTCACTGGTACATTTTAATATAAGTAATTCGGTGGGGACTTGACCATTTCATTGGTAGAATTCTCAGTTATAGAATTTTGGGGGGTACTTTTTCTGGGATTGCTCTGGATTTTCTTTCCTATTTTTAAGGAATGGTACAGGCAGGAATGAAAGCAAGTAGGAAGGCAGGCAAGAAGGAAGAGGAGAGAGGATGAAGCATTCAATTTTATTTTTATTTAGTTGTTCACACTGGTTATCTTCCCTGAGACCCAGGACTTGAACTCAAGCATATGTGGTCTGTGCTCCTTCAGAGGAGATTGACCTAAATGCTACTCTACCAGGGTGTGCCTGCTCTGCATTTTCTTGCATATTCCTCCATCTCCTTTCAGATGGTTCTAAGTTGTATTTTGATCACCAAACAGAAGGAGGCCAATATCTGTGTTATCAGATTTTTGTAATGGCCCAGTTTTAGCCAGGGCTTTCAATTTTGCCTTGCAGACTAGTGTTCCAGAATGCAGAGCCTCTCTGGGTGGGCATTCAGAGAACGATCCTTCATATTATTCAGGGTTTGTTGTCTGGCTGGAGGGAGAGATCTGGGGGTCTAAATGCCCCTTAAGGAAAAAGTTCCCCCCCAAAAAAGTCTTTTGTCATCCTACCACCTTACTTGGTTGCCTCTAATTCCTGAGGTCAGGTACTCAGTTAAAAATCAGTCCCTCTCTGGCGCCCCCTGGTGGAATAGCAGTTAGGTCGGCCGCCTCTGACTGAGCTCAGTCCATGTACATCCCAAGGAGCAAGGTTTGCCTTCCAAGACCAGGGAGGAGGACCGTGTGAACAAGGAAGTAAAATAAAATAAATAAACAAACAACCAAATGCATAAATACAATGCTTCAAAACAAATCTGCTCCTTTATCATTTCTCTCAAGACTGACTCAGCTTTCAGTTCTCCTGGGTCTGCCTATTCAGTGACCACTTCTTTATCCAGGTTCCAGCTTTGCAAATATTGATTCCTGTTTCCTTCTGAAATGTCTCTCTCACTTTCTTTGTCTCTGTTGATTTATGCCCTTTTTCTTTCTTCATTGTCATTTCACTATTGTTTCAGATGGAGGCTGAAATAAACAGGTGTGTCTATGTAATAGATCTTCTTTTATTACATATTTGGTTTGAAAACCTCAGAGCCAAATCTGCTAAGTAATGCCACTTTCTGTCAAATGCAAACTGTGAGGTGAAATAATGAGATTGGCTTTCTGATGTGGCTCATAATCCCCCTCCAAAGGCAATTTAAAAAAATCAGCATCAAAGTGTTTTGAATGAGAGCTGCCTGCCTCAGAGAATGCTTCCCCTCTGAAGGAGTGCCTGCAGAAGGGGCAGCGCACCTTGAGATATTTTAATTCTGGTTTTGTATAAAAGTGTATTTTTTTTTCACTTTGCTCTGGTAATATTTCAGATGTATTCTTCAGTTGTCTGAGTGTGTTTAAACAGTAAAATCATGGACCTGCCTGAGAAGCTCCATGCATCTCCAAGAGTGGAACTTGGAGCACTTCTAGAACAAATCAGTTGGGAAACTGATAAAAACATACTTTCCTGAGCCTCATCTCAGACCAACTAAACCTAAATATCTAGAGCGTTTGCAATTTGATATGTAGTAGGCAGTGGGTGGTTTCATCCACAGTGAAGTCTGAGAACCATGGCTTTAACATTTTTTTTGTTGTTGTTGATTTCTAACACCTGCTTGTCCTTGCCAATTGTTGGGTCAGGAATAAGGGTACCATTGGAAGCTCAGGCAGCCTGTATCTAAATATTGAAAAATCAATTTGAAAACTTATCCATCAACCTCAAATGCAGTTGTTAAAAATCATGCATTCTGTTCTCTTACTTTCATAAATACTCCCTTTGCACCAACTTGGAAGGACTGTTTGAAATGCAACTTCTCAGAACTCTAAGTTCCACCTGGAACCTGGAAATCCTGGGAGAGAGATGGTTGTAACTCCTAGCCCTCAGCCTGTGAGCCATCCCCTTCTGTTCCCATCCAGAAACATTGTCACCCTGAGTAAACCTCAAAAGCACATGTACAGCACGACCCAGTGGCGTAACGGTTAGGTTTGCTGTCTCTGGCCAAGCACAGCTCCACATAATGCAAACAACCCAGGTTCATGTCCTGGGTCCAGGGGGAACAACCAAGATGAAAAACAAAAATGAAAATAAATAAAATGCTTCTTCTTTCTCTCTCTTCATGCCTGCCTACTAACCTTCATTCCTACTCGAATCTCTCCTTTTTAAAAAAAAAAAAAATTGTTAAAAAGGACATTTAGGGACAATGCTGCATTTGAACCTCCCCTATACAGATGACATCCCTGGGGCCCAGAAGATCAGGGGCATATCATCCTTGAGAGGTGGAAACCTAGGAAAATACCTATGCGTCTCCTAAAAGTTGACTCGAGACTCTTTGAGTGGATAGTTCTGGAAATTTCAGTGCCCGTGCCATGGGCTAGAGGGCGGGTCCCCTATAGATTCTTGCCCAGGGTGGTCCTGCTTTCCCTGCTGGGTTCAGTGTGTGACAGCACAGAACACTTAATAGAAGCAATGAAAGTGAGACAGACTCTGATTTGTTTTATTTTGCTACATGGTTTTAAAACCTGTGATGTAATCCTTAGTGAGGAGGCTATTGTTTTAATAGAGAGACACACACAAGGATGCAGGGCTGGTCCCCGCTCATGCAGGTGTGTCACCAAGAACGCGACCTGCTCTTCTGTGCTATCATTGGCAGCTCAGAGCGGCCAGGGAGCTCAGGATATTCCAAAAGCCACCGTTGACTCAGATTCCTGGAGAAGACCCTGAATCACATGGACCCGTGTGAAAACACTCTGACAAGCAGCACATCTACAATCACCCACAATGTGGGTGGGATTCAGAACACCAACCTTATGAGAACAGGATGCTTTTTCAAGACTTCATTCAGCTTATTTACATTTTTGCAGCTGATAGAGTTGATCCACAAGTGGCATTAAACTTGCTTTGCCTCCTAAAATGAAAGAAGCAGGAGAAGAGTTTGCTTAGCTCACAGAATCCAACCCCAGGACGGTGTCACAGACTTCCAGTAAGAAGACACAAATATCGCCTCCTGGTGGCCTGGAACCTGGGGGAACAGCCAGAGGACAGGCCCTGTGGGTCCGGGGAGGGGGAGCATGGCTGCTGTAGATAATCTGAGTGGAGGCCCAGCCCCTGGGGAACGAAAAGTCTTTGAGTCGCCTCACAGGAGCACATCTCCTCACATCAAGCTTTCTCCATCCAGGCAGAGCCAGCTAGGAGACTCCCAAACAACGAGCAAAAACCTATTCTCAGGGACCTGGAGGTGGGACAGCGTGGACACAGGGCCACCCACTGGAAGGACTGAGCGCTACCTCTGCACCCAAAGAGCACATGTTTGGATGTTCTGACAGCTGCCATATGGGTTCTCCATCCAGGACTTTGGCATCTTACTGACCAGAAATCAAATCTGGAGTCTTCCCCTCACTAGCTACTGGGTGCCTTTGGGCAAAAACGTATGCTCCCAAAACTTTAGTTCCTCTTCTATAAGATGCCAAATGAGAAGATAATAAATGAGTTCCATAAGAGAATTTGACTTTTATTTACCATTTATAACCTCCTCACTTATAATGTGGCTAGTATATAGCAAGAACCCATTACATATTTATTCAATAAATGAATATAGAAAAGTAACTAGAGAAGTAGTACATGGCAAAATGCTAGCATTTGCATAGAAAAGTATATGAATAGCACATAAAAGAAACAGCATATAAAAATATATTAAATCATATAAAAGCAGCTAGCATATGGTCAATAATAATATTATTATGATGCAATTCTCTTCTGATGAGTTTTATTTGAAGTTTTATGACAGCATTGTTATTTTTGTTTATATAGAGCAGTTGTTAGAATATTTTAAGAATTCAAGCTCTTTTTGACTGCCAATATGATATTAAGTTTCAATATAGTTGCAAGTTGAATTCGATTTCAATTGTGCGCACTGTTCCTTTGGACAGTGAGGCTGCAGTTTTTCTCAGATTTTACATAGAGCTCTGTGAGCAGTTTCTTCAGCATTACCTCTGACTTGTATATTGCACGGAATGAAAGACAGTGAATTCAGGGATAATTTGCTTCACAGCGTGATAGAAAAAGCATGCCACCTTGTCTCTGCTGGCTGGATCCCACAAGGTGCATTCATGGTGGCCTAGCGGTGGTTGTCAGAAGTCACTTAAACTCCCCGGGTCTCATTGTGCCATTGTGTAGATGAGGATGATAATACTTGCCTTATGCAGTTGCAGAATCACTGGGAAAAAAAAGGATGAACTAGGTGGAATGTAAGCTAATCTTCCTATGGTCAGTTCTACTCTGTGGGACCTGTGTGAAGGGGGAATGAAGATCACTAAACTCTATGGTGGTTGGGTGATGGTGAAGGAAAAAAGACAACTCTGAGGAGCCGTGGACAGTGAGGCTTGAGGTCTGAGACTGTCCAGAAGGTAAAAGAAGAAATTACCAAAGGAAATCTTTGGAGACAAAAGCAAATCAAATCTTTGTTCAGGAGTGACTAGGCCTCCATGGCTGTATGCCCCCAGTCCCTATGCCAACGGCCTCACTTCATCACCTTCTGACAGCAACCTGGCTTCCTCTGCCAGGCAGCTTCCAGTCTTGTCACCTCAGTACGCCGACCATATGCGCCATGTTAAATGGGATGGTAATGTTTTTTTCATACTTCCTGAATGTCCTGTCATTTTAATGTAAATGTCAATTTTGTCTTATATTGAATAAACCAGGGCCATATTTTAACGTGGGACAGAATGGGCAGGTGAATTGCCCTGGATTCAGTCTGATGAGGCATCCAAGAGCAGCTGCCTCTTTCGCATAGCATTAGACTTCCTTTGCTGTCATTGACTGTGGTGGCAGGGACAGCTACTACTCTTCCTGCCCCCTGTGAGGAAGCAGGAGCCTTGGGAACAGGACCCCTTCCCCATGCCCCACCCATCTGTCTCTTCAAAGGGGGCAAAGCACTGCAGCGTGATTGAGATGCAGGTAAGTACTATGGGGGCTTATTTCTGGTACTATGGGGTTATCTCTGGCACTGTGGGGGTTCTTGGGCCTTTCTGGCACTGGGATGGTTAAATGGGATGTGTTTTAGACAGGATATTTAGAGTGGGGCTTATAGGGGTCCCAAATTTGGTTTTTGCCTAAGGTGCCAAAATTCCCTGCACTGGCCCTGGACATTTGTATGAAGTCCCACCAGACCATGCGTTGTTACTATTGGATCACTGATGTAGATCGCATAGTACTTACTTGTTGCTGACCTGGCTGCTCTGCTCCTGCTCAGATTGCTCAGCCTCCTGCCCACCAGTTAGTCTCCAGAGCATAACCCCATCCCACTTTTGTCATTCCAATGGCCTATTTTTGTCTCAAGAAAATGTGGTCATCCTACACGACAAGGCTTAACATTTATTTAGCACCTACTGCTAACAGTGCTGTATTAAGACTTCTGTAATAAAGTACCACACACAATGTGGCTTACACAACAGAAAGGTATTTTCTCACAATTCTGGAGGATAGAAGTTGAAATCAAATGTTGGAAAGCTGGTTTCTAGGAAGGGAACTCCCCTGATCTTATAGATGACTGTCTTCTCCTCCCTGTTTTCATCTGTTCTTCTCTCTGTGTGTGTTTTTACCCTAATTTCTCCATCTCAGAAGGGCACTAGTTGAACTGAGCCCACTCAAATGACCTCACTAACTTTATTTCTTTAAAAACTCTGTCTCCAAATCTAGCCATATTCTGGGGTGCCACAGCCTAGAACTTCAACATGGAATTATGAGTGGACAAAATTCAGCCCCTATCAGATGTTTTATCCAATGTCCCAAGATCATTCTGCTTTTTATTCTTAAGGAAATTTGGAAACTGGGACAGGCAGATTGGATAAGTTGTCCAAAGCCATACAGTTTCTAAATGCTGAATCAGGTTGGATGGACTTCTCTATGCTGGTAATCAGCTAAGAGAAAGCCTGCCACATTCAAGGCACTGGCTGCATAGTTTGAAGAGCAATAAATATCAATAAAGACGCCTTCGACTTTTCATTTACTTTTCAAACAACTGTTCTGATATCTGTACCTGAGTTAGCAGTGTTAGAATCTTGTCACTGTGGAGATATTTTAGCAAATCATTGTCCTATCTAAGAATGTGATCATTCTGATTTAAACTCCTTCTCTGGCCCCATCCTCTTATTCTAAATTTCCATTATCTTAACAAAAGTAATTTAGAATGCTTTGTACATTAAGAGCCTTGAGGAATGTATTCCATTTCTCACTTCTAGGAACCTATTTCAATTCCTGTTCTCCCTTTAGTTTAAGTGACAGGGAAATGATCACAATGTTCTCTCTTCTGGTGTAAGTTTTATAAATATCTATTATTATCATTTATATATTGTACTTAACAGGGCCAAACATGCGGAGAGACCCAGCCAGGCTTGTAACATCCATTAGCATTAATACTAACATCAGACAAAGAAGAGAGTCATTAAATGAATGTCAGTCAACTATCAAATACATGATAGTGACACAGTTCTGTTAGTCACCTTTTATAGACAGAAACTGGCCACCAGAAGATGTATAGGCCTAATAAATCAATGGAAGGGAATTCCAAAATGGATAAATCAATACTCAGGCAGTCAGAGAATCCTACAGGTGTCTGACAATGACTTACTAGGGCCTTTAAACCTCAGCTAGAAGGATTGGTCAAGATGGACAATTTGGTGAATGAAAAAGATGGCATTTAAAGATTATTTTCATTTTAGTTTTCCTCATTACTGGTGTGGCTGAACATGTTTTCATATGACTATATTATTTGTAATTTTCTTTTCTGTAAATTGCCTATTCCTTTTCTGAAACTGTTTTATTGAGTTGTTTTTTTTATTGTTTCACAGAAATTCTTTACACATTTTTGACATTATAAATATTCTCTATATATTGTAAATACCTATTCCCAAATTTAAGCTTTGGTTATGATTTTTCTTGATGCAGAGGTTTTGAATTTTGATTTAGCCTAATTTGTCCATTTTCTGTTGTGTTTAAGAATGTCTTCTATGATTCCTCTCCTATAATTACTTCTATTTTATTTTTAACTTTTAGCTTTTTAATACATTCATAATTTATTTTTGTAAATTGTGTCATCTTTTTACTTTTAAAATATGTAGTTAATCTTCCAACACAATCAGTTGTGAAACTCTTTTGACAATTACCAAAAACCTGCCATTACTGTGTAAAAAATGTCCATGTGCACTGAATCTGTTTCTGAATTCTCTCTGTTCTTTCACTGATGTATTTTTTTTTTTCTCAATCAATACCATGGTGTTTCAATTACTGTGTAAAAATAAAATTCTGAGATTTAGTAGGAGAGGCTGCTGTCCTTACCCCCAAAGTATTTTGCATTAAAAAAGTTTGTATTTTTTCTTTCTGATATACTCTAGAGATAACTTATCAAATATCATTTTGCAAATTCTATTGATATATTAATTGGCGTTTCTTGAATTTAAGGAATAATTTGGAGAGTGTCATTGGCATTAAACAGCAAATTATTCCACGCAATCATAATTTTTACGTGTATGGGTAGAGACGTTTCATACTAGTTGAGGAAAACATGCACTCAGATTTATATCTTCGTGATTCTATTTTGTATTCCATCTTTCAACAAATCTTACCACAGCCCTCTGTGCTTCTCACCATAATATCCATTGAATAGGAATCAGTTATAATGATACATTATTTTCAATTTGAAATGAGTCTAGGAAAACAGAGATTTTTAATTAAGGCAAGGCCAAGTCAGATTCAAAGGGATCTTCTTTTCCTTGTTGCCCTGACACTTAAATATCTGTACTGACAGTTTCCTGGGTCATAGATATTATCACCTTTGTAAGGAAAAATAAAACAGGCTTCACTTATTTTAGGATTTTATGATAATTCGACTCTAGTTGGACTGATGATTCGCTTTTGCCCTACTTAAAAGGAAAGGTTTACTTTGCAAATTAATAGTGTAAATAGGCAGTGAGCATGTTTAAACCACTTTGAACACTATTTTTAAGAGCTTTAGCAAATTAATTTTATGCAAATGGTGTTGCTAATGCAAATGCTGCTAATCTGTTCATTAAAGCCAGAGGGAGCAAACTTTATTTTGGCAATTAGTTGAAGTTACTATATGTATTAAAAAGCACTAAACTGCATTTCTTTTAAAGTGTACTATAAATTTAAACCTTTCACTAATTCATACTTCTCCCCCATTACAGAGTATGAAATAATGAAGGTAGACTCTTTTCTTTTAGGTAGTTGGGGGTGGGGGCATTGAATGCCTGGGAAATGCCTGAGTTATTGCCGCCTCTTTCACTTCAGGGACAAAGCACTTGGTCAACACATACCAGTCATTAGAAGACTCACCTGGCTGGGAGGACAGGGAGAGAAGTAGGGGACTGCATTGGTCTGTCTTTTCAAAGCAGAGACTTGCTATTACTTTATAGGACAATGATGTGCCCTGATCTATTATCAAATGTCAGGCTGCCATGGCAGTCAACTGCTTTCCCTGTTTCAGAAACGCCATGTTGTCTGATGCTGTTTGGAATGAGAGACAGAGCAGGTGGCAACTATCGATGTGACCTTTCAGGTTATCTACAGGACACTGAGTGCATTTAAAGGGATAACGTTGACATTTGTGGTTACGATCATTCATATTCTCGTCATCCATCCATTGATCTAAGACACTGGGCACATCAATGTCTAGAAGCCCTGTGACAAATGTGACATCTGACTGATAGGCAAAAGCTCCAGTGAATTTTGCCATTTATTATTATAATTATTGTTGAGTCAATTTTCTTTTCCCCAATTATGGAGCCATAGGGTAGTGAGCTGTCAAAAGCAAAGATACGGCTGTCTGATGTCACAGCAAGTTATAGGAAATACTTTCATAGAAAAAGGTTGTCTTTCAGCATTCTTATTTTCTTTCTTCTCTGCTATTTCCTCCATAAAATAATTTTTCAAATGATTCAACCTATTTTTTTTCAGGGGGAGGCAGTCACATTGTACCTGATGCTTTATATCCTTAGTTGTACTCATTATCCATTGCTAGGTAACATATTATCCTCAATTTAGTGATTGTGAACAACACACATTATTAGTTTTCTGTGGTCAGGAATCCTGGCGGAGCTTATTGCAATGCTCTGCCCAGGATTTCTTAGAAGGTTGTAACCAAGTTGTTGGTCCAGGGTCTCTCACAAGGCTGTATTCAAGGTGGCAACTAGGGACAAATCTTTGCAAGCTCTTATACATGGCTTCTGGCAGCTCTGAGACCTTACTGGTTATTGCCTGGAGGCATCCATTCTTTGGCATATTGACCTTTCCATTGGGTCACCTCAATAGACCTCTGATTTCCATTAGAATATGTGAACTAGCAAGAGAATGAATTGCTCCTTAGAAGTCCCAATGTTTGTAACTAAGTGTCAGAAGTGACATCAGTCCAGCCAACACCTGTCTGTGGAGGAGAAAAGTGCTTTTGATGGGAAATTAATCTTAATTTTAGTTGCGTTTTGTCTCTATTTTCTCCATGTTTCTCTCTGAACTGAATACCATGAATTGAATACCACTTTAGTCAAGACAAAAATGTGTTTTTCCTGCCCCATGCTTTCCCCATGTCTATCTCAGTCTACTGTTATACTGGATTCAATTCTTCTAAACCCATGAAATCCAGTTCGTTATGGTGTGATTTTGCTATCCCTACTGTTGTAAATCAATCCTAAATCCAGACTCACAAAACACTAAGAAGAGTGGCAGTGAACGAATGTAGAGGGCATTTTTTTCTTCCTCTCTGTGTGTACTTTTTGTAAGCACAGACATTTCTTGGAGATAGTTTGCTACAGGAAAATCTCAACCAAAATTTTGATGAAATGTATTTCTTTCTGCAGCTTATCTAAAAATGAGAATGCTGTTGGCTTGGGCGGCTTCACTTACTGAAGTGTTAAGAGATTAGCTGCAATGTATCCTTGGACAGCCTATAATCACTGATTTTTTTAAGCTGTTTTTTGAAGAGAAGTGGTGGTCAGCCTCATTGCCCTGCAGACTTCTGGACAAAGGACACAAAATAGATTTTGAAATGGGATTTGAGAACCAACTCATACCTTCTTCAAACTATCATGAACGCAGCATTAGTTAATTAGATTAATTGACATTTATGCAGCAACTACTATTTGAAAAGTACTGGGCTATTTTAATCTCTCTTATTTAATACCCATATCAACCTTATTATTATCATCATTGTCATCATCATCATCATCTTAAAAATTCAGTGGTAAGTTTAAGGGAATTAAGTAATTTTCCCGTTTATATAGATTAATAATTCACAGAGCCAAGATTAGAATTTACATCTTCTGATTCCAAGTAAAAAGCTCTTTCAGTTCTATATCAAACAGGGATGGGAAAGTGTGACCACTTTTAAATAAATTTGCCATTAATTAAGATAAATACATTTCTGATGACATTGATTCTTCATTCATATTCCAAGGAAGTACTTTCAAGGGTCTTATTGTTTTGCAAGAGAGCAATAGGAACTTCTATTTTAAATTTCAAATACTCTGCCAATTTCCTTACCCAAATTGCCTGCCATTAAAACCACCAGATTAGCATTCAAGGACAAGCTGTTCCCTAGGATTGAAACTAGTCATGACTGGGAAAAAAGAAAACATAGCCAACTCTTCACTAGCCAATAAAATAGGGGCTAGGAATTGTGTCCATTTATTAGGCTCTGTTATGAATCTTGATTTTTAAAATTTTTGACCAGTAGTTTCAAGCTTTTCCTCAAAAAATGAATCCAGCTTTTTTGAAATCCACTAGAAAGAAATAAAAGTAAACATTGTATCTTACAGAATTAGGTACAGCTATGGAAAAGGACTCTCCCAAAATGGTGAGTTCAATAATTAATTTCTCTCTTCATGTAAGAACCATCTGGAGATGGTTAGTCCCAGAACAAGATGGAAGACCCATGTCATGAGTAGAAAGCTGTCTTTTAGAGGCTTACTGCAGCACTGTAGGGTATGGTCTTTGTGTTCCTGTCTTGGATAGCTGCAGGCATCAGCTATCACAGCAGAATGAAAGAAAGGAGGAATAACTCTCCTGTTACTTATTTTAATGGAGGTACTATTGGTGTATATTTAAGATGTTTAGGTACAGAGATCTCTATTCTGGTCTGTACATAATACATTATGATTTCCTGGAAGTCTCATTTCCACCTACCACCATAAAATTGACCCTTTTACCTGTTTAATCCTTTTCCTCAGCCCCATTTCTCTCTGGTCACAACCATTCTATTGTCACACTCTAAGGGTTTCTTTCTGTTTTGCTTTGTTTGTTCATTTGATTTATTTCTTTATGTTCCACAGATGAGTAAAATCATATGTATACTTATAATCCTCTGTATCTATCTTATTTCATTTAGCACAATACCCTTAATTTATATCCTTGCTGATGCAAATGAAAATATTTCATTTTTATTTACTTTTTATAGCTGGGTAGTACTCCATTATATATATATATATATATATATATGTGTATATATGTCTATATACGTAGGTGTGTGTATATATATATATGCCATGTCTTCATCCCCTCATTAGGTAATGGGCACTAAGTTATTTTTAATATCCTGGCTATTGAAAATTAATTAAAGTGGAATACTATGTAGCTCTGACCTTTGCACCAACATGGCTAAAAATAAATGGGAAGGTGCTAAGTCAGAAAGAGAAAGAAGGATAATACCAATTATCTCATTCATGTGTGTAATTTAAAGAAACAAAGCAAGCAAACAAACAAAACAAAAACCAGTCCTTGGGACACTGACAACAGACTGAGATTACTGGAGGGGAAGGAAAGGCAGGTAAGAGCAAGAGGCCATGGGGGTTCAGTGGACAGTGGTGGAGGACTATTGGTAATTTGGTGGTAGATATGGTGGGTTATCAGATATTCGTCTCTACTTATTATCATTTTGTAAATCAAAGTTATTTCAATTAAAAAATTTCCCTAGGGTTAATATAGCATTATTTAAAAAAAACATAGCTATAATATTTAAAAAAGAAAATAATGCTGCAATGAACATACAGATGCATATCTCGTTTTGAACTAGCAATTTTGAATTTTTCTTGGGATAATCACCAGTGGGATGAGCTGTCACTACACACCTGTTAGAATAGTTACACTTAAAAAGACAAGGGACCACACATTTTGATGAGGATGTGGGTGAAAGGTAACCCTGATACACCCTTAACCCTACCTTTAAAGAGACCTCCCAAAAGTCTTATGTGATTCTATGCTTTGTATCAAGGCGAACACCCCTAGTGCCACAGAAAACTGAATTATGTAGTCTTAAGAGCAGTTGCCAATATGTCTGAACAAAAACAAAGTTTCTGTTCATTTGAGAGAGAAGTTGAGGATTTATCATTGGTAAGCAATGAAGAATATCACCTTAGACATTGAGCTCCTTTAAATTTTCAGGGGTACATAAAAATAATAATGACTGAAGAAGTGATCCAAGAACTGATGGTCAGAAGAGGTTTCAAAGACAATGTGTCTCACCTCCTGAGCAACCAAAAATAGAATATCATCTTTCCATTTAATAACTTTCGCTATCAGAAAGTGTGGAGTCAAAAGTTTGCACAGATGAGAACATAAATGTATGATCACAATGATGATCCAATAGTCTTTTTGTATCAATAAGAGATGTTTGCAATAGAAAGGGATCATTTCCCCAGTGAAAAACTAAACCAATAGCCCCAAGCATCTTAGCTCTTTCAGTACTAACCTCCACCACTTCGGTTTAATTTATAAAAGCTACACCTGAAACCATTCAATCTCAACCTATCCCTTGGTGTAATGGATATGTATTACTATATAAATTAGTTATACTCTTTAGTTTTCTAAATGTATTTCTCTTGTCGTTTCAAAATGCTTCTCCTTTGAGTTACCTCGCATCCTGTTGTTCTTGGCCTGGTGAATAAGATTTGACTTGTGAGAGTTACCTTGACAGCACCTCTACGTCATCCTGATACTCCTTCCACCTAGTCTTAGTTGATTTTGACCTTCTCTTTCCCAAACGAAAATAGGTAAAATACTTGTTATTTAAAAAAAAAACAGCACAGCTCATCCCACCACATCAATACCCTTCTTGACTTCTTCATCAAGATTTCTTTTTCTTGCCCTGATCATATTTTTTTCTGCTGACGATGCCCTGACTTCCACAGAACCAAATGGCAATAGATACAAATACTTGAATATAGAATATATTTTAATAATATATAATATAATTATGTTTATATAATATGTAGAATTGATAGAATATCAATATTTAAAACTTAACGCTCATTTTTCTTGTTAGCACAGCAGTAACTATGTGATGTTTTCTCTCCCTGGATTTCAGTTAAATCAACTGTAAAATGAATGAGACGAGGCTAGAGGGTTCCTAAGATTCCTCCAGCCCAGGAAAAGTCAGTGTTCCTATGACTTCCAGTAGAGGAGCTGAAAAAAAATGTTTTGCAAGACTCCATTTGTCTAACCTCAGGGAAGAGATATGCCTATGGCTAAAAACATCACAAAGCCTCTGCTTCTCCTCTGTCTGCTAACTACTCATGGAACCTAGTTGTGTAGATCTCATGTGGCCCTATGAATACAATAGTCTCTACATTATTCAAGAGTAAAAAAGAAATGGCTCCCTGATTTGACTTACACATAGTCATTTCTCAATTAGCAAAAGCAGGGAGCTATAAGGCATAGAAAATACAGATTACAATTAATTATAAATGACATAGTCAATTTCAGCACAGGCACACATTTTGAAGAACTCTGATTTCTGTATGGTCATGTATTCGTCTATCAAAAATGACATATCTTACATTCTGATGATTATACCCAGAAAAGAGCTTAAGCAGTGGAAGTCAGTCAAGAAATGATAGTAGGCAATTCACCTGCAGACAATTGAGAATGTAATCTTATCTCAATCTTTTATCAAAAAGACTTGAAGCTGTATACAGAAGTATATATGATATATAATTGAAAGTTCATCATATTTTTTAAATTGTGATATGAATCCACTTTATTTTATGCTATTTTGGCCCTTGTTCCATCTTAAATAGGGAATATTTCATATATATGAAAAGCATAGAGAATAACAAAATAACTTGCATGTACCCACTGCCTAGATTTATCAAATTATCAAATCATCTTCTGTTCAATTTAAATCTTCCAGGGAAATGTAGGTATTCAATTAAGTGAATTTGTCTTTGGAAAGTTTTCAACCAGTCAAGATAGACTGTTAGTATATGCAAAACTTCAACAAATAAGGATAATAAGAGCTCCCTTGCTGTATCAATAAATCACCACCATTCCTATGTGAGAGACTGACAGCAGCTGTCAGAACACAGTTTCTTTGAAATGCTTTATAAATACCATCTAAAGAGCCAGATTGTTCTTTAACAGCCTTGTTATCCTAATGAAATCACCCTGCTTCCTAATCTTTGCTCCAGACTCTACCAAGGTTGGCCAAAGGAAGCCCCATCTCCCCAAATGACTCTAAACACCAAGTTTGGATGACAGATTAATGATTGGATCTGCCTCACTATTAATTTATTTGCAGGAGACACCTGTGCCAATAACCTCGTTAGGGTTTGGAGCTCGTCCCTAGAAAGGCATGCCTTCCCTCTCACTGAATCTGCTTCCCATAATTCTTAATTACTTTCTATTGCCTGGTGGGGAAAAGGCACATGACATGGAAAATTTTATAGGGTCTAATCATTAACCAACTCTGTTCTTGAGTGGAGTTAGAGTATTAGAGAAAATGGTCTGTCTCAATCCTCCTAGCTACTTTCAAAATCATTGACCAGAGGAATTTTCCGTATGCGTTTTCTGCTTGAGAGCCATTTGCCCAAAGATAACAGCACAGGCTCTCAGAGCACTTGCTTTCTGTCAGGGTCAGCCTTAAGCATTTTCCACAGGATGCATTTATCTTATACAATTCCATGAGGGAAATTACCGTTGTTATTCTAATTTTACGGAGGAGGAAACTGAGTCATGAAAAGTGTTACTTGCCCTGGTGGCGGAGGCAAATTGAAGTCAGGATGATAGCTCCTTTGATCCTGTTCTTATTCCTCTAGGAATGGCTTTGTGAAAGAGAAAAATAACTTTTCCATGTAGTTTTCCTTGTTTTTAAACTGTTTTGGAGTTAGAGGGAATTCTGAGATATCCCTTCATGTCACAAAACCAAG